>MNCL01000166.1:0-331385 GCA_001932985.1 Proctacanthus coquilletti
AGAAAAGCAATGCGTGCCGCAAATGTTCTTTTTCAGGTACGAAACTCGACATGATCACTGTACGATAAAACAAAGACGCTAGTTTTTGGCGGACTCAACTTTTGTGTGTTTGTCGTCTAATATCAGACAAACAAAATGGCGTCTGTGTCAAATTAGTGGCCTGCGTTCTTTTTGCTGGCGCCATTTTTTTGTTAAACCGTCAACAACTTATGCATACACCTGGTATAAACGGTATAGTTGCAACATTTTGAGGATTATGTTGGACAGCATCTACTGAATTTATAAGACTCACAGCGAAATGTAGACAGTTGTATTTGTTCTAACGCAATCATGTTTATCCAATTGTTAAAAATTGAACTCTTTCGCTACGAGCGATTTTTCCGCCGCAGCACTCCCGCTGAATGAGCCGTCGCGCCAAAAATGTGCATCTCGATACTACAATACAATACCCGGCATCTTATCCAGAGCGACTATAGTCACCCGTAGTACGTCAGTGACATTTTATGGAGAGCTACTATCGTCACTCGTAGTAACGAAAGGGTTAGGAAGAAAAAGCGTTAGTTACTAACTGCTATTTCAATTAGTAAATAGCTACTACCTAAAATGTAAAAATTTTAATGGCAAACATATGGAAAAGTTCTGTATCTTTGAAGCACGCACATAGATATATTCACAAATATTTAGGGAATTGGTTGATAAAAAAACACAACTTTTTGCAAAATCTTAAGGCTAAGACTGTTTTTATTCTCAATTTCTACACTTTTTAAAAAACATGTATATTTTTTAAGATCGTAAAATTGCAATTATCTATATAAGAAAAGATTTTCTAACTAAACAATTTAGAGAAATTTAAAGATTAGCAGTTTTAGAAATCCAAGAGCGGTATGGAGCCACTTCGGTAAAAACAACAGGTTGATTGGGTGTACCACATCCAAATCCGTAAGATACAATGCCAAACAATCGATTGTTGTAAACTAAAGGACCTCCAGAATCACCAGTACAGCCGTTCTCTAATCCACTGTCAAGGCCACCACAATATATATTTGAACTTGCTGTTTTTACGATTTGGAAGCATCTAACATCTCTCCAAATCGGAATATTAACAAATTTCAAATATTTGGTATATTCACCGGTATCGTCCAAAGTAGGTTGATCTACACCCCATCCACTGAGAGTAGCATATGAACCAGGGGGAATGCTTTTATTAAGTTTTGGTAGACCAATAATTCCTATCCTACTACTGAGTGCAAAATCTTTTTTCAAAAATACGATGGAAATATCATAATCCTTCACCCAACGATTGTATTTAGGATGTTCTTGTACACGATTTACAGCTATCCTTACTTCATTGTCGAACCGGTCAATGGTACCTCCGAGAACACTAAGAAAATTTATAATCGCGCCATAAGTACAATGAGCTGCCGTTAATGCGACGTTTTTTGAAATTAAAACAGCTCCACATATGTGGGACCTTCTGTACTGTAAATTTAGTTGATATGGAAATTGATTTTCCTTAGCACGATTTCTTCCGATTATACCACGATCTGATAAACCACGATCATGATTTAAAGAGCTGATAAGAGACCAGAAAAGATGTAAAATAATGAATAATCGTAACATTTTCAGGCTTTCAACACCACTGTTGAAAAATGCAATATTTCATGAATTTATAAGGCTCCTGAAAAACAAATAGGCAACTGAGCATACTTTAACACAATTATGTTTATATAGCTGCGATTAAATAAATACACTACCCAAATTCTTCATATTCTTCAATAGAAGGTGAAAAATGAAGACGATAGATAAATTACACTTGCACAGATTTCCTAGGTATTGAATAAATAGTTTAGATTTATCGAAAGCTGAATTGAACTAAACAAAAAAATAAATATATGAAGCATTTTTTCAAATTTGGAAATATTCTTCATAGTGGATTTTTGGGGTAGCGCGATAAATGAAATTATGTGCGAAGTACTTATGTGTATATACCTTAGGGATGGAGAAATTATAGTGCGAGAATGCAAATCTTTTTCAGATGTATGGAAATCAGTTATTATAAAAAAAAACGTATTAGTGGGAAAAACAGATGATCTATACTTCGAATACGAACCTCACCGTACTCGATATGTGCATAAATATCCCCAGATCGTTTACAACATAACAATTATAAAACATATTCTATAGATTCTTTCACAGTTTTCCAATTTGATACTTATCGAACACATTTCGAATATAAAAATTGATAATAAAACACAGTACTTTCAGAAGACAGATTTTTACTCGCCTCTTCAGAAAAACTTGACATAAAAATATTAATAAACTGCAGGTATATTTCGTAAATAGTATAAAATTTTAAACAAGTGTTTCTTTTATTTATAAATCCATGCAAATATAAGGTACTGTATAGTAAGGTAATCCAAATTTATTACTTTCCGAATATTAGTAGAATCTGATTTTAGTTTCAGTAAAAACAAAGTAACTACAATTTTAGAAATATATTTTTATAATGTTTAATGTTATAATGAGATAGACATATAAAAAAACTTATTTTTATGATTTCCACTGCAAGCATTATGGTAATTGAATAAGTCATTTTATTTTTATGTGAAAATGCTTTTAAAGTTTTGCCTTTTTTGCAATCCAATTACGATATGATGCTACATTTGTAAATATAACTGGTTCATTACGTGTTCCACAGCCAAAACCATAAGCTACAATACCAAATAATTTATTATTATAAGCCAAAGGACCTCCCGAGTCTCCAGCACATGCATTCGCTTGTCCACTCATGCTACCGCCACAATAAACATCAGAAGTTGATCTCCCTAGACTCTGCAAGCAATCAAAATTCTTCCAGATGGGAACATTAACAAATTTCAAGAACTTGGTACGTGGACCGGTATCATCCAGGGTAGGTTTGTTTACACCCCATCCACTCACTGTAGCATAGGCGCCAGGTGGTATAACTTGCTTTGATTTTGGGAGAGCAATTACTCCTACTTTGCGACTAAGTGTAAAACTCTCTTTCAGGAATAGAATAGCAATATCGTAGTCCTGTGTTTTCGGGTTGAACATATTGTGCTCTTCTACACGATCAACAGCAATCCTTGTATCTTTATCGAATCGATCCAAAGTTCCCCCAAGCACACTGAGATATTTCCTGATAACACCATGTGTACAGTGTGCTGCGGTTAATGCAATATTCTCTGAAATCAGTGCAGCACCACAAATATGATCTCTTTTATACTGCAAACTAAGCTGATAGGGAAGCTGATTTAAACTGGCTTGACTACCACCAATAATACCACGATCTGGCAAACTACGTCCTTTTGGTGAAGGACTTGCAAATGTACAAACGACAAGTAATAGAATGATGAGCACTCGCGCCATTTTGATGCCTTTATTACCACTAGAAGCCGTTCGAGATTTCTTGCTGAATATATAAGTCTTGTCATCTATTGATATCGTACTTATGTCGTCATAAGTGTTTAGTTAGGTGCTCCACTGGTTAAACAAATCGCGACCAAGCATTGTTTTTGAACAATAGGGTAATACACATGCTTCACATTTGAAGTAGGCTTATAATCAAATAAAATCCTTTTATTCGCGTTGCTAATAAAATGTTGCCAGGAGATGTCCATCATCATTTATGAACTACCTACGGGCTTGACAACAACTCCTCACTTGACTCTCTGTTAAACGTAATACGAAGCCAACAAAGTACACCCCGTTTTTCTCTTATATTGCCTTCGGTACAAAAGTTCCTAAACCAGTTTACTCTATGATTTGCAATGATGAAAACGCGTTTAAAATGCGTTTAGCAGTTTTTACACCATCCAGAACAGACAAAAGTTGTTATTTTGGCAATTATGCAACTATGGACAACTATGTAATACCATCTCCATTATCTATTAGTTTACTTTAAAGACAATTCAACAAAAAATAACATAGTTAATGTTGCAGAACTTTTTTAAGAAAGTACCTCCATTATTCTGGTTTTTAGACAAAAACAGATTCTGTTTAACGTACAAAAACAATACGGTATAATTTTTCTATTTATCACTAGTTGAATACGCTTTGTTGCACATAAGTTGCTGAATATAGCATACTTTTCGGGTTACTTAAGCAATAAAGTTGATTTTCGTATTATCCTTCCCTACTAGAATTATTAATTTGCAAGAACAAAAAAATTGTACTGGCTTTAAAAATAAGAGTAAACAGCATGAAAACTACAAAAATAATATATCACTTTGAACATTACACTAAATCTGTTCTTTTGACTATCCAATTAGGGTGTAAAGGTAAATTTGTAAACACAACTGGTTCATCATTTAAAATTATTTCATGAATATACTTAGACCTTAATAGATATTATAATAGATGATCGTTGACAATCCATACCTCATTTTGGAGAAGTTAATTTAAGATTGAAAATTTGATTTTTCTTTTGTCATATTCACGATTTTTTTAAATATATACATCATTTCTCTAGAAAAGTCTGAAATTTCTATTCTTTTACACTCAGTAAAGGTTTTACTTAAATTTTTTTAAATGTTTAACCAAGCCATAACTCCTATACGTGCACTTACTCAAGTGAAACGATTCGGGACGACTAGCCAACAGACTATTCTGTAAGGTAAAATGATTCGTGTTGTTGCGTTTCACTGCTGAATTATGCATTTCTTTCTCAGAGACAAGATAAAAAACACATTCTTACAGAACACAAGTACCCGAGTCGATTTGACACTGCTCATAGGTGAATTATGTAATGGGATTCTTACTAAAAATTCTGTTAAATCATAAATAATTTCTGTTACGTAAAAAAATAAGTTCGACATGGAATACCCATAATTTATTACCATTTACTAAATTTTAAATATTATAAACTTTGAAAAGTCTTTTTAAAGTTATTAGTTAAAACTAGTCTGTGATGTTCGTAAGATTAGACCAACGAAGCAGACGAAAAATTGGTCATAGCCACAGTCTTTTTGAATTATCATAGCCTTTAGGCAGTACCGGCATTAGAGTAGGGTGATCGACCAAGGCCACAAATCTGTAGGGGCGCCGCTGCCTGGAGCTTCTCTTGTTGCTAATTGATATTTGTGCCCTTAAGGGGTGATATGATAATTCTGCCCGGGATGTCAGTAGTGTTAACGCTGGTGCTGTTTTTAGACTTACTCTTTGTGACTAATTTATAGCAGTTATTTTATATTAGTAGATTATATCTGCTTAACATAAAATTATAACCAGTAGTAGAAATAGTTGACAATGGTTCATATGACATATGACAATGGTTCATAAGTTCAGGCAATGCATTCATAAGGAAAAACACGATCACCTAACGTACATCTTTATCAGTTGATTACAAGTGTATTCACTGGTTTAAGAAAGTGCTAGATTTGTTTTGCAATTATAGCAATATTTTCTATATAAGGAGATATTTACTTGAGCTAAAGTAGAATTATGAATATAAAACGATTTTTTTACAAGTGGGCATTCAAAAAGCAGGAAATAGCAAAATAATTCAGGCAGAAGCTACTGAGATTTATAAAGAAGGCATATTTTAGTAAGTTGATATTGGAAAACCGAGCCCTTCCTCTCTCCCCAAAATGAAAGATGTTGCTAGGTGTTTCCGCCATTAAGAGTCCATGACTCATACTTCACCCTCTATATCAACCACACTGACCACCACTTATGATCTCTTTTGATTACCGAATGTGGAAACGAAGCTAAAATAACGATTTTTGTCCTTAGGCAAAATTTTGCCGGTACCGCAAATGTCGCACGGATTAGAAAAAAAAACAACTTACATCTGGATTAGACTCCAAAGGCAACCACGTAGTCATCGTGGATATCGCTCAGCTTTTAAATCACAGCACAAAAACTTTCTAAATGAAAGATATTCTTTTACTTTCTAAAGAAAATGAACAATTGTTTGCGAAAAACCCGCCCTTTAACCACTTCCAAAGGCTTCGTGCGAATGACAAGATAATCGATAGGTCTGTTCGTAAACAAATCCCGAAAAATCCGAAAAATCCTCTTGTGTTCGGAATTGTTCACGTTGATTGGAACAGTTGGGACCACTTGTCAGTTGTTCGTAAATTAATCCCCAGGAGTCCCACACGTCGTGAAATCGTTTGAAGTTGGCCTAGAAGAAAAGTTGGCGACAAATGCAAAATGTCGACTAGATTTCAATAACGTCAAATAACATTTTGGTTATCACTAAATTAGTTATGTACAACTTTTACAGCAATAAAACTTACCGCTCAAAAAAAATTATTTAAAATAGTAATCAATTATTCATTACAAAAATTCGAACATATCTTTCAGTTTGAGTAGCCACATCTGTCAAACCGGCTGGCTTTGTTTTTGTGGGAGAAGGATTTTGTTTAGGTGTAGTTTGTTTTATTATTAAATGTTAACGTCTGTTCTTCAAAAAGAACGAAAATCATACGACGTGGGGAGAATTGAAAATGAACGCATACTGCGAAGAAAACACGCTTTCCCTCGAAGGCAAAATATGCACAGATCTGAATGATTCCATGGATCTTATTACGAAAAAAAGGGTTGGACATGGCATGACGTACAAGAACCAAGAAGCTGTATCCACAATTTTATCGTCCTTCAGCAACGATGTGGAGGATTGCAGTGATAACTTCATAAGGCAGGATATTTCGTTTAAGGAATTGTCTACGCTCGACAGGGAAGACCTGGCTCTCTTGGGAATTACAGACATTAGTGAACAGGAAAGTGTCCTGGAAACTTTCAAGGAGATACCACGGTGTAATATAACTTATAGTGAGTAAGTAGCTTCTACCGCTTCCAGGTAGGTAACTAATCTGTGTAATATTTCGCAGAGCGGTCATTTGCGATGAAGCCAAGCAATACAATGCTGAAATCATAAATAATGTGAGCTCGCATTTACAATTTATGTCAACAGCAATGTCTGCCACTAATCTGAAGTTACAAGTAAATCCGTCAGACGATGTTGTCCTTGGTGATAGTGATTTTGCGAGCAAGCCTGTTCTTGAAGCCTTAGATCAACTTAAAAAGGTAACTGATGAGATGGAGAAGCGCCTGAATATCCTAGAACGGGTAAGATATTTGCTTGTTTTTTTCCAAAAAATTAATCTAAATATTGGATAGACGGTCGCTGTAAAGCGCACATACCACGTTCGTTATATTGAAACAATCGTAATGGCTGGACTGGTAGTTTTTTCCTTTGGATTTTGGTATTGGAAAATTCGGTGAATGGAGGCAAACCAACAAGCAGAGTACAAACGGACTGTGATATTACATGAAGTGCCATCAGCAGGTCATTGAATTCCATTGCAAAAATTTATTTTCGATTGCTTTTTTCCTAATAAAGTCTTCACAAAAAGTAAGGACTAAAATACTTTCTTTTGTAGAGGTAATTGCTTAGTCCAAAGAAATAACTGCTTGATTGATTTATAATATTCCTTAAATTTTATTACGATTTGACTAAATATGTATATATCAGTTTTTTTACTCAAATTAATTTGTTATGTACAAGGCTTAAATTCGCCAATCCTCTACATGTGCGTTTAGTTTGATTGCTCGATGAGAGATTTTATTATAGAGTCATAAATACGTCGACTGCGGCACCGTTTTCCATTGCATCTGAAGACGAAATAATTGCTGGTGGTGGTCGATCTACCTCTAGGAAAATCCATCTTCAAGAATCAATATAACACGTAATCAAGGTAAAGCGGTTCACAGCGTTCGAAAAAAGGATAAAGGCAGTCGGATTTGGATAGGATATATATTTTTATTATTGTGAAAGGCTCACTAATATTGATTGTATCACCATGGCAGTGAGAAGCGGTTTTTTGGGTATGAAAGAGAATAGGTTACATTAGACGCGAAGAAAATGCTCTGTGATATATTCTTTTGCTAATTTTTATCCTTTGATAACAATGTGTATAAAATCTCTTTAAGTATCCTTAATAATTTACTGTTTCACTAAGCCTAAAGCAATTTTTGAATTGCAGAAAGAATTATTACACTCTTAGCTTACTAATTTTGTTATTTTGAAAGAGTTACCTACTTGAATGAAATTTGTAATTTGATTTTCACAAGATTTTTTAAATAATTTAATAAGAAATATAAACACATAAAAAATACACTTTTTAGAATAACTGCAGGTAAATGATGTTAAGAAGATGATTGCTAATTAATTAAATTATTTAAAATAAAAGTAAAATAAGTCCAATTTTAAGTTTTATATAATAAATGAGTTCCATTTGATCACATTTTAGAAATTTTGAATTTATAATCAAAGATTAATAAAAATTACTGAAGAAATTCGTTTGCTAAAAAATAAATGAACGAATTAACAGCATCATATAATTTTATTTTATTCTTAAGATCATATATTGTGCAGTCTTTAGTTTTTACCAATTCTTGAAATTGAAAGTAAACAATTTTTAAAAGCATTTCTTCTGTTTGATTCGTAAAATGTATAAACATTTAATAAAACTGTAGCGGGGGTCAATTCTAAGAAAATATTTTTGGAGGCTATTTGACATTAATAGAAGTAAAAACAACATTAAATAATTCTTTGTCTGCCAGTCGTTTTGTGCACGTATCACACAAAAGCAACTGAACAGATTTTAATTAAACTTGCGATCTCAATGAAACTTAGCATAGGCACTCTTAAGTACAATCTAACATTCATTCTCTTCACCGAATTTCACCCCCTCGAAATTTGTAAGGTAACCAAAGCTCAGTAAAAGTTCAAAAATATCGCAGGAGTCCAGAGACTGCTCCCTTGATCTATAGGAATTTTGCAAGAGCACAAGGTTGTGTCAAAAAGTTCAAGGCCAACGTTATTGAAGCGACTATTCTTACGGAAAACTCTAAGGAAGGAAATGCTTTCATACCGCGGAGGGTTCCCTGTTTTTCCTTGATCTACCGAAATTGTTTTACTACACTGTTCTGTTACACCCTATATATGAAAATCTGCTCATAACATTTCATTGCAAAAACCTAAAGTCCATGCAAACGAAATCGCGGGCACAGCTAGTTTTAAATAATTATTGGATACTGATTAGGCGATAAGAGATCGTCAAGTAAGAGATTTAAGTTAGAATAAATGTCGCATCCAAACCAATGTGCAGAGGACGAAGCCTTTCAGCTGAGTTAGCCACTCTATTGTTGTGAGCATCAGGGGATGAACTTCATAGTTTTACAAGAACTATGTCAATTTACTTAGCACTTTTGATTCCTGATGAAATGATGTGTGTTTCACAACGTAAGTTGATTTGACTTGTACGTATTCCGTGGGTGAAGTGTTTTAATTACTCTAGTAATATACTGAAAATTTTGTTGAAAATTCTTTGATTGCATTGAATAATTATTGCATGAATTCGACATAGTTAATGGAGACACGAACTTCTATTCATGTTTTCAAACTTTCCCAATTTGTATCCTGATTATGCAACAAGAAAGTTTCATATCAGCCCCATGTTTCTCAAGAAAATCGAGGATATACATAAAGATAGATAATGAACAAGGGGTGACGTATAAAGATATTGTCGCTGCCAGATTTATAAAATGTAAAAAAAAACTAACTAGAGTCATCTATGCATTGATTAATAGGTGGAAAATTAGTTAAAAAAATATCGCAAAGTGTTTATTAAGGTCAGTTAGGGTCTCATAGACGATTTGCTACCGAATAAAACTCATAAAGTTAAGAACGATTGCCAATACCATCTAGAATTGCTTGGTTTACCTGTGTCAGTTGGAAAATAAGTTTAAAACGAGCGACAAGGTTTCCAATTAAAAGAAAATCCCTGTATCTGTAATCTGTACCTATTAAATAATTTGAAATTTCTGTATAAAAATGTTGTAGCGTATTTTGGAGTTCCATACAATATAACATAAATATAACACAACATACAGAATTCGATTTTTTGGTGGTCAGAATGTGAATGTTATGTGATTTTCGAGATGTTTCACAAAAAAGATCTATAGAAAAACTGCTCAAGTTTTCAGTCATTAAGAAATCTTCATCCCAAAGTGATGTGGTCATGTATTATATCTAACATCTATTTCAACGTTTTTGCAAGTTTTAATACTTACATAAACTCTAAAAACATTCATATAGTTTTGTATCTGAATGCCCCAATGTGCAGTGAAATTTATGAAATTCAGTACAATTTATCTAATAATTCGTTTTTATAGGCCAATAGACTATTACCGCTTCTTGCATTCTTTCTTAAGTATAGGATTATAAAAATCCCTTGAGTCGATTCGTGTAAATAAAGTGACATTTTAAGAATAGCTTTCAGATTTCGAAAAAGTTAATATTAGTGGTTTAAAGACGTTTTGAAATTAATAATTTATTGTTTTTGTACTGCTAAAGAAGTATCAAAGTTCCATGGTATGGCACCGAGTCAAATTCACACCTGACCGTTTTTTTTCTGTTTAAGATTAAGTATTTCTTGCATTAATTACGAAAAATTTGGATTAATATAGGTGCATAAATTTTCGGACTTAAATATTTACTACCTGCATTGAAATAAAAGACAAAATTTGAAATTATCATCTTTTACTTTATTAGTTTCATCAATACTCTCCTAGAAACACATCAAACAATTTTTAAATAGCTTGAATGTAAATGCAATTCTTCTGAAAAAGTTCATTACCTACGAGGATGGAATTCCATCTAAATTAGGAACATTTGTCAATGAAATTTTAAGTGCATTAGGGCGTGTTTGGTACTCAATAAGGACTATGCGATTAGTACCGCGCTTAAGAACTTCCTTTGGCACATAAAGTGTGATTTGTGGTCCTACCACGGGCCAATAGCGACCTAAGTTAAAGCCATTAATAAAAGCTACTCCCTTGCCCCAGCCAGTTGGATCCAGGTATGTATCAAAAAGTTCCTCTTCGATATCAATTTCTCCATAAAATATGACTGGACCTGTTCGTAACACGTTTCCATTACTTCCGAATTCTGGATCTTTTTCTAAACTACATTCTGCAATGAAGTTTTCTAATTGACTGTAGTTTTCCAGAGGATATTTCGTTATGTTCCATTGATGCAAAATGGTGTTATCAAGTAAAATATTGTTGATTACTCCTTTGAAATCATTCGGTATGTTGTAGTTAATCCTGCCTTGACTTTCTACGAGAATTTGGAGTTTTGCCCCACTGTGGGCAATGATTGGGAGAGAATATACTTGATTCTCCCTAGAAAGCACTCCTACCAAAGCCTGCAATGGGTATTTAATTATTGTGTCGTACAGGATGCACATTAGTCGCTAACTTACTCCATCAACATATACATAGCCTCTATCACGGATTTCAGGTACCTTGAGTACAGCTGGATCCCTTTTCATCGTAGGTAATATTGTTTCATACAGAACAAGTCCTGAATTTTGATTCAGCGCCTCAAAGGTCTGAGGCTTTAATGACTGTACTGTTCCTACTGCTAAGTGTCGTCTGCCTTGCAATGAAAGCAAAGAATAACAGGTTGATAGAGCTACGTCCCCATAGTGAGCCTTCTTAAGCTTTTGAGGCACAGGTAGGTTTGGCATTGGAAGATACTAAAAAATATTTAAGTATGTTTTGCATGTTTTACATTTTATAGCTTAAAAACATACCTGTCCTATGACTTCCCGAATGGCATGATACTTTTCTGTTGGGTCGCCGGATTCATCCATGGGTGCATCGTAGTCGTAGGACGTGATATCAGCGTTATATTTCCCAGGTCCACCGTCATTTGCGCCAGCAGTAAAACCGAAATTTGTTCCTCCATGAAACATGTAGAAGTTCACGTTCGCGCCATCATCCAACATATCTCTAAACAGTCATTATGGTTAATTTTGCTAAATTTTACGGAAATCAGCTTTTTACTCACTTTAAGGACTTTACAACAGCGTCAGTTGAAACTCTTTGCATTGGTTCTTGCCAGTGAGTTAACCATCCTGGATAGAACTCAGAATTGACTAGAGGCCCCTTTGGTTGATATTTTCGCAACTCTCTCCAGTGCCTGGAAATATCACCTCCAGCACCAAAATCTATTGTGGCGAATACGCCTTCGATAGTACCACATCTAAGAAGACTTGGACCATCGGTTGTGAAAAGAACCGCCTTATTTTTAACATAGAGTTGAGTTTCATCACTGAGCCATTCTTTGTATTTTCTATCACATGCATGAAACGATCCATATTCATTTTCAACTTGTACCATAATTATTGGACCACCGTTGCCATATAGGAATCGGTTAATTTTATCCATAAGGTGGGAATACCATATTCTAACCTCGGACAAGTAATCTGCAAAGTTAAAAGAATGAAGGGAACTGAGTGTTGTTTTGCATTAGTTCACAACTTTAGTCGAACGTAATTTTCATCGCCATTGTTGTTATCATTAAACTATTAAAGAATTTTTAACATCTAGATATTTGTAATGCTTTACATTATTATATCCCATCCTTTACCTACTACTCGTTTAACTATCCATGCGCGAAAGATAGAATTAAAAAATTAGCCGTGGTGCTATTGAGAGTGTATTGAACAAAAATCGAAATCCAATCAAAACAGAGGTGGAAATATGTTAATTTTATTTAAATTTTAATTTGAAAATTTTTCCCGAAACGTATTTTTTAATACTGACAATTTTTATATTACTTCAAGTTTAAAATTAAGGAAATATTAGATCTTATTTCTTTTTTAAATCTTTACTCAGAATAAAATGTATGGTGTGGTATGGTATGGTGTGTATCACCATACCACGGTCCACATTTTTTCTGCAACCTTCTTTCAAAATACATTCATAGTAATACTTACCTATATCAAACGCTCTAAGTTCAATGCCTGGGTACTTAGTAAGTAACCAATAAGGAAAACCTCCCTGAAATTCTCAATTATTTAAAAAAACTAATAAAAATCAAAAATCAAATTTTCAAACCATATCCCTTTCTGCACAAATGTAAGGTCCAGGCCTTAGTATCACATATAAATCTTCCTCTTCTGCCATCTGAATGAATCTTTCCAGATCGGCGATACCATCCCATACGTATACACCTTCTTTTGGATTATGTAGGGACCATTCGACGTATCTTGATTAAATAAATTTAAATTGAATACAAATTATCCGAGGGACAAAAAAGTGTTTATAGCATACGTTGTGACTGCATTTAAGCCGGCTGCTCTCATAGTTCGAAGCTTCCGTTGCCAACTGCCTGGATGAGACCTAAAATAATGAAATGATCCAGCTATGAAACGGAAGGGCTTCCCATCCATCAAAAAGGTATTATTATCGTAGTCTATAAGGAAAGTTCTTGCCTAGAAAATATAAATTTTTAATTGGATATGGGCATGGACTTTCGTAATTTCATTATTTTGTACTTTATATAAAAACTAAACTCATAATATTCTAATTTCTGAATCCTGCTAGATACTATTTAATACTATAATTTTTCATGTTTTATGCATATGGAAACTACAAGATAACTTTTGGATAACGAGATATCAATTCTTTTGCTGATTTATATGCTGCAGACGGAGATGATGATTGCTGTGATTAAGGAATGATATCATATCTTTATATCTTTCCAGTATTGGTTAAAGAGATCATAGAGAGATTATTGCAAATTAAGTTCAAAGTTTCTCTGTCAAATTAAAGTATTAAAATCTATTCAAAATGTTGGATTGTGTTTGTTGTAGAAAGCATCGTAATGTTAAACAAATAATCTATACATTTACGTTTTTATAGAAGTTAAACGGTTATAAAGCAAAGTATTTATTTTATCTTTTTTCAAAGTACAAATCCAACATAATTATAATAATTGATACTGAAAAATTATTGACACAAAACATACCTGCGTAGCTTCGATGACTCGACTAGACTTAATAGATGTAAATAACAGCGTCGTTGAGAATAGTAACAAAAAGAAATTCATCATTGCGAAATAATTGTGTTGATTATGCTTTATACAACCTATAAAAACATTTTTTTAATTATTATTGTCTTCTTGATACTAAAAAAAGAACGGAATTCTATTTTCTTAAAAATGTTTTTAAACTAGACTCAAAAACTATTTCTAAAGTACATTAATAGTAAAAAAAATCATATAATTTTGGATACAAAAATACAGATTTTGAGTAAATTTAGTTAGTTTAGTAATTATTGTACCCAGTAAAATAACTACGATTGCTTAATATCTCAATATATGGTCATACAGGCCTAAAATATTTCCTATTGCTTTTTAAAAACTTTCTGTACTCAACCCTATATAAATATTCATTAGAAATATGTGATCTTTTGGAAAAATGGAAATATTATTGCTGATGTGGAATCGGTTATGCGAATTTACGTCTTATTGGGGAATCATCTTAGAAGTGTAAAATGGTAATGTGTACATGATTACGCGACAATTCTCCTACGATAAGAATATGACCCATAAGACCTAGAATCAATTACTACGTAAGACAGAACAAGTGAAAGCAGCCGTCCAAGGAATACTGCAGAGTGGATAGAGTGCATGATAACTCAAGAAATGTGATTTCCTGGCGCTAATATACCACAGGCTTTTAGGAATAAAACAAATCGAGTTTAATCAGCTCGCAGACGACGTTATGAGACTAGTTAACATTTTTTAGATGAAACCTAATTAATCGTTTAGCATTGTGATTCTTAAAATTGTCCCTAAAATGGTCATGATTTTTCATGCGTAATTTATTTCCCTTTTTAAAAATTATTGTCACGATTTGCGGAAAAATTTATTCGTTGTTTTCACACTAATTTTGCTCCTGTTTTTTCGATGATTAAAAGAGTAAAGTTCGTTGTATATTATCAAATTATTTGTTGTATTTATTTTTATCTATATTTGCATATCTCAAGTTAAACGCTTCTAAAATGAAATGTGTGTCAATTAATTGTAAATTCGTTGAGATAATTAACAATTTCTGCTTCTTCAAAAGATTTCTTAAAACTTAAAGCATAAAATAAACTTAATTTAATTTAAAGGCCATTTTTAGGAATATGCACCATTATCTTCAGAACCTACTCCTACTCATATATCTTTAAATAAAATAAAAAGAAATACACGTTTTTCCTAATTTATTCATTTAAAAGAAAATTATCATAAAAATATTTTGATTTTGAATTTTAATGATGCCATTAATACTTAAATATATTTCAAACTTACAGGAAATCTTAAAACATTTTTAATTAAAATTTAGAAAATAATCTCTAATTTATAATAAATAATATTGATCAAATGCGGATTAGGCTCTTCTTTTGAACGATAATATAAATGTAAATAAGCTTTGACCGACGTAACCGACAAAAACCCTGAAAATTGTTTGAGAATTGTTAATCGATCTCAAAAAAAAACAATTTGTATAATTGTTATTGGATAAGCTCTACACAAAAAAATAAATTAAAGTTTTACTCCACCCGCTTCCAAAAGAGTGCATAAAATGTGTGAATTTATTCCATTTTTAGAGGTCTACGATCTGGACGAACGAAAAACATTTTTATAAAAATAATAAACGTCCATTGATATCCTTTGGATATGAAATCTTAAAGAGTTTGCCATCTTTAAAAACTTACAAGTATTTAAACTTTAAACAAAAAGAAATTCAAGAAGACATTACTTAGCTTACTCCAAAAGGAATTTTAAAAATATGAGTTGTATATTATTTTAATATCCAATTCAATTTTTGAAAATTCAAGTTCAATTGTTTTATTTCCTTAAAAGTTTTAAAGATTAAATTCAATTAATCTATTCTTTCACTTTATTTCTTCTTAAATTAAGTCATCATTAATTTTAAACGGATAAAGGCACAAAAATAATTGAATATAATTACTGCGATGTGCAGCATCTACAATGGAGACTTCATAGTAATTCATATCCAGATAGAAATTATCGGCCGCAGTTGCTTACACAATTTTATTTTGGATAAAAAACGTTTAATTAGCTTAACAATGCGGGGTATGGTGAAAAAATTGTTTGTTACTAATCAGTTGCGATTTTGAGTTATTATAATTTGTTACTATTACATTTTTATATTAAAGCAAACCATGCTCAAGTCATATAAAAATTTAAAAAAAATTAAAAATTATTTAGAAATATTAATTTTGAATTTTAGAAAAATTGAATTTTGAAGTATAAAAAAATATTATGAAATTTTTTAAAAAAGCTAAGATTGAAGCTGAATGAAACGGTGTTTAAAAAATTAATATGAATGCATTGAACGAGCATAACCTCGCAATATGAAGCTATTTTTTTCTCAAAATGAATATTTTTCAATTAAATCAAGTTTTAGATGTTTCCGTTGCCAAACGTGGAGATCGTCAGCGCTTCTTGGTACTGCAGAGTGCATCACGTAATCAAAGAAGTAGTCATCCAGTTGGAGAATCAAAGTAAAAAAGGAGCAATAACGAGCTAGTTTATCTGCTTCAAATCAAAATAAACAATAAGGTTGCAAGAAATAGACAAATTGGAATAGACGGGCGGCGGCACCGCCGAGAGGAATTCGTGTATAAATATTTAAAGTATCCATCCCACACTAGGACGGGATGAATAAATTTAAAAAAAAAAATAAATAAAGACATCGATACCGCATGAGATTGCTCATTTAAACAATCGATGCGTTCATTTAAATTAAAGAAAATGTCCAACGGTCCTCATTTGTAAGTCGGTCGTCTCTTATTTCGTGACTTTTCTAATTGCACGATCGCGCTAACGTACATACCCCCGTGGTACTTTCTTTGCTTTTCCTCACTTCACATTAACTTCTCAATTACTTTGCCAAGTACTTTTTAAATTTCGTTTGCAAATGCACCTTTTATCACGCACTCACTCTTCACTCACTTCTTACCGGAATTAAGTGGTGCATAATGAAAGCAAAGAAAAGGTAGATCGCATGGACCAGGTCTCTACTGCGAGGACGCATAAGCTAACTCACTATTGTATTATATACACTTTTGTTGTGTCTCAAATTCTATTGCAAAGGCCAGATTATTGAAAGTATAAGAAAGCCATATACGAGTAAAAGAAGGTATCGAATTACCGTGTAAACTACTCAGCACATGTGTAAGAAACGCGTAAGGTATTATATTACTTCACCAATCGATAGTATGGCTCAACGTTCAATTATACCACTCTAGTTAAAGGACTTAAAAATTCTTAAGAACCTCCACAGCACTTTTTTTATGGCACCCAGGGTCACTGTTTCAACTGCTAAGACCAGATAAGACTTAGTTGAACTGACACCCCACTGAATCTTAGTAAGTGGTAAACAAATGTTCCAAATCCGCTTTGTGTAAAAAAAAAATTAATTGCAAATGCCGCACGACGCGTCCGCTTCCTAACAAAAAACACGAAATTTCTTAGCTCTTTAGTGTGACATAGACTCCCATCACCAGGCTTACACCTCGCCTTGCCCAGCACTCATTGCCTACTGAGCTTGCTGGTGGAATTTCAAGACATTTTATGCACTCCGGTTGCTCCGGTGCCGGGAAACTCAAGAACTTGAGCTTTTGCGGTCTTAAAGGCAAGGCAACCAACCGGCACTCTAAACGACAGTATGTTACTACTACCTGTACCTACTCTAAATAACACCTTAAAGATAGTGGCAAGTGAGTGGCGGGTATTATTATCACCTGTTAATTACGAACTGAATTACATTTGGCCCGGCTAGAAAGATGTCCAAGTAAATTTGTACATCGCAAGTAAAAGTGGCCTTGGGATCCTCCCAGGTATTTAAGAATTATGTGCGACAAGGTACATCCTGGCACTACCAAATTCAGGTACCATCCTTTTCAGGAACGACCGGTCCTTAATACCTCAAGTGATGTTCTAGTGCAAACGTTAATCTTACCAGAATAGACAAGACCTCTTTTGCCTACGGAAAGACGAAGACGGAGGAATCAATTAGATTCACGGTCTTATAATTGTCTAGTTTCTCGTTATGCACAAGACTTAATTGTTGTTTACTCGAACGTCGAAATTTGTTTATTCTGGGCGAATTCCCCGAGCTACTGACCTTGTTTCTTCCCTTGTGAATCTATTACCCGATAGTCGATAGTGGTGCACTTTTTGTGCGGAGCGGGTTTGTTGCAATATTCAATATTGAACACTCTTCCTGTGCTGCTGCAAAAGGGAAGTCCTTATCTGGTCTCTCTAGCGTGTACAGTTTAGAAATGGAAAATAATTTGCAATTCCTATTTCCTCATATTTCAAATTATGTTAAACTAGAGATGATTTTCTCCGTTTATGAGCTATTTATGTTTACACAAAGCAAAAATAAAATTATAATTCTTTTATTTCTATTTCTTTTCTTTTATATCTCTTCTTTCCACTTAATACTGCCTTTCATTTAAAAAAGTGCGTTTTTTATTCAAAGCTAGTGGATTTTCCTACGAAAATATATCTTATATCTTCAGCACGCATTTTTTTGATGCAGACTTTAATGGACTGATGAAATACGAATCAAGAAGTAGAAAAAAATATTACTAAATAGATTTTTGTTTTGTGATAGGATTATATTTCGCCTGGTTGGAAATTTTAGAATATTTTATTTCATATGCTTTTAGTTGAATCTGGGAAATTCAATTCTAAGCTATGAGGGCTAAAAACGAGGATTTTCGCTACAAATCCTCCACAACACCAGGCCTGTAAAATTTAACCAAAATGTGTAGGTACGGTGTACAGGGGTGTGTCACACCCAGTTGAGAGAATTATTTTTGTTCTATTTTAAAAATCGAATCATTCTAAATAAATTTTTATTACTCACATTTTCGTAGTGTATCGAACTAGGAGGAGAAAAAAAATTCTAATTATATGGTTATAGTTGCATCTGCCTCATCCGACATATACGGAAGCATGACTTGTCGGGTTGTAATGAATTATCGAATTGTATGTATGTTCAATCAAAAGTATGTAAACAAACAAATATCCCTAGTTTACCAATGAAACGATTTAGAGAGCTAATTAAACACTATGTAATAAAGTTGTAAGGGGCTCATTGCTGTACATTGAAAATGTCTAAGAAAAAATATTTTTGTGAGACTATTTAAACGCAATAGTAAGCAAAAAATACTATTTTTGAAACCTTTGTCTGTCCGGCACGTATCATAAAAAAACGACTGGTCGAATTTTTATGAAATTTGGCGTAGTAGTAGCCAATACCAATTTTGCGAATTAATTTGGGTCACCAAAAAGATTGAACAAATATTTTTTAACGAACCCGTTGAGTGTTATATGAAATGAAAGTTTATTAAACGTATATTCCAGCAACATAAGGTTCATTGGAATTTATAAAATTACTTACAAAGTCTAGTGTGCTGTGTGACTCAAATTTGTACCTATACCCGTGAAAGTATTAAGTTTTCTCTATTTGATAATTTTTTAATGTTTCTTTTTTTATTTACGAGGTAAAGAACGTTTGAAACAGATGAGTTCGTGGGAGGTGAATTAAAATTTTATTGAAAAATATAAGATTTATAGATATGTAAAAAAAAAAAAATTAATAAAAAAATGCTTTATGAACATCAATATTTCACGTCAATTTTATTCCATTTGTTATAAAACGTGAAATCTACGCATACGAAGTCGCGGGCACAGCTAAGTTAAATACTAAAGCTAAGTTTTGTTCTATTTATTTTCGCTTATATTGTCATTGTATTAAAATTCGTATAATTATAAATTATTTATTCATTCATGCATTATTCATTCATTTCTCGGTTAGCTTATGAAAAAAATAAACGTATATTTATACTAAATTTATGAATTTCCGATATAATCAAATTTCACTTCATTAAATAAAAAAATATAAATGCACAAAAAACACTGAAGCCATGACAGAAATGCTTTTTATGTCTACCATATGTACAAACACCAATTTTCAAGTAGCCAAATTTTTCATCCAGATGAGTGTAGCAATTCATAAAAATAAACAATCTTAACGAATTCGTTGTTGGTAAACGTCGCCATTCGATGAGAAAAATTGTCAAGAAATGCCATTTCAATTCAAGGAATTGAAAAAACGCACAAAAACACTTGGAAACACGTGAGTGGAGTGACAATGACAAATGAAATTTTACTCTCATTTAATAAAACACAGCAAAAGCTTAGTTCCACGTACCTTTTCTACGGGATAATTTGATATCATATTGCATTCATTCAACGGTTTAAATTAAAATTATTCACCTTTAAAAATAATTAAAAACTTAGAGGTAGAATCAAGAACTAGGTGTTAGTAAAATATTAGTATTATTAGTAAAAAATAAAAGAACAAACTTGTTTTAAACATTAATTAATTTTATTATGTGAATCTTCAAATATTTCAGAACCATGACCTAACGACTTTGTTATAATGCTCTCGTAAATTTTTTTGTTTTAATATTTTTTCTTTCAGACAAGAATATTTATATCGTCTTTGAATGTTTTCATATGGTCATCATTTATATTTATATGTACTATATCTGAATATAATCTTAAGAAACATTATACAGTAGGACCCGGAATAAATATAACTCGCGATTTACCGGGGTCAGATTTTATATTCATTACTCGTGTTAATTGGCCGGATGATTTGGGTTCTACTGTACTAAGTCGTGTTATCTCAATTTCAATAGTTGCTTTTTCAACTCTATCAATAAATCAATAAATCAATGACTAACTACTTTTAATAGAGGAAATTTAATGAACTCAAAGAGCGAAATTAGGAAAGTCAGTAGTACATTTTGAACAAAATAAATATTTTTCAAGTTTTAATTTATATTAACAACTTCTTGTTACAATAGCAACACGCTATTAATTTTACGAAAGGGTGTTGATTTTATTACGCCAACATATAAAAACAATCATGATTTAGAAGATAAAGAATTAATTTACGATAAAGTGTGAACCATCAAATTGAAACACGACACAGGTATTTTGTTAAAGTTTTTAAGCACCAGCTTAGAGATAAAAGAATTATTATTAATATCTTCCAGTAAAAGTGCTTGCTTAATTTTGAAATCAGATTACTATTGATTTGTATTAGTTCTTAGTGTTGAAATGATATGAAATATGAAACCTGAACAATAAAGAGATACTTACCGGTTCTTAATCCAGCCATTGTTTGAGTACATTTAACAGCTAAGGATTGTTTGTTTATTATTGATCACCTGTTGGTCGAGAAGTATGCAGATAACTTATGGGATTATGAATTTTATTAATAGCAATATATAAAATTAAATTTTAGAACCAAATCCAGAAATCTTCGTTGATTTTAATTTACAAAAAGCAATTCTTACCTAACATATGTTATAACTTGACAATAATATGAAATAGATTTTCTAAATATGTTTTTCAAAAATATGGTTGCTAAATTTAATTTACTTCGGGCATTTATTTCAAAAATAAAGAATTATAACAATAATTCAATATTATATTTAAAAATAAACTCTAAGCTTTACCATCAAGTTTTGGAGTAATTGTGAACTTCAGTTGACCATTGCTTGGTGCTCGTTGATATTCGACAATTATAACTTCATTCTTGCCTTGCTTCAAAAGCTCCTTCGGTAAATACAGTGTAATCTGGGGTCCAACCAGAGGCCAGTATCGACCTAGATTAAATCCATTCACAAACACAATTCCCTTTCCCCAGCCAGTTGGATCCAAGTATGTATCGTGAACTTCATCACTTAAAATAGTAAAGTGGCCGTAAAAAACAGTCGGTCCTTCAAGTAATAACCCTCGTGGATCTAGATCCATAGTGCCCCTAGGGGCACTAAATTACTGCTGTGTTCATTAACAACATTCTCCAATTGCGAGTATTCTAAAGGCAGTGATACTGACGTCCAGTTCAATATCTCTTTCTGTTCGCCATTGTTTTGCTGTATAGTCACATTTCCTAAAATCCCCTTTGTGTCGTTCATGACGTTGAAATTGATACGTCCTTGGTTTTCAACAATGATCTGAAGATATTTTCCGAATCCGGCGTTGATTGGCAAAGTTGATATAGCATTTTCTCGAGATAAAGTTCCAATAAAGGTCGTGTCAACGTATACTAGGGCACGATCGCTTAATCCGTTGACTGTTAATATACTCGGATCTATTTTAAATTCTGGAAGTTCGGTTTCGTATAGAACAAGTCCAGAAAACTGGTCGAGTTCTTCAAAAGTCTTCGGATATTTATCCATTATTGTTTTAGTCCCCAGAAGTTTTCGTCCTGCTTCTGAAAGCATTAGGAGGATTGGCCGCAAATTAATCGGGTTTAAGGCCATTTTGCGAGATTTATCGGGCACTGGGATATTCGGTAGAGGCATAAATTCACTTATAACATTTCGTACTTTTATATACTTCAACGTTGCATCACCAGCTTCGTCCATAACAGCATCATAATCGTATGAGGTAATATCAGCACTGTAATTTCCATGGCCCCAGTCATTAGCTCCTGCAGTAAAACCAAAATTTGTACCTCCAAAAAACATATAAAAATTCACATTAGCTCCGTCCTTTAGCATTTTTCTGAAAGTTGGAAAGAGTTTTCTTAAATCATAACAAATTTTTAAATATTAGTTTTTCACTAAAAATAAATTCTAATTTTATCAAGAATAAATAAATTTTTTACTGTCCAAACTTGCAGAAGTGTTATTTGAGGTTGTTTAAAATTAAGAAAGGAGTTTTTAATTCGTCAAAATTTTCTTATGTATGTTCACGAATAATTCTTTATCAAATTCATCGATTTCAGTAATTTATGCTTTGTTTCAAGGAAAATGT
The DNA here is from genome assembly GCA_001932985.1 of Proctacanthus coquilletti. Lineage (NCBI taxonomy): Eukaryota > Metazoa > Arthropoda > Insecta > Diptera > Asilidae > Proctacanthus > Proctacanthus coquilletti. Next base: position 22,751 of record MNCL01000166.1, read on the forward strand.
TTTATAGATGGTTGTTATATACAAAATTAAAAATGATCAAACAGTTTTTTTTAATAATTTTGAACAACTATCCTGTTTTGTCAGGTTCTTCCTTCGAATTATCGCGATTGAAAATACTTGAGATAATGCTTAGTGAATTTTACAAATTATACGAAAATTTTATTTGGCTTGGTTTTTTCTAGTTGAAAAGAAAAGCATTAATTATTTATTAATGAACTATGCTTTACATATTTCACTTTTTTTAACCCGTAGATATTTCCTCTTCTAATTAAAAGTCATATATATTTTTAATATGAATGAATATTTTATCAATGAATATCATGTTAGATATCATGAAGATTTCGTAATTAAAAATAAATAATTTTAGAAATATGGCCTTTGAATTTGTGTAATTTACATATGATAGAAAAATACAGAATTTCATTCTCTTGTTCTAATGTTAATTCAGAGTGTCGAATATTATTTTAAAATATTTGTATTTGAGTAACTCGATAATTTTATAGCTCACACAGATTGTCAGTATTGTTATAGAAACAGAAAATACCGGCATGACCAAATAAAAAATCTACGATTTCTACCCAATAATTTGTCTGAAATCCACAAAAAATACAGATTTAATCTACAAAAAGGAAAACCCATATAAAATTGAAAAGTTTTATATATAATTATATAAAGAAAAACATTTTCTAAATTGTAAATGAAAGAGAGTAGTCAACCTAATTAGACAAGATATGGTGTTTTTAAAGTAAAATTTTAGTAGAAGGGTCGTGCATTTACGTGAGTTTCATTAGGACAGAGACTTCTGTTTCTACTTTTTCTAAAGTTTTTATAAAGTTACTAGCCCTGGAGCAGTTTCGTATAGAAAATTCTCTTGAGGACCTCACACACATCATATTTTTCGCTTTCTTCTTCCCCAGAAGTTGTATTTAAAAGTTATTTTAAATTAAGTTTAGAAACGACTGACGTAATACTTGAATGAGAAGGCAGTGGTTATCCCAAGTTACATTACATTCTCTTTATCTAATAAAAGCAGATGATGTTCCTCGGGTATGGCGCTAATAAGTGTAAGCATACACCACCGAGTCTGCGGTCTCGTAATTAGTAAAACATGTACCCAAGCTCAGCAAATGCACGTAAAAGTGGGCCAAAAAACACTAAAGTCTTGACGAATGGTTCATTTGATACCCAAGCGGTTCCGCGCAGAAACAAAATAAGCTTATTATTTGCCGCCAGTGTTCGGAGGAATGTTTATAGCGTGTACATCACCCAATTCGCTGCAAATACTCGTTGAAACAAAGCTCTTAAAAATAGTAAAAAAACGCTTCAGATCTGACAAAAACTACGCTAATTAGCAACGATAGAGCGAGCCACGAGGAACTACTGTTTAAAATCGGCCAACGTTACTTGCTGTTCACTACTTACCCTACAAAACATTTCTGCCGAAAATAGTTCTCTGGACAAGCAAAACTTTCGTTACTGAGAGGATAAATTAGTTTCGAATGTTTTCGAGTTAATATTACTTAGGTATAACAAATTGAAGATAGTTGGAAGTGTGTTGATAAAATTAACTAAATTTTAGTAATTTCTGTCGAGTTTTAATATGAAATTACAAAGGGCAACAGTTTTCTACAATTTGTGGAATGAAATACTCTACTTTTCGAAAGGAGTTTTTAACTTAAAATGAAAAAAAAATATAAAATACAAAAAATTGTTTGCTTAGTTTAAAAAAGAAAAAGAAAAAAAACAATAAACATAAGACTATACTTCTATTTCTTGGTAACGTCCTACGCTCATAGAAATCCCAAAAAGGAAATATTTCTTAACATTATTACATACTTTGTAACCTATACTACCTTGGCACGTTAGTTTTATACTGAACCAAAAATGAAAATTACTATTACAATGAACATATATTTTAAATAATAAATAATGATTAGTTAAACAGAATGGTGGAAATTCAATGCGAGTAGAATATTGGAGTTATTTTTCTTACTTGCTTAATAAAAAATGAGTACAAGCCATTAAATTCAGAATTACTAAAATCGATTATAGCGAAATCAATGAAACTCTTTGAACTATGTAAATCCACCAATTCTACAATTTATGAATTCGTGTAAAAAATTCAATAATTAGCCAAATGTAAGAAAAAAATAAATTTTATAGAAAGAATATTATTTCATGTTTCAATGAACCTGGCAAAATGTATCAGAGTTTTCCATTTATTTTAATATGAAATAAGTGTACTATTGTTCGTCAAAAATATATTTCATTACTTTTTAAAGTAATTTTAAATTAAATCAGATGTAGAAAGTCGAAAATATAATTTTCCTTAAAATCAGATGTAGGAAGTCGAAAATATAATTTTCCTTAAGTAGTTCTTCATCTTTTATGTAAGAACCACGGATTTGAGAAGTTTCAAATTCGTCTCCTTTTGAATAGAAACGATATTCTATTCTTCGACAATTCTACATTATCGAAGCGAATGGAAAATATTGCAAAAACACTTTACAGAAAATTTCTGAAAGCTTAAAGAATTGCAAAATTTGTAATGGCAAGACTTTTTCTTTTTACCCGCTTTAGTTGAGGAGATAAAAACACAAAATCTTGAAAAATCGCTTATTCACGTTTCATAAGCCAATTATATTTGCATAAAAATCATTTGCCATTCCGAAACACATCCGCACATGTGCTCTAAATTAAAGTCAATTGATCAACCTAGGATTCCGGGAACAACGAGGTAAATGTGCTCAAATTTTAATGCTATAGCTGTAATCTACTTCAGATGTATCCAGGAACCTTGAAGGATCTATTTTAAGAGTTTTATTGAATTTTAGTTTTTGTCAATTTGACTTTCCGATATTCTAAAAACTTTAGTGCATCAAGTCCCTGGTTATTTTATTCTCTGCGGCTCTGTCGCCATAGCGCTCAAGCTTGCTGAAAAGTGGATTTCCACTCTTCGAGTGAGTTCGACGCCGTTCCAGCCAGCATCTTTTGTTTGTCAACCACTTTTCGCTCTAGAAGTGCGATTTACCAGGTTGCCATAACTTGATAGCCAGAACGAGTCTGGCCACCGAAGCAGCTTCAAGCCGAACCAAAACTGTTCGCCTATTGAAGAAACTGGGAAGAGAAAAAAGAGGGAACATATTTTACAATACAACTTTGCAGTCACACGCGTTATACGGAGTTGGTCGAGCTACAAGAATTTCACTTCGCCGGAAAAATGTGTCTCGGGAATTCGAACAAGTTCGTATTGAATATCTTTCAACTAGGCGAACAGAAAAACCCAGACCCGACCATGAATGGTGAATCTCAAACTTTCCGAGAATTGTTTCACTCGTGCCGCGAAACATTCCGTGCGAAATCCCGCCTCGTGCCAAAGATTTTTGAAGTAAGGCTACCGAATGGCTTCGGAACCATTCTGATCCGCCAACCTTGGTTAGAATGTGTAAGGGTAACTACCCGTACCATGCAAAACACTCGACTGGCTTTACCCACCCAGCCTTCCAATGTCCAGAGAAGTAGTAGAGCGTACCCGTGTGAACCAGTTCAATCATTCACCTACCAGGCACTCAGAGACCTCGCAGTGCCACTTGCGAGCCCATCTTTCACTTTCTTACCTCAGAGTCTCAGCAACTTTGTCGGCATCCCGCCTTTGGTTATCTTCCTGCCAGTGTGTCAACCAGCCTGGATAGAACTCGGAATTCACTAGTGGACCCGTTGGCTGTACCGTGCGTAAAGTTTCCCAAATTTTATCAATTTCATCGCCTGTAATTACAAAGAGATCAAAAGAATAAATCGCTTTTTAAATTCGCTCTCTATGTAATTTTTGTTTGATTGTTGTTTTACGAGACATGGTGTTAGTCTTAAGAATCGCGTACCTCTTTCCAACCTTCAAACAGTTAAACCAACCTTTATCAATACCAAAGTCCACAGTAGCCAAAACACCCTCAACAGAACCGCAAGAAAGAGATTTATCTGGGAAATCCGTCGTAAAGAGAACAGCCTTCTTTTGGACATATTTCTCGGTTTCATCCCGCAGCCATTGAAGATAGTCCTTGTCGCACGCTGAATAGGCTCCATACTCATTTTCCACCTAAGATTTAATGAAAATTGTCCCATAAAACTACACAAAGAGAATACTATCATATCGCTCTTTACCTGGACCATTATTATTGGGCCACCATTTCCATAAAAGTAAGCCTGTAGTCTTGGCAGCAGAATCGAGTACCATTTGGCCACTTCGGTTTTATAATCCGGGCCGTTCTGACGAACTGCTATTTGTGGATACTTTCGGAAAAGCCGGTGTGGATGTCCTCCCTGAACAAAATTAGGTGAGAAAATAACAATTCTTAGAATTTGCATAGTTTAGGAAAGAAAATTTGAAGCAAAATAAATAAAAGTACGATGTATTAAATACATTTTTTCACTTACATTGTCCCTTTCCGCGCAAATGTATGGTCCGGGTCTAAGTATTACATATAGGTCTTCTTCCTGAGCAATTTTGATGAATTCCTCAACGTTTGCAATACCATCAAAATTATAAACACCGTCTTTTGGATTATGAAGTGACCATTCAACATATCTAAAAAGATAATTGAGATTGATTTTTCTTCTAAACGTTTTAGTTTAGTTTTAAGAAATCAAACAGCTATTTTTTATTAAATTATGCAATTATCGTTCAGCTGAAATCTAAATATTTTCAAATTATCTTTAAATTTTTTTCAATATTACTAAATCTATAAATTATTCTAGTTAAGAATAGCAATTGAGCCTTCAACACAAATTTAAATTCATATTATTCTCTTGTTAAAATGAAATTTAATTTATGTATACAAATCCTTTCACAAGGTACTAAACCGTTTTCATTAAAATATTCCTTTCGTGTGATGGCAGCTAAATTTCCAACTTTCAATTTCTCAGTACCTACAGGTAATTTTCTGTTCGTATTTTTTCAATACTCTAGAAACAGTACAAGACAATTCTCTTTTATTCTTAGGACAGGTAAGTACTGTAAAGAACTAAGGAAATTAATACAACAGGTGACAGAAGGGAATCCTACATTGATTGAATAAATAAGAACTTTGTGATTCCTTCACTTACGTATCTACAGCATTTAAACCTGCAGCTCTCATTGTCTGTAGTCTTGTCCTCCAAGTTTGCGGTAACGCTCGGAAATAATGAAATGATCCAGACACGTAACGGAAGGGTTTTCCATCCATTAAAAATGTATTTGCTTCATGGTCGATAGAAAAAGTTCTATTGCTCTAGAAAAGAAAAATGAATTGAAAACTGACAATTGTGAGAATAAAATAGTAATATATAAATTTTATGATAAGTAGTATATATAAATGTCCTAGCAATAATTTTTCAGTTGCTTTCTCTTTCGTACAATCGTAAATTGCTATATTGAGAAATATTCACAGAAGCTTTAGATAAATTTAAAAAAAAGACCTACAAATAAATAAATCTAATCTAAGAACTTTACAAATTTAGACAGATTGAATGGTATTAGCATCAAATTAAGGCTGCGCTTGATTATCATACTGAACAACGCTAGAGAATTCCGTTTCGGTATTTACGAGAAAATAGTTAACACTTAGTCAAAGTTCAAAACTATTTTATTTTGAACACACAAGTCATTTTTCAATTTTTGATAGTTTTAATGTGATGAATTTAATTTTATTATTCGACGAAAGTGAGCTACGTTATCACTAGACAAGATACAAGGAGTGAACTCGAATCTCTCTGGAATTATGGAAGTATCATTGCCATGTTATGACTTTGAATTTCAAAGAGTCTCTTACGTTTTTTTGAAGAGTTAGGATTGAATCTACTTTAAGAAAAGAGGTAGATAAACATGAAATAGCTTTAATACTTATACTATTACAGAATGGAAAATCATTTCAAAAGTTTTTTGCAAAATGCAATTATTTTTAAGAAAAGTTGATTATTTGAAGGAAATTTGCTAAAGTCAGTGTAAATTCAGATTGTTCTTGAAGACTTGCTAAAACCTTGGATTATAACATTCGTTGCCGTTGGCTTGAAGAAGCAAACTTGTAGCCTGGAAAAGTTTAGGAATAAAGGTTTTATTGTTGTTAAGCAATTTGAAATATTACCTTGGTTCCTTTTTTTATGATAAACGAAAGATTTACAAAGATGGAATACATGCTTATAGACATTTCGTAATATATTTTATTAAAAGAAAAGTATTTTTAATATGGTTAAGAATATCCCAAAACAAGTCAGTAAGTGGGCTATAAAGCCTAGGAGAAAAATCAGAAAGCAATTCATTTTTTCATAAGTTCGTGGATGATATCTTTTGCCGCATCAATAGACAAACTCATCTGATTTTATTTTTCATACTAATAAAGCATGTTTCAGGTTAGAAAACGTTATTTGCTTTTTGTTTTTAATAGGGTTCCCATTTATTTTACAAAGATGAAAACTTTAAAAACCCATTAAAACAGACAACAAAAAATGCCTACCTTTCTTGAAGTTTTGATAGTTTTCCTGTTTCTAAGAATACGGAGTTTATTACTAAACCTCGATGGTTAAAAAGATCATTTTTGACATTCAAATGGAAGCCGAGGTTTAAAAATATTATAAAAATGTATTACAAAATGTTGGCAAGAAATATCATTTTTAATATCGTTCCGCTTCGCTTTTAAAAGCACTATATTTTTTAAATGTCAAAAACAATACACAAGTTGCTTCTCTTCATTTTTATAACTTTAGGTAGTTAGTTTAATTAACCTCTTTTATTTTTTTTTAATTCATATCTTTCGGTATCAGGGATAATTATTTTGATACTCAACTAGTTTCTCAATGTAGCATTGCTAGTAGTATTGTTATTTTTGTTCTTAAGAGTCTAAAATATCAATATATCCGGTGGGTTTCAAGAACACTATAGAAATATACTTTTGTTAGAATATGGATACTTTAAGAGCAAGTAATAATCCGGGGCTGTAGTTAAGATGATTATCCATCACGAGTCTATGACCCATCATTAAAAATAGGCATCAGAAAATCCACGGTGCAATCAGGTCTAGAATTGCTGGCAAATTATTTAATGAAATAATTCCAAATTTTTGTTTAAATTCCTCTTACATTTTAATATTAGACACATAGTATAGAATTACATAGCATTTTTCTATTTTAATCTTCGAAACAAAAGCTATTGTACTCATTAACACTTTTGTGAAATTCAGCTGTCCATGCATTTTGTTTTAATTTACCTCGTCACGCCATACACTTGAAATCGTTGGGCTCTTATTCTCTATTCTTAATTCTCTTAAAAAATGTATTCTAGAACACTATTTCTAAAATAAAATTGATTAAGTGAACGAAATGTTTAAAAAGAATTTAAAAATATGTATTTTAATATTTGATATTTTTTTTTAACGGAGCCGTAGTTCCGAAAACAGTAAAAAATCATTATATATTACTAAAGTTTCTAAAAACTTGTGATTAACAACTTATACTAGTGTAATTTTCTAGATATCTTGTTAAAAATTTCACAGATATGAAACTAAATGTTTGCAATTTTAGATTTATTTACAATTGAAAAATGCATAAAAAGTATTTTTAACTGAAAGAAATTATAGCAAACTTGAAGTCGTGGCGCGGCGGTTGTTTACGAGCAGTTTAATATTCTTGTAAAAGAACATGTAACCAAAAAACTTTATATTTACATTTGCATAATGCGTTTGAGGTGTACTCGATCTAAATAAACTTAAGCAGACACATCATGTTTGCCAATCAGCTCGGCTCATTCACTATAGACCTCGAGGAGAAGACGTCTGTCTTCAAGAGGCTAGCGAAAATAAAGTCGCGATTTGAGTGAGCTCGTAAAAGGCATTCCTATCCGTCTCAGATAAGCAAGGTAAGAAACAGGTAGGGGTTGGAGTCGGACGTCTTCCTTCTCGCGCAGCACACTCTTTCACAATGGAGGGAGCTCACATCCAAAAGAGTTCGTTGAGAAGGAGTACATTATTTCAGCTCAAATTACTGGGAAACCAGAAAACTAGCAACTTTCCGTCTGGTCGATTCTGAGCTGCAGCCGGACTCAAGCAATTCAGTCACTCGAGGAACAAGGAAGGTGGCCGAAGAAAATCTCCCTCTGGATTTTGTCTGGCTAAAAAATTACTCCAAAAATTATAAGAAGAGATCCATGCGGCTCACCCTTCGGCATTCTCTTCTTCCAAACCAATCACCGAGTGCCGACCGGTTGGAACTCCAAGAATTTTCACTGGAATCAATTTCTTGAATTATTTCGATATTTTCAACTGGGCGACCAGAACTAGGACAGTCCCGAGCTGCGAAGAATCGCCGATTCCCGCCACACGGCTTGTATCAAAAACGAAAGTGTGGGTCGCTGCTCGAGACCGGCGATTGCTTCTCCGAAAAAAAAGACAAAACTAACACGAGCAGGAGGAACGTGTCGGCTTTTCCCCTTATCTCCTAACATGAATTAAGAAGGTGCAAAGTAATCGCGGCTATTTTCTGCTGTCTTAACGACGGCAGTGGTCAAGCCCGAGACAAGTGGTCAAGTTTTAATATATTTCACTTGTTGAGTTTTAATAGGGGCGCAGATTCCCAAGAAAGAAACCGATTCCGTCAGGGTTAAGTTCATGCACTTGGCATTTTTCCCAAACGATTTTATGGCAGATAAGTAGAAAAGACGTTGACCATTTAACTACAGCCTGAGATAATAATTAATTTTAGCACTAGAACTACCGGAGAAAAACTTGCATTTTTTTTTCTATCACACAAAGAGGAAGACATTTGAAAAAAGTTATTTTCTTTGATTAATAAAATCTTTATAATGTATTCATGACAAAATACTCATCAATATTAAAAATACATGCGGCTTTTAGTTTAAAGAAGAAATGTCTTAACAATCATTGGTGCGGTAGTTCTATGTAGACATATTTAGGCAGCAATCGAATAATATCTCACAATTCTTAATAATACAAATATTAAAAATGGAGTAATGTACACGCATTTCGCAAATACTGTATATTGTGATATACATTAGTTTACGAAACTATAAATAAAATATTGTTAATTACTTGAACACGACCAAACTAAAGTTAAAGTAAAGAAAAAATCTGTAATTTCAGAAAATTTTAAGATTAGAAATGCGTAGAGTCAGTAGTTCCTTTTACACGAAATCTATTTATGCGTATTTCCTTAGGAATGCATCTATCGCGAAAAAAGAGGCTTAGATGCGATGTACAATTTAATGACAAGGAACGGGTTAAGCACATCTAATTCTGTTTTTACACAATAGATAAATTTTTAAAGTACACAAACAATGTAAACAAAATTCGTAACACACTGCGCCTATGGAAAAATATAAAATTGGTTAAACTATTTTTAAACATCCAATTCTCTACTATGCGATTCGATCTTTCCCTAATCTATTTTTATTCATTTAATATCGGAAAGGGTCAGTATAACCTTCACAAAAAGGGTTGTGCAATTTTAACTAGGAGTTTGTTGTAGGGATGTTGCCAGTCTGTACTTCACTTTTCATAATAGACCAATTCACTGTCGCCGTGGTCATAATATTTTAGCATGTCCTCCTCTTAATGGTTTTCTTTGTGGCTTGCACTTTCTTTTTAGAATTTGACTCGATTATGTTAAATTAAAATAAATCATGTTTAGTTAAATATGTATTGTTGAATATTATTAACGATTTATTGCTAGGTACTATTATAAATGTCCAAATAGCGACAATAATATAAACTGAAGTGAATATGGATTATTATTAGTGCAGTGCACGGGGCAAAACCAAAGCCTGTCTGTAGTTATTTAATACGTGCTTAGTAGATTTATATAGCTGCACAAATACAAACGAAATTGAAATTTTTGTTTTCTGCGGAATGCCTTTTACTTCAAGAAAATAAACATTTAAGGAATACAAAGAATATTTTTATTCTTAGACGATGTATCAGTATGTATGAATTTTTTTTTTTTCAAAATTAATATACGAATTGTTTTAATATGTGTCGTATATTTCATTTTTATAAAGCAAGTAAAACCGTGATAAGAATAAAGACATCAATCTTAAAACCAAATGCTTTAAAGCACGAAGTTTTTGATTTTAATAAAAATAAATATATCACTTAAAATCAAATCGAATGTTGTAAGTTACTTAATCAAGTATAGTACTTTTTTTATCATAAAAAATTTAAACAAAAATATTGCCTTAAGATAAATACGCCTGATATGATTAAAATCTGTTTGTAAATCCAGATATGCCATATTCTATTGTTAAATATTTAAAAATTATAGCGATAATAATTTTCATAGGATGAGTAAAAACCTAAATTGAATTGTTGCGAAAAGTGGCATATGACTTTTTTGAAGAGCAATTAGTACCTCTTGCTACTTCGAAATATGAAACTTGGATTACAGGTGTACAAAACAAAACATTATACAGTTGTTAATTGGATACGAAGTTCAAAATTTATTAAGCTGAACAAATAAAAAGCATATTCGATATAAACGCCATTAGTTTCTACCGGCACATTAAATCGCGAAAATGTTTCGATTGGTTTTGTTCTTAACGATCTTGGCTTGTGTCTTTTCAAGCCCTTTTCCTGAAAGGAAGAAACGAAAGCCGGTCCCTTTTATCCATGGAGGTCATACGACGAATGTGGATCAAATTCCTTACCAACTTAACTTGCAAATGGAAGACCAGCATCTTTGTGGCGCTGTTTTAATATCAGATAACATCGCCCTGACCGCTGCCCATTGCACTTACCTAACGAAGGCGTCTTCGTTTAGTTTGATTGCTGGCAGTATTCACCGCAGTCGGCTCGGCGAAGGTGTGAAGATATCTATCGATCGCATTGTTGAACATCCCAACTACAACGATCTAACTCAGGAGTTCGACATCGCCGTTCTATTTTTGTCGACACCACTTAGATCTACCAAACGTGTGGCTCCTATTGATCTTGCAAATGAACATGAGGAACTTCCTGAAGGTGCTATTGCTACAATCAGTGGGTGGGGATACGAAGACGATGTCAACGACAAACCGGAAAAGTTAAAATTTGTCAATATGCCTATTTGGAAAAAATCTGAGTGCTACGACATGGTGGCCAAATACCAACCATTTAATGGACCTATATCTTGCGCAGGTGAATTAAATGGATCGAATAGCGTCTGTTTCGGTGACTCTGGAGGTCCTCTTGTCTACAAGAATAAATTGTTCGGTATTTTAGCGCTAGGATATGGTTGTGGTATATCACCAAGTGTTTTTACCAACATTCCCGCCCTTCGCAAATGGATAGCCAGGGTTGCACATGTTTAGTCTCTATTAACTTAAAATAATGTTGTTGATTATAAAAGAATAAAGTTTAAATTTCACACTTTCTTTTATAACCCTAAATAACCCGCTAATTTGAAAACGTGTAGGTCAATAAGGAATTTGCTCAAAGTAAGTAATACAAAATTTCCACACGATTTTTACCCACTATGGAACGGAAATGTTATACGCGTTTGAGGTGAGAGGTGGTTTATGTGTTTGGGTGTGTTTGTTTGCTGCAAATCACTATGAGTTGCTTATATAAAGTACTAATGTTTAAAATTTTGGGACTATATTTGCCATAGTAGTAGTGTTGTTAGGGTGAGGGGTACCTAGAGCCTTTCATATTGTTTCACTTCTCTATATTAAACCATATTGCAGTATGCTGCCCCTGTTCCATCAGCGTTAGATATATTGCATTCTTTCGATTTCCCATTCCGATTTAAACCATTAGTATTTTAAAATAAAACAATAAATTGATCGCTTCCTTTTTTAAAGGTTTTCTTTCTCAAGCCTTCCTTATTAAAATGTATCACTATATAAACCTCAAATTAAATATCCTTTGTCCAACAAAGATGCTGTGTAATTGTGAGAAACAAAAGGATTTTTTTAACATAAGTAACAATTTTTATTTTAATATTCTCATTCATGTTTAAGGGGTGACCCCACCAGGGTAAGAATACTGAAAAATCGTTTTTTAAACCTTTTCTCAAATTATAATTAACTGGGTATGTGTACGTAAAATTTTACGGAGAAAAAGGGTAGAGTAGAGTAGATATTTTATATGAAAAAAGGGTGCTTAAACTTTAACCGTGTTTTTCTCGAAACGACTTTTTTCAAGCTAGCGAACGCTCTGTCTCAAAGAAAAATGATTTAATCTGAATCACTTTCGCGCCAAAATTTTCGTAATTGATATGGCTAAAGTTAAACGTAGGCGTTTTCTTGTTTTCGAAAAATTTACATTTTTTCACGTCAAAATCAGAAAAAAATAGCAAAAATGTCGCACTTTGAATTGAACAGGTCTAGATTTTATGAAATATTGCAAAAAAGAAAAACGGCTACGCTTGTCGATAAATTTGTTTCATAAGAATTAAGCCCAAGTTATCTAAGGTTCACAATCCTGAGCTGCTTCGCGGAGAGCTGAGAACATACAGCAGTGCCATCTGAAGACAAACCTATATTTTTCCATAAAAAAATCACTATATATTAATTACAACTATGTTAAATAATATATAGTTTCCCCAATACTCCAATCTTATTCTAAGTTATGGAAAAAAATTCGCGAGAAACGATCATTTTATAGTGAAATCACCTTGGTGGTCGCCCTTAAGACAATCAACCTGAAGTACATTCACTTTGAATTATTAAAATGTTAACTCCCGTAATTAATCAGAAATATTTACTCCTAAATCAACTTTCAATACGTTCAAAAGAAGTGGTTTTATTCTCCTACAAAAAAATTCATAATGCGAAAACATCAAGATAATTCTTACGTAATTGAAAGCAAAATTCGAAAATCATGTGCCTCGTCAAGAAATTATTGTTTCCAGGCCCAGTTCTGCTGCTTTCTAAGTTCCTTCATATGAAAATCATTCCACCTATCTAAACAAGAATGAGCAAGGTTGCAGTTACACAAGCACACGTAATAATGTATGAATTATATTTGCGTAAATTAGTCTAGCATATATATTATGGTACAGATCACAATGATCAAATAGATAAGACACAGCTTCTTCAATTGAAAGATCAAAATGTTTCGATTAATCCTCACATTGTCATTCTTCCTGTGTATCACTTCTACCCCTATCAAGGGCGGAGATAAAGCTGTAGAATCCCAATTCCCATATCAACTCCAATTGCAAAAAAAGAAAGTCCACACATGTGGCGCAGCCTTAATTTCACGTAAGATCGCATTGACTGCAGCTCATTGCACGCATGACGTACCTGTGTTCTCACTCAGTGTTGTCGCTGGGTCTCTTAATCAGTACGAGGGAGGTGTAAGGGTGCCTGTTGACCACATCAAAGAGCACCCAAAGTATAGCAAGATCGACGAGTTCGATATCTCCATTCTATTCCTGCAGAAGCAATTTACATTCGGTCCTCGGATTAGAGCCATTACTCTTCCGGAGGCTGGCGAATTTGTTCCTGCCGGTTCTCTGGTGACAGTAAGTGGATGGGGTATGGACAAATTGGACGGTGAATATACAGTGGACTTGAAATACGTGGATATTCCAATTTGGAATCAAGTTGAATGCGACAAGGCCTTGATTGGTTTCAAGTCACCCGTCTATTGCGGTGGTTTTAAATCCGGAAACAAAAATGCATGTGCCGGAGACTCAGGTGGTCCTTTGGTTTATAGAAACAAGTTGGTGGGTTTGGTTTCATTCGGCTTTGGCTGTGGTACACCTAACAAACTAGCTGTATATACCAATGTAGCTGCACAAAGAGCTTGGATTAAAACACTCACCAATATTTAATACCAGAACTTAATCTTGAAGAAGTAATACGAAATAAAGTTAGTTAAATTGTACCATTCATTCGTTTGTTTACTAGGCGGGAATTTATTATAACTTGATGCTTAACCTACTATTATTACTCAACTTAAATAAATCAATCTAAGATAAGATTTTCAACGAATATATAAAAAAGATTGTTTTCGAGTTTTCAATTTGCCCCCTATTTAATTCTAACAAAATTATTTCTGAAATTCTTTCACCGGGAGTAGATGCAGGCAAATAACTTCTCTAGTTGTTCGAAATTTCAAGTCGAGAGCAATAGTAGTTACTGAGAAAAAGGGCCGTGGTTCCTTTTAACCTTTTAGATACGGAGCCCTGAAAACATATAATTTAAATTTTTATTCCCACGTTTCTAACAATAATTAAAAAAAAGCTATAAGCTTTGTTTTATTTGCAAAAAATTAAAAAATAAAGAGTGAAAGAATATTTTATCATTCAAATAAAATGACGAAAGAGTTGCTTTTATTGTAAAATCTTATCTAACAGTGAGTTTAATTCAATTTTTAAATCCAACCATTCATTCAATAAAACATTTTTGAATGAAATTTTCGCATTTGTATAAATGGGTCAATTACCTCTCAGGAATTTTGCGTTCGTAATAGCAGTTTTCAGGCTTACTTTATCAAAAGTTCACCATCTTGTTACTATGGGAAAATTGTTGAAGAATCCGCGTAAAATCTGGCGAGAATCATGCATCGAAGGTTTTTTTGAGTATAGACAAACTGAACAAATAAGAATGGCAAATATTCTATTTCATGAGTTTCCAACTTGAAGGTATAAAAGCTAAAATTTTTTTCAGGAATATCACTTTGCAAGGATGTATCGTTTATTAGTGGTGCTATCGATTTTAAATGGGGCGCTATCAAGTACAGGACGTTTACCTGTCCCCTTTATTGCTGGAGGGGAAAACGCCCATGCAAACCAATTTCCATATCTTCTAAATCTACAATACAAAGGACGTCATCGATGCGGTGCTGTTTTGATTGCTCCTGACATCGCATTGACTGCAGCACATTGTTCATACGGGGACGATTCATCATCGTACACTGTGATCGCTGGCACACTTCAGGCAGAGAAAATTGATGGTGACCTAACATCGTCCGTTGTTCGTATTGAGTACCATCCTAAGTATGACGATATATCACTTGGATACGACATTGCCATCCTATTTTTGGCGAGGAAGTTCAAGGTCACCAAAAGGGTAGCCCCCGCTGATCTTCCAGCTGCCAACGAGGTACTTCTAAAAGACACTGTAGCCACAACAGCTGGATGGGGATGGATCGATGAGGTCCACAAATCGAAGTTATTGAAATTTATTAACAGCCCTATTTGGAGCAAAGATGAATGCTACAAAGTTGTGAGGAGATATCAGGTATTTGATGGTCCAGTATACTGCAGTGGTGTGAAGGGGGTTTTGTATAACGCATGCAATGGTGATACTGGAGGTCCTTTGGTTGTCAAAAATAAATTATATGGTATTGTGACCCTAGGACAGTACTGTGGCTCAACGCCAAGTATTTATACTGATGTAACTGCTGTTCGCGATTGGATTGTCACAGTTGCTAAAATTTAGTGGAATTGTTGAAGACTACTTCAATGTTAGCTTTCACATTCCTTGCTGTAACATTAGGATCATATGTAGACTTTTCCTAAATATACATTCCAGGATTCCATATTTGATCTTTTTCAATACATTCTGTAGAAATTTATACCATCTTAGTAACAATTGTTATTTTTGTTTTCGGCGTTTCTAAATAAAATGGAATTATTCGAATTCTTCTTTTTAAATTTAAGAAGATCATGCATACATTCACATTTTATATCTTTGTTCTTTTGTAAATATCCTTGAAATAAAACTTCAATAAATCTTGATGATGATTTTGCTCAGGCTCATAGGATTTGGCTTAGCATCAATCTTCTAGCACCAAGTGCTTCAAACAGAAGAATGAACACAAAAGTCTGGATTAAAAGTAAACAGGAAAATAGTTGTTTTCTTCATAGCAATCATTGACGTCTTTAAATATTACTTGTATTTCATAAAACAATATACGTACAGGTGAGCTTAACCCATTCTTCTATTGTAATCATTTCATGAGTTGCTTATAAGTAGGGTGAAAATCAGTAATTCAATCTAGTTCGACAGTTCAACTGACTAGATAATGTTTCGTTTAATGATCGTGCTTGTGCTCTTCCTGTTCACCATTGTAATTCCTGCTTCTTCGTCGGCAGGTTCACCTGCAAATCACATTATTGGCGGAAATAATGCCCACGCCCTCCAGTTTCCGTACAATCTCAATTTACTAAAATCCGGATCTCATTTATGTAGTGCTGTTTTGATTGCAAGAAATATTGCTTTAACTGCAGCACACTGCACGTACGGGAACGATCCTAACTCTTTATTTGTAGTAGCAGGAAAACTAAAAGTGACCGAGCAAAGATCTGTACTGTTCGGGGAGAATCGTGTTAAGCGTATTGTACAACACCCTGACTATAATCACGCGGCACATGACTTTGATATATCTATTTTATTCCTGAGAAACAAATTTAAACTTGGATTTCGGGTAGCAACTATCGATCTTCCGAAACCTGGTGATGTTGTAGCTGCTGGTGCCTTGGCTACTGTAGCCGGATGGGGTAAGGATCGGGCCGTAGGTGTTAATACAATTACAACAATGGATTTAAAGTTTGTGAATGTTCCAATATGGGCGGAAGATGAGTGCAGACCATATTCGCATTTCCACAGATCATCTATCTACTGTGCTGGCATCATAAGTGGAAAGGAAAATGCTTGTTCGGGAGATTCTGGAAGTGCTTTAGTCTATCAAAATAAATTGATCGGCTTAGTATCAACTGGTTATGGATGTGGCACTGGGAATAGGCCGGTGCTGTATACTAATGTGTCTTCATATCTTGACTGGATTACCAAGGAGACTGGGCTTTCATAACCTAATCAGTTTTTTTCTTTCTTTATATTTTAAGGTAAAATTGTTTATTTGAATTTTTTAGTATGGAAAATTTAAATAATAAATATGGATTTCTGTGAAATGCATGCAAATGTCTATTAACTGAGATTTATTTTGGTGTAATGTATTAGGAAGAATTCCTTATACGTTGTAAGATCTAAATTATTATAGTTGTTCAACACGTAGGTTAAGATATTATACAGAACTTTTGAAAGTATAGAAAATATGGTACCCAAGAAAATGTACTTAAAGTTATAACCCATCTCGCATTAGTTCCAATTTTAGAATTTTTAAGAAAATAGTTTCAAGAGCATATTCTAGAAAACAATATAAAAAACAGTTCTAACCTAAATAATAAAATTCGCGTAAAAGGAACTTGGCTTCATATGTTTCCATTGTTCAAAATTTCAAATTACGAATATTTTCCTAACTTTGGCTCTACTTTAGTTGCGTTAAAGTCAATAAAAATCTTGTAAACAAATTGCTTTTCCTATCCCAATTCGCATAACTTCGAATTCGTGTAAAACGAAGTGTAGGTGTTTGTGTATTATATATATAAAATGTTTTTTTTAATACTATAAATCGAGATCATTATGAATCAAAAAATTAACCTTGTGTAGAATATTTTAAAAAATATCCGAAAAATGAACCACAATAAATAACAAAGCCGCGTAGAAATTGTTTCATATAGAAATTATTAATATAATATTTTTAATTCATTAAAACGAAACAAAATGAAAAACACGACAAAGGCCTGTGAAAAATTTATTTACTTACATTGCATCAAAATATTCACTGTACATAATTTGGTTAGATTTTCTAGCCATCCAACTGAGATTTTATTTGTTTTTCTCTGGAAGTCGACTCTCTCAAAATATTGGCTTTAATAAAGGTAAAGTTCATTAGAATTGCAGGAACTAGTAAAACTAAGAATCTTCTACCCCAGTAACTATTTATTGTGTTATAATTAGAAAACATTGAGATTTTATTACTTTCGGAACGGCAAAAATTTGTATTTTGTATATATTTTGTAAGTATTAAAACCAAACATTTTAGGCGCATCCAGCACATCATCTTTAGAAAATTGTGAAAAGTATGCCTTTTGTATTTTCTTAAGCAATGATCTTTATCACGTTTAATTTCACTTTGTAATAAACCTTAAAATCTCATCGGATTCTTTACATAGAGAGAAACTTACGAACATCAACTAAAGTCACTCATCGAATTTTGAGGCACAAAGATCTTTGTGAATAACCCATAATCGATGCTCCAACCTACGGGCGAGAAGAGATTACAACATTTTCAGATAATTAATTGAGCTTACGTCGGTTTTAAAGAGGCTCACAACACCGTAAAGGAATTCAAATCGCTGCGTTTCTACGCGTATTATAAACTGATTTCAAAGAGAATTTTCACAAACAAAGTGATCACTAGAAAACTTACAGATGAAAACAACATTGCACAAAATTTGCCACATCTTTGAAAAACAGTTGAATTTTTACCTTTTCTTCGGTGTTCAAACCCACGGCTAAAACAACTGAAATTGTTATAAATAGAACGGCTGAAACGGAAATCATTGTCGTTAGACAAATTCGACGTCCATGAAGAAAATTTAAATTTTTCAACTTTAGCATCTTTCAGCGCCTAGCCCGTTTTTCGTTCTTATCACTAACTGAATTGGACCACACAAATCTTCCCGCCAACAGAAAATAATTGCTTCTAAACGATCTAAGCGATCTTCAACCGCTCGCACATCGCTTGTTTAATTTCTTCAGGTGTGGAGTACACTAGAGACATTGAAACTTTAAACGGCATGGAGCATCGCGCGCCACCTTTGCCTCCAAGCGGTACCACCTACTCAGGAGAATAATAAAATTTTTACATTTTAACTTGACCATTGACGAGGCGACATGCGGCGGTTTTGTTTGCTTTTTCGCCGATTTTATATTCAAAAAGTGCCTCCGAACGACCTTGTTCCACGTTTCGGCTGCAAGTACCGGAAAGTATGTTATCTAACCTATGCAACCTTAACCCGAGGCTCAAACCCTTCACGGATGGACCTTGTTGCAAAAATCTGCGAACGTATCGATTGAGAGCGAGCCTTGCGTTCGTAGTTCTTTTAGAGTGCTCTTTTAATGGGCTTTTCTTACACGCTAAGAATAAGTCAAGATTGCTGAACACAGAACTTAACTAGAAATTTGAAGTGAATGTTTGCATTAATTGAAAGTTTTTTTTTTTTTTTAAAAGGGAGTAATCCGTATGCCCTTATAAACACGATAAGTGCGAATTGAACCCGCATGAAAAGGTTTGTGGATCACAATCTGCAAATTTATCTTTTGCATTCAAAAACTGAAATGATCTAAGTCAGTTTCAGACAAATAAGAAAACGTTACTTCCCGTTCATCTTTTTGTAACAAAGAGAAACTGTCTTAAGTACGATCTTGATAATTTTCGTTCAATATAGACCCCATAACCGACATTCTTCATTTTTTGTCAGGCTTCTAAGTGAAATTTTTGAAATCACGGGGAAGACTATAGACAAATAAGAATTTTTTGGGAAGTCTTCAAAAATTTACATTAATAAAACAAATTTCACTTCACTTAACCGTCGATTTCCAGCATTCGAATTGCAGAGTTTCAGGGCACCATCACTTTGAATCGGAAACTCTTTCCTGGGGTATCTGGGGTACTTTTATCTATAAATAGCGCCAGAAATATCTTCCACAACTGTTGCCAAAAAAAGTAATTAAGTAAGGTTTCTATTTTTCACAAGTTTATTTATACCTCTCTAACACCTTAAATATGATCTGTTGTCTTTAAAAAGGTATAGTCACGTTGACTTGCGCTGTGGTGGAGCTAAACTTCTGGGTATGGTTAGTGTTTCTGTATTTTGATCGAAAATTCGTAACTAGCCACCTTGAAAACCACCATATACCGACCTTTAGTCGAATCGGATTCCAACTTCACTTGTAGTGAATATGTATGAACAATATGAAGTAGCGAGCCCCCCTAAGGAGGAAAATTTACTGTTGTAAAAATTAAATCGCTATGTGTAAGAATTTTATTCACGGACAGTGTAAAACCTGTGAGTAAAATTGGGGTATGTTAAAGGTGATAACATGCAGTGGTTTGTTCACAAATTTTGACAGCAATTTGTTTACATATTTTACTAGATCACATTGATGGAAAGTTGGCTTAGGCTTAGTAATTAGAAAATATTTATTTTAAATTTCTTAGTTTACGGTAAATTGAAGAAATATAACCCAAATATGGATAAAAATTCAATTGCAAGATTTAAACCCGGAAAGTGACAAAGGCGGTGGATTCAAAAATTTCCAGGAAAGTCGTGAAACTTATGTGGGGTGATGCTATTTCCACTTTTGATAACGCATAACCCGTGAGAGGACGGTCACACTGCAAGCTCTGAGACTCGAAGCCGTCTCGGATGCGTGGAAAGCGTCGCTTATGTCGCGAACTGGTGGGAGCGCCTGAACTTTCTCACGTTTCCCCGACACCCCGAGGAGTTTCGCTTACCGCCATTTCCGCCGGAAGGAAGTTGCACGCCAGGTGAGAACTGATAACGGTGGGCTTTGAACTAGGGCACGTCACTGGCCTGTAGGTAACACTGCTTAGTTTTATGAGAAAAGAACCTCCCAAAACCTTCGATATAAAACTGCGAACAAAAACCGCTAGACCTTACACTGGAATTCCTGCTCAGCTTCGTTCGTTCGGAAGGGATGAATTTCGAAGAGCGAGTTCACCTGGCAAAGCTTTCTCTGAATAGCTTTAGTTACTCTCTTAACGTCGTGTGTGCACAGGATTGCGGGTGAGTAGATTTAGATGTGTTGAGGGAAAACCTTGCTCTCGCGGGTTTCGGGAGCGCGTGTTCACTCAACTGATGTCACGCAATTGTGTGTGCACTCATGGAATGAATTTCCCCGGCGGAAAGGAATATCCCAGCTCGCTTGTCAGGAAGGTCTCGCAGCGGGTAGCACTGCTCGACTTCAGTATCTTAGAGACTCTGAGGTTGTTTGGATGTGAATTCTGCGCTCGACGGCCTTCCAGTTTAATGTTGTTTCACAGCTCCAGAGGAGGCTGGAGAAATCTAACGAAATCCATTGCCCGCAAAGCGACTTTAGATAATTCGAAAAATTCAGTGATGTGCCCTGAGTGATGCGTGAAGTGCCCACAGTAGTCAGCGAAATTCTTCGAAAGTTCCATAAATGTGAGTTCCAGTGATCGTTGCGCGAAGAATTTGCCTGAGGAAGTGGACTTCAAAAGAAGAATCGTAACAGATCTATCGCGAAAATGATTCACATTGGGGAGAGTACCTGGAACCTGAGGATTTTCATCACCGACCTTCAGGTGGAGAAGACCCTTCGGGTTAAGGGCGACCATCACATCGGCGGAGTCATGCTGAAGCTGGTGGATCCAGGTAAGATCACCTGAAAAGAAATCTCAACCGTTCCCTCGGACGATTTTAACGCGTTTCTAATCATTCGGTGATCGCGAGATGATTGCCGAACAATTTAAATGGAAAAAAATGTTTACAGCGCCCGATCAGGTAGTCTTGTTCAGAGGGGGGTGGGGGTGCAGAGCGGAATTGCGCCTGCAGTAGTCAGAAAGGGACGGGGCGGCTGCAAGAAGCAAAAAGAAGAAACACTTAATCGGGCTGCGCATGTGTTTTTGTCAATTCACTCACATTCCGTTGGAGTGCTGTTAAGAGCTGTCGCGGAGCTGGGCGCGGCGCGGGACGCAGAAAACTCGATCAGTCGCCGCTTGAGGAAGAGTCAGCACTTGCTTCTGTGTGTGGGCCGGTCGGTCCCACACGGCCACACTCGCTCTCGCGAGCTCATCCAGCGGCGCGATTCGAAGATCGACGCCCAGGGCCCCGGCTGTGGCATCTCTGACGGTCCGGGCTGCCATATGCGACCTGTGCTGCAGCTCCATCTCGGCCGCGATCTGTCAGATACGAATCGCGGTTTGCCCAAAATTCGCCCATGAGCTACTTTTAACCAGGCCACAGGTTATCTCATCTTTGCGCGGATGGGGATTTTCTTCTTTTTTGGAGGCGAGGCAGTTTGCTGTTTGTTCTAGGACTCTATCGAGTCGCGTTGTATATCACCTTAAAATCTGCCGTGTAAATTATTTACCTTACACCCTCCTGAAAGTGCTTGTTTTGAGCAAAAGCTAGGCAAAATATATACGAAAACTTGGACATAATTTAAATACCACCTTGAACCTAACTAAACGGCAATTGCAAACAATGGAAAATTCATTAGCTTTTTTCGGAGAATGTTGAAAAAATGTCTTATTTGGCAAAGGTGGACTCAAAGAAAAAAAATATAATTGCGTATAAAAAATACTTAAAATACTGAGTTTACATGCACTTTAGAAAATTTAATTCGCACACAAAAGCAACAAAGGCAATTAAAGAATGAAACGTAAAACTATTTTGGGGTAAATTGTAATATTTTTATCCACCGCCATGAAATAAGAGTACTAAGCAGTGTCATTTTTTATTGACCAACATTAATCATAACTCCACCTTCATTTTCTTACTATTTCTTACTAATTTTTTCCACATTATCAACCCTTTTGTACAGGTGAATATATTCAATCAAATTAGTCGCGCCTTGCATCTTTGACCTGAAATATAATTAAGAAAAAAAAAAAATTAATCGTCTCAAGCTTGTTTTTATAAATATTTACAAATGATAAATAACTCCTTGAGGTAAGAAGTACTTAAAGAAAAACATTTTTTGTGTGTAATGTGTGTTCTCTGTAGACAAGGTAAAAAATTATCTGCGACGCTATTGTCTAGATATCAGAGGACTTTCCAGAAACTGGCATAGATAACTAGTTAGTGGTGATAGTTCCCACATTTTTCTGAACGGAGATGTCATAGAAGAACCTTCTCCGCTCCCTCATCTGAACGAGACTTGGAGCTCGTAACAAAAATTATTAATTTATGTATTATTTAATTTTATCCATTTATGATTGCAATTTGAACTTGTAAAAAATTACTTTTTGTCGAACTCTTTCAATTATACAATTTTACTTGTTTTTTTTTTTTTTTATTGTCCTTTTTCTTAGGTATTTAGAGTCTGGAATTTTAAAAGAATTTAAAGTAAAAATAACTTAAGAATGAACTGTACTAACTGTAATATTAAAACAAGCCCAACGAAAATTTCAATATTGTACAAAAAATTGTAAGAAAACTTGAACACGGTGTGAAAAGAATTTTCAGTTTTAAATGCGTTTTTTTATTTAGATCAACATCAAAGTGATATGTTTTCTTTTTGACGAAATTGTTTATATAAATTTAAATATTTCATTTGTTTACCAAAACATACAACATTTTGCAATTTAACTGATAAAATGAACATTATTTGCAAATGCGCTTTTGGAAAACTTATAAAATGGAATGTTGTACAATTCCTGATTAAAGTACAATATTGTGAAAAAACAATATTATCCACTCAGGGGTTATCGGTTGTAATTTTACGGTCTATAACTAATAGATTTCTGCGATTTTGTACGCTTTTAGAGATGTACTTTTATTGTTAATAGAATTTTTGTCAACAGAGAATTACATAATATTTTTGATTTATGAATAAGTGGCTTTATATAAAATTAGTAAGAGCTAGCTTAGACAGACGAATATAAAACTTGAAGTTGACCTACGTATGCACTATTTAACATTAAAGTTTCAGTGAAAATTCTTTCAATAAAATCGTTAGCGTGATGAAGTGACGAATCAATTGATGAAAAAATAAACAAACAGGTCTATATTTCTTATTAACTGAATGACTGGTTGGTTAAAATTGAAGATTCCATTGAAACATCTTGGGAAGTTCTTGTACGAAGTGTTATAAATAAACAAATAGACAAAAATGTTTTCGCTTCTTGATGCCTCATGCAATGACCCATCGGCAGATAAACATGCTTGTATGTTATTTTTTCATATGACTTTGCCTTTACGAATATCACTTAATATTTTTATTTTCAATTTATCCTTTTTTTCAAATGTCTCATCGATTAAGTAACTTAAAGGAAATTTTATGTAGTGCAATAATGTATTTAATATATAGCTACGTGCAATGCATTTGTATATTTTTTTTAAAAATCTAGTTTACAAATAAAACGCACTGTGTTGTCACACGGAAGGTAGTACCCGTGAAATTGCAAATTAACATTCCTTGGGAGGCTTAAGAAAAATTTATGCTGTCCACTACCGCACCTTAACGAAGGGTCTTTAATTACCTGGACGTAGAGATGAGTCTTTCTCTGGATGCTGCTTCAGGTGCAGCTGTTTTCACAAGGCCGTTTAATGACCCACAACTTGCCGAGTGGACGGGATCTTGCGATGGTGGGGAGACGGACGAACGGGGAAGGTATTTCGCAAAATAGAAAATGCTGTCGTGTAGTCTGTCTTGGCGCGGCTCTTCACGAGTGAGGAAGCTCACTTTTGGAGCGTACCTGACTCGCCATACGCTCGCAAGACGTGGGCATTGCAAGGAATTAAGTCGACCGCGGCTACCTGATTTCTTAGGCGCGATCGAGACAACGTCTTGGAAGATTAACGGTGATGAAACCGGCAATTTTCCCTCTTGCATTTGATGGAGAGTTGTTACCTTACCGTGTGCCAATATCTTGAAGCTTGAGGTTATGACTGAAGATCGGTTTCGTTTCGAACAAGATAAAAATGCAGTTAACCGACATCCCCCCGCACGCCTGGCCCGTGTTGGATCGCGCATCGCGATCCATGTGGTCGGATTTTCTAAGATGCTGATCACGGGGAAGAAAGCAGAAGACGTCGGAATGCGCGATGCGACGTCACCGCAGTAAGTAATCTGTTTCTCCCCGACCGGATTCACCTCTCTGCTCGTCCAGGTGAGACCGAAAGCCGGAACCTCACTTCTGAGAATTCCCAATCGCTCCTTGGCCGCAGCGCTGATCCTTCTTTTTGTGTGGTTCAAGATTAACAGGCATTGTCTTATTATTGGTGGTTTTTTACACAGACGGACTTTCTTCAGATTGCCTTCACTTTCAGATTCAAGGTGTTGCGGCCGTTTCAATTAATCCATGCCACTGCGCGCCCCCGACGTAATTTGTAGGAATTTGAATTTTGTGTGGCTTCTAAGGCTCCGGGGCGAATTTCTGAAATCAAAATTTTCGTATTGTGTTTCATCAAGGTGGAAGCCGAAAAAGCGGAATTCTGTTGCATATGCAAGTTTTCGGAAGATTCGGCGGGGCTTCTGAAATTTTATAGGCGCGAGAAGTCACGTGCAAGCCTTGCTGGAATTTACACGCTCTAAGACGTCTGCGTCTTTTGTCACAAGGTTTTAAAGCGTGAGAAAAAGTCGTGAGAGTTTTATGATCCCTTAGGTTGTTAAAATCAAAAGTCTAATTCTATTTTTACACTTTATTTTTAAAGATTTTTCTCCTACAGTCCTCGAGTACAGGTATAAAATTGTCTAATATTTTTTTTCTGAACATTTTTTGGAAACATTTCTATGGATTTGAACTTGGCAGAAGAATTCTAGAAGTTCAAGGGGGTGTTTAATTTACAATCTACATTAATATAAACATAAATTCAAAATTTTACAAGCACCATTTATCATTGAGTGAAGATTTAGAGACTTTAGTACTATCGTCTATTTTTATTTTACATAGGTTGAGGTAATTTGTTTCTTTATTCCTTGTTGAATTAAATTAAGGCGATGAAAGGGAGACTTTATTACAACTTATTAAATTCACCAAAAATATAATGAAACACAAAATTAAATGAGTAATATGAATAAAACACGTAAAGTAGGATAAATAAAACAGAATGGAAGAAAGGAAATAACATTTAAAATGATAGAGTAGTGGGAGTAAGTAACAGAAAATAAATAGAAAAATAAATAAATAAAGATAAAATAAATAAAATATTAAAAAATAAATAAATCGCAAAATAATAAACAAATAAATAAATAATACTAAAATTTACTTAAAAAAGAAGAATAGAGAGAAAATAATAATAATTAATAATAGAGAAATAATTAGAACAAAAAGTAATAAAGAAAAAAAAATATCCATTCTTATTCGTTACCATCCTTAGAAGTACCCTTAAAATATATTTATAAGAAAATTACACGTTTTTTTGGCAAAAATCAGTGGCTATTCCAGACTTCGGTCTGGCAGATTCTAACCTTCATAAACAAAATAACAACTGACGTTAGTACTGATCGTTTTTCTTAGGGCTCTAATTGCAATTTGCAGCGAACTCAGATCTCATTAAAGATCTCGAAGTGGTGTTGAATTAAATTCATGGGCTCTATGATACCAACATCTGATCGGGAAGGGTTAATATAAATTTAAGGTGAACCACGAGTACTTATCTCATCGTTTATTCTTTTTTTAAGTATGTTGTTAAACGTAGCATAACATGAAGTACCATATATTTGTATAACGAAGCTGAAATCTTTACAAAATCTATTCTGAAGTGTACTGTTGATTTCATGAAAATACTCCCTCGGACTTTTGTCCATTTACAAACTCATCTGTCCTGGCTGTTTGCTGGCTTTTATTCAAATTGGCAACAGACATTTTATCTCGAATATTTTTATATATCTCGTAGTAGCGAACCAAAGAGGTCAAATAATAGCACTTATGTTAATAGAATGTTATGCATGAATTATACATGTATCCAAAATATCCGCATCTACCTCGGCGATGAAAAGTTCTTAATACGCCGATATACATCTTAATAAATCCCTGGACTTTTCGAGGGAAGAGCCTATGTCATGTTCTGAGGTCATTTGCAAGAAAGGCCAGTAAGCTGTTGTTAGCTAAAGTCACGGAAATTGGATATATGTCCACACAACAGAAAGTTGGCTACACCTTAAAAGATTTTAATGATGTTCCAACAGGTTCTCCCAGAAATAACAGTCTGCATAGTCGATTAATTGAAAAGAACTTCGTCGGAGCTATCTTCAGCCAGCCAAAAGAAAATAGTCTCAAGGAATTCGTGAGACGTCCAGTCCAAACAAAACAATTTTGTTCGCAAACAATTCAACAGCCCCGCGACCGTATCGCGTCCGAGCATTACGTTCTACTGTCGATAGACCCCTTCGGGAAACGGGAAGGAAATGGTGGCGATGATGCTCACAGGGATTTCGCGTGAAAATAATCCGTGAGTCATCCGACGTCAAGAAAGTCATTTGGCGACACAAGAAAAAGTTTGGCTCCGTCCGTGGCCAGCCGCAGAAATCGCAAAATGAGAAGACTTTCGTTTCGACTGGGTACGGTGCCAAAAAGTTACATCCGAGTCCGAGCGGAGGCGCAATTACATCACGCGTGCTGCTTTAGGTGAGTCGAGTGAATGGATATTTCTGACTGGTAACAAGCCATGACTCATCCACGTCGTAATGCAGTTTTTTCGTTGGGAGACAAAGCGATTTCTAGGAAAATCCCTGGCGACAAGTGCACTACTTTTTAGGCGCAATTTTGTCCCATTAATTAATTACTGCATACCCCTTTCGTCGATTCTTGAGCTTTTTCTGGTCTTACTGCCTCTTGTTGAACCACAAAGGTTTGCTTGACACGTATGGAATGTCAGAACTAACAAAAGCCTAAGGTTAAGGTTTTTCTTTAACTTTGAAACCTATGCAAGTAGACATTCTTTTATACTTTCTCCTAAATAGTCTTAGTCAGGAAAGTTTACCAGTTCTAGAATTAGTTTACCAGTTTCTTAGGAATCGGTACTTATTCTAAAATTTTTAATCGGTATCATAGCCAGGAGTCAATTGCTTCCTGCGGCATTTATTCCAAACTAGTTACATAAATAATTCCGAAGACACTAGGGAAACTGGTACATGAAAATAGTGTGTTTGGTACATATATCCATGTGATCTACTATCCTACCTCATTTTGTCTATAAATGCACATTTTTAACGTATTTCTAATCAAACATTTGTACGTTTTGACTTTTCGTGCGTCTTTGAAGGCAGTAGGATTTCACCCTGAGCTCTGGTGTGAAGATCCATTGACATTCCACGAAGCTACAAATCCATTAAAAGACTTACTACATACCTTTCGTTTAATATTTTATATAATACTTAAATTAAAACCCCTTTGAATTACTTCTAGGTTAGTTATGGAAGTAGTCTAATTTATATTAGCAATGAAATTTATACAAAAATATAAGAAATCTTAATTCTGTAAATCCTTTTAAATAAGATAAAATAGAACAGGGAGGATAGTAGCAACAAATGGCTAACTACAATTACTACACCATGCTTTGCAAACAATTTGGCCTGTATTCGTAAAGTTCAATCTTCTATTTTTTGGTCTATGGCCAATTTATCATTTTGCATAAAAAATGTTGATTGAAAATGAAATGGCGGCGATTAAATCAGAAATAATTTCTCTTTTTCAAGGTAGCCGGGCATAAAAAGGTGATTCAAAAACTTATATTTCATATCTGTAGTAGAGTTTTCATTTTTTTACATTTCAACTTTTCAAGCACTTAGAGGCGCCACACAGGATCACTCGGATTACAATCTAATTCAAATTGTTGAATATCAGATACTTTGAATCAGGCTAAAAATAGCGTCTATTGTTGGCTTATTCATCTAAGAACTTCTCTACTCTTCACAATGTCCATAGAATCAGAGCTATTTCAATTTTTAATAATGCATCATTAACTTCTCGACTGAAGTTATACCAAAGGCAGGAGGTAGACTTGTTTGAAAATTTTCAGAAAAGTAGTAATAAAATCTAAAGGCCTCTTTCAAGGCCTAAGTCACCACACATGGTAAAATTGTGATTCCTTAATTTCAAAATTTAAGATCTGCGTATGATGATGACGATTACATTTGTAGTTTCCAAAAGCTGTACGAGTGCAATGTCGAAATATAAAAGAACTATTCATTTATACTCTTTGATGCAAAATTTGGAACTTCTACACGTTTTTATTTCTTTAAATTATTTACATAAGACGCGAGATTGTTACACTCCGTTTATTTTTTCTCTCGACAAAAATCTGGAAACAGTTTGCTGAAGTCCTGAAAACAAATGTTACGAGATTAAATATCGACACTAAGAATAAGTCTGAACACTGTTGTGGTAATCGAATTTCTATAAATAACTGTAAATCGAAGTTTTTTAATAAAAGTAATGTGGTATTATGTTGTGGAGTTCGATGTATTGTAGACCTAAAATCTTTCGCCGTATTGATGTATTCAAATGGAGTTTAGTTATCCTACAACTGTTGGTCAAATTTTTCTTGTTGATTTTTCCTTTTTTAATTTTACTTGTGAGTTAAATTGACTACGGATTTAATCTTTCAAATAAAAAAAAGAAGTTGAATTCCAACCCTATAGTCATATGGGTATCTCAGTTTCTGATTCAACAAGAGGAACGCATCCAGCGAGGTGGTAGATGCATTAACCCTTGACGACGTATTTTAAAGTTGAACGAATAATAAAAGGATTAGACTACAAAAGGCAAATGGCGGTATACTAATTCGACCGGTTCTTGTGCGGGGGTGGACTTCACATGTGCTTTGCATCTCATGGACAATTGCCTACCTTCCAACAGCCGTCGAACAAAAAAGCGTTGAAATAAGACAAAGAAAAGAATTTTTTGCTCCTGCTGATCCCAGGCAGTTCGAATTCAAAAGAGCTGCGACACCAGTCACTTCTATTCCCGATTCCCGCCCATATGCGAGCGGGATTTGCATGTGTCCCATGCGATCTGACCTTACTGACATTGAGAAAAAGGTTCTATATACTTTTTCACCATGTTTACGACTTTCTCTCGGCGTCATCCTGGAATTCGCAGTTTTGCAGGAAATGCAACTTTGAGTCATCGCTGGCGACACTTAGCGCCTATTTTATGATTATTTTTTATGTTTGTGCTGCGCAATTTGCGTGAATGATCCGGATCATTGGTATCATGTTTTGCGGTTATTGCGACCACATGTACGATGCTGTTCATCCTGCTTGTTTCCAACCAGGAAAGATGCTGTCTTGATTTTTTTTCTTTTAGTTCTTATTTATTATTTTGCACTTCAAGAAATTGTCCCCCGGGGATACAGCTGAAGAAATAAAACCCGCGCTAAAGCGGGCGTCGCTGATTTGAGGGGAAACCGTAGAATTTGGTTTTGCGGTCCTTCGGTGTTCAATCTTAATGCTCATGTCCATGGGGAGCGGTTGTCACCCAGGTGAGTGTCAACCGTGCATTTATGAAAAAGAAAAAGGTGTTCATGCGGAAAGAACCCATTTCGACTTTACAAATGACGTGATTTTGCGGGTTTGTTGATTTCCTTTTGTGAAAGTTTTTTTTTCCTTTTCTTGTTTGCGACAATAGGAATTTATTGGTTTGCAATTTTCAACTATTGGTTTTGATAATGTTTACAGGAAGACTAAGTGATGGTTATCTTCTCTAAGGGTGATTTTTCTGTGGGTAAAAAACAGTTCTAACAAAAAATGAAAATTTTTAATTTATGTGTGAAGGGTATTAAAACACTTAGTTTTGTCTTTGGGAATTGATTTGAGTTTCCTTTTTAGAAAAGTGCACAATGCTAAAGGTCGATATAAATTAGAATTAATCTCTTCATCTTTACGAACAGGAACTTTATATTGATAAAAATATATTTATATAATTTTTATATATTATGTATATTAGTAAAACTTTTGTAATAAAGTACGAAATTACAAAATATTGAGTGAATATTTTTTAGATTCTTTACTTCCAAAACATTTGAAATTCTTTTTCGAGCATAAGTAGATAAAATGTGCTTATAAAGATACATGCATTACTTAAAAAGTCGGCTAATATAACGATTTTTATGAAAATGCTAATAATAATTTGAAATCTTTAAAATAAGTTGATTACATGTTCTTATTTAAAAATAGTTTTATTTTATGGTCTACCAACTGCGTATAGCCTGTTATTGTCCTCAGGAGTTTATTTCTAATAATTCGTTAAGAATTTAAATGGACTTTTGGTTTGGTAATACAAACATTTAAAGATATACGAAATAAGCCTTATATTTTTTTACATCTTCGTAACATCTTACTTACTTTACCACTTTAAGAAAAGGTCAATCGGTATAATTATGTTTTTGTAAATAGTACAAATACTAAATATGAAATCTTTAAATCGCTAATATATAAAAAATTTAACTACACAAACAAATTGTAATAAAAATAATCCAATTTTGTAATTAAAGATTTTCTATATTGAGTCTAGCATAATTCTGTAAATAATTTTATGAACCTTTACGCGTGACCGAAGGGTCAAAGAAACCTTAATGTGATTTGCTGTCGAACGTTTTTTGTAAATTTTGTAAAATTTAGCTAGTGTTACAAACGACATTATGGCAAACGTAATAACACCCAAGGCTTTGTCAAAATAAAAAGTTGAAGTCCGAGATCATGATTCTCATTTTAACTTTCATGGTAAACTGTTCGTTAACCCGAGGATGAGTTAAATCCTTGCTCCTACACCTAAAATTCAGGAAATCTCTTTTTTATTCAAATTCTTACCTTTTATACTTACTTTAAGGCTTTGTTAGAAGTACAAGAATTGTGCATTCGTGTGTTCAATTTTAATTCATAGATTTTAATTTCTTTACCACTGGGATGATAATTTATTCAGTGTGCATAGATACAGAACTTAAGACGTGAATATTGTTCAGGCTCATATAAGACACATGCTTAGAAATATGGTTGTAATTTTACACCTAATTTAGCATTCAGCTCCATCATAAAAGGGTAACCAAATATTGAAGTTGCCAAAACCCCAAGGGATTCTAGACACTTTCAAGGCCAACGTTAACTAGCATGTCTTCATTTATATTCGGTGCATGTGTCAAGTGGAATTACTGGTTCCACCAAAAAAGCTTGAGGTTTCCTTTACACTATTCCATTTATTCATTGACCTTGGTGCCTGCGAGCTGGACTAGACCCGACTAGACTGCGTTTATAAATTCTAATAAAGTTCCTAGTAAAACACCTTTACAATTTCTGCTTAATTAAATTTATGTAAATTAACCGACAAACAACGGTGACACGAATAGTAACGAACATTTTGTGTTATCTCAGCAGGTAAAGAGTGTATTGAAGCGTTGATGCGTTTGCTGATATGAATTTTGCCTGTTAATTAGGTATTTTAGTGGAAATTAAATTTCCTCAGTGAATGCAGAAGGTAGGGCTAGTCTTTCACCTAGTGCCCTAAATTTCAGTTTAACCTCAAAGTCAATTCCTTTCAGAATAAATCGATACCGGCTGGTCATTGATACCTTCTTGACTTGACTGTCTTCTTAAATTGATTCCAATCCCTTTTACGGT
This sequence comes from Proctacanthus coquilletti, assembly GCA_001932985.1. Classification (NCBI taxonomy): domain Eukaryota; kingdom Metazoa; phylum Arthropoda; class Insecta; order Diptera; family Asilidae; genus Proctacanthus; species Proctacanthus coquilletti. The sequence goes on from MNCL01000166.1 coordinate 54,891, forward strand.
GGAATTTCAGCCGAAAATGGCTGAGCATCAGCCCCGCATAATTCGACCCTAACTGATGGCTCAATTGCGTGACCGTAGAATACGGGTGTGGTCCCAGCCTAGGGGTTATTGGCTCTTATCCTTGTGTCGCCTAAGTACTGCTTTCTTTTTTTTTCTTATTGAAGGAGAGGGTGGTCAGACAATAATGAGTAAACTGAAGCGATTTATTGATGCTGGTCAGGATTTACGCAGGCAGCTGAAATAATTTGAGTCTACCAACTGCTGAGCAGTGGCCAAAAACTTGAAGGGGAAGGTCAATATTGTTGGATGCATTAAATGAATTTCTTAATTGCCTCACCAACTGGATCCGTGCGCACACCCGTTGAATCCAAGGAGGGTTTTGGATTTAGAAAATCGTTAAGGGAAGCTCGAAATTTGTATTTTGTATTGTTTGAGCAGATCCGATTAAAATTTGAAGTCATTATCGTATTTAAGGTTATTGATTTTTGCGGGGATTTCCAATAGGGAAAATCCCAACACCATTTTGGAATGTTTTTTTTTTTTTGCACGCAGTCTAAGACTGGTGTAAACAGTTTTACACTCTTGTCGGAATTGAACCCACAACCTTTGGAATGTGCAATCTGGGCTACCTCTGGTCCATAAAGACCCTGTCTTTTTTAACAGCAAATTTTGGATTAAAAAACGATTCAAAATTCTGCATTTACAAATAACTTAGAAGTTAGTTTATTAAACTTTTTCATTAGTACTAGTACTATTAGAACTAGCTATAAAGAATGGAGAATAATGACTTATGGTTTAATTACATAAAACGTAAACATGGTAATTTATGTTTGGAAAAACTAAAGACCCTTAAAAAAGTTGCTTTCTGAAATTTATAGCTTGATTTAGGTTTCCAAGCAAACTTTCTGGGAGTTTTACTTGAATTCGCATTCATGTAGCGTTTTATGCAACATTTTTTTATTATTGCGAACTTTGTATGGAACATAAGTCCTTTGAAGAATAGGTATGCTTTGGTAAATCTCACAAAAAAGCTTTGCCCCTTTCTTGGTAAGATTGTAAATAGTAGATGCAACGTAGTGGAAAATGTTGAATAATAGTACATTTCAAAAAAAGGTATTTATTATTCGATATTGTTCGTGCATACACTCAGAGAAAAGATATGATTTCTACAAACATGGTTTTAAAGAACTTGAAATATGATAAGTGCTCTCAGTAAACATATAATGATGTATCGTTGAATAATAATAAAATCCCAATTATTAACTTATTAAACTGTCGGTACTTTGACAATTGTATTTTTCTTTGAATTGTCCTGAAAAAACGGAAAAAGTAAAAATATCTCTTTCAAGAAAACATTGCAAACCAAAATTGTTGTATATTTGTTTATTGTAATCATATCATGCTTATGACAAACATACTATAATATGATCATGATAACCATATGTGAAATAGTTTTTTTGTCACAATTGCGACAAGATTTATAGAATTATAACGCGTGGAAAAAATAAAATAAAGTCGATCATTAGAAAACCTTGTAACAGTTGATAAGTTTTCTGGTCGGTAGCCTGTTTTTGAAATACAGTTTTTTATTTTATCATCGATTCGAATAAAACAGATTAAACTATCTATGCTTGTTTTCGCCGAAAATGGAATCTATTTTTCATGTCAAGTGCGCCTCAATTTTTTTAAGTATCAGCATTTGTGTGTATTCCGTGGAATCTAAACACCGACAAGCAGCCACTTCCAGTAACGAATCTAAAGGCAAACATACACATCTGTAATATATGATATCACCTATTACTTTAAGTTTATATTTCGCATTATCGAACCACTCATAAAGTTTTATCAGTATCTTCATTCAAAATGAATTCAGGATCATGCCGATAAGACTTACCGCAATTTTCGCAAATACGTATTTTTTCGATTTAGTTGTACAGTTTGTATCTGACCACACCGAATGATAACCTTTGTGGAATACTGCGAGGATCAGCAGCTTATGTGATCATATGATGTCATCAGCCTAAATTGGCACACGAAATTTTCATTGCCGGCTTGAAATCGGAGCTTTATAAATTAATCTGTTCTTACTTGGCTAGCTGTTCTTCGGCGACGTGTCGCTGGTTATTAGCTGCCGCGAAACAGCAGTTATTTTTCTTGTCTATTTTCTTTTAGACTCTTCAAGATTTGGCTCGAGAACTCGTTTTTAGGGAGCAGTCGCAGGCGGTAAATCGGTATAACCTTGATGGCGCCAATTTTGGTCTCGCCGTATGGACCCCAAAGGCGATATTAGCGATCTGTGCGCCTTTTATTTTCTGTATTTCTTATTTCTGCCTCCGCAGTTCACCAGAACATTCATTGACCGTTTTTCTTCGACGACAGTCTACATTTTCAAGTTTTCCTATATGCTATACGAGGTTGTAATTAAATTTTAACTCCGAGAAGAACATGTGGATATATTGCGAAATCGACCATATCCGATAAATTAATGGACTGGCAATATTTAGGTGAAACATGAGCGCCTACATGCTGTTCTTGAGTACACTAGGTATTAATAGTGTCGTGCACGAGATTGTAATACGTAACGAAAATATCTTATTGCAAGTGCAGCTTACGTAATCCATCGTCGTCTTATTAAAACTGGTAATGGCAGATTCACAGAAAACTTTAATTAATGGAAAAAGAAAAACAATTGCAGCTATTTTTCAAAAATCTCCGAAATTAAAGGAAGTACTCGTAATAATCATGTCTTAATTTATTTATGACACTGGCTACCAAAAAATAATGAAAAAAGTACAATAGATCAACAACTTGCATTGTATGATCGCCTTGAGCGTCTATCTATAAGATCCACTTAGATTAAACAAATTAAAGCTAGGAATTTTTTAAATGTCAGATTGATAAGAAATAAATTTATATGTGGATAAGATACCTGCACCGTGCAGCATACAAGTGCCATGGGATTTGTTATTCTTATCTGCAAGAACCTTACCTATATTACAGTGGTACGTGAAGTAAATATTATCGAAGCGCCTTGAGATTTCTGGCGCCTGATTCCATTAAAGGTTTCATACATTGTTAACGTGATTTAATTCTTAATGTAAAACAAAAATGCAACACCATAATTTTTGAATTCATTAAAATCAAAAGATTATTGAGATCTCGTTTAAAAATCTTTCATAAAATATTTGAAATTTGACTAAAAAGTATTTTTCCGTTAAAATGCTATAAGCTTAGTTTAGAGGATTGAAAATTTCAACTTTTCTTACTTTAATAGTAATAGTAAAGCTTTAACATTTCAGAACGAAATTACCAGCCTACAGAATTTTTTCCAAAAACCATTTTTTTTAAATTTTCGTCAGAACCACTTTTTTTCAAATAAACGACTTACAGTTTAAAGTATGTACCTATCTGACGCTTTACAAATGCCAAAGAAATTATATTTACTTGCATTCATTTCCAAAAAAATTACCAAAAAAAAAAAAAACAATAAATCGAATCCGCGGAAAACCGACAAAGAATTTAACTAAATATTATTTTACAAAATATTATTTTTTTCAGCAACTATTAGACTGAAAAAGAAGTTATCTATTAGTCAATAACTAGTAAGACTGGTAATATCAAAATTTTAGCTTTAGAAACCTAGAAGATACATTTTATTTTTAAAGCCATTTCATTTAAAATTTTGAAAAAATATTTTTGAAATAATTAAACGTAGCCCCTTCAAATGATATCCCAAAATAAGGGGCTTGACTCACCCCATTTTAAAAATAAAATAAAACATTTCATAAATTTAAAGTATCCAGAAAATCTGCGCGTCACCGAGACCCAACGCTATGCCAAATTTCAAGTTTCAACGCCACACCGTTTCCGATGAAAGTGTCTAGGACAGAACAACAGACGCGACAGTGATCTTATAAGGTTTTTGTTTTTCCTTTTGAAGTACTGAAACCTAAAAAATATAAATCTCTATACTTTTCCCAAAAAAGATCGATTTTACTTTTTTTGTTTAATTCACCTAGAAATAAATACAAACCATTTTTCCTTTTTTCTTAAATTACAAAAGCACCATTCTTAGCTTCATTATCATTTATTGGAGTTATTTTGCATTCTTTAACTGTGTAAAGAATGCGAACGAAAGTTACAAAAAGCTTGCTTTAAATTTTATATAAAAAAATAAAATAATAAACACAAGAAAATGAATCCAGATCATGAAAACATAAATAAAAGCGTAAATCATTAAAACGTAAATAAAATTGTAAATTTTTAGATATGGGGTCAAGCCTTGATACGATCTTTTCTTCGTTGAAGATTTGTGTTTATTTTTAAATTAAAAAAGAAAAACATTCTCAGTTTATTTCTTAACGATATAACACCTTCGTATGCTCAGAATGTATGGGAATATTTTCATAGTCAGTCAAACGTAAGGTTTAGTGTGCAAATGGACATGTACAATGTCCTTTCAGTAGTTTTAACAACTCTAAAAACTTCTTGAATATATTTTTTTTCAATAATAGAATTTAGGAATTCTGTATAAATTAAAAAATTAAATCGAAAACTTTGTCAACAAAGACATTGGTGCTAAAAAATTTTTTATATTATGCTTAGCAATTTTTTGCTAATCCAGTAAAGATTAACGAAATATCCGAGTACTAGAAAACATAATAAATTTAACATATCTCGTTTGTTCAAGTCCATATCTAATCTGTTATTTATTGTGAACGTTGAAATTCTTAATCCGCTATTAATATTTTATTTCATTAATAAATTTCTTTGGCTAATGTGGTGTCTTTTTCAGAATAAATATGATCTCGTTTTTGTCTAATATAAAAGCGTATTACTCATTTTGGATGTTTGACAAATAAAATGGCGATGTAACTTGTTGGCGCGATATTTCGTACTTTCTGCATGTGTTTCAATTTGGAAATATTTCTCGATAATAAGAACTAATTGAACTATTAATAAACTGTACGTAGTTCAAAATCATATCATGCATAACAAGTACATAGAGGTCTGTTCGGTAATGACCTGTAATGTCTTTTAACAGTCTTATAAATATATTGAAGTCCCACACAACAGTCATTGACACAACGGTAGGCTTAAATTTATCAACATAGCGATTACACTCAGAAATGGGAGATAAGGTACAGATTAGACTAAGAACCTTTCATATCAAAGAGCACCCTTACCTAGATAAAGATTGTCTTGAAATAAAACGTAAAATGGAGTTAATCCCAATAGACCGTTTTAGAATTCTCATTATAATCTATTTTAAATTTTTTTTTAAGAATTTGTAAAATGCTGGCAAACCCCCCTTTAAGACAATTAAAGTAACGACTATTAAGCCCGTTTTAAAATGCTCCTTGCGAACTGCTTTTATCTAATCAGGATATTACGCAACAATTGAATGAGCGTTCAAGCAAATCAACGCGACAGTCGCACTCGTTCTGCATTTAACAACTTAATTAATGTAAAAACGTGAACTTGCATTAAGAGCACTTACAGTTTCCGGAAACTAGTGATGATATCACTAATAGACCCACGTACGCACATATGTAAAATATACGGGTGTAATGCGTATGCGTACAAACAAATCGTTTGATAAGGAGGGAACTATTGTCTACACGTGTTCACAGAGAAAAAATTGGTTGCAGTTTAATATGCAGCACAATATTCCGGCAGAGTGATGCAAGTTAAAAAAATTTGTTAGTCTACTGTTCCAAAAAGGTATAAAAAGTTTTGCATTGTATCTTTATATTAAATGATTATAGAGACATCCGGGTAAAATGTGCGAAAAAATTTTGTCCCTTGTCTTTGAAATTATTGGACCATAATTTTAAAAATTCTCTCAGTAATTGAGGGTTTTTAACCAAAGTTACAGGAATAATAGAGAGATAGACCTCTTATAGCTATAATTTTTGAGATATCAGTAATAATTGATTGCCAATGAATTAAATTTAGTAAAAATTTGATGATTAGCGAAGTTATTTAGTATTAAAAATATTATTCTCTAGTAAAATTAGTAGAACGGAGATTTAACAATATTGAATGTCCATACGCTTATTTACATATAAGAAGGAACGATAAATTCCCAAACACTTTGTATAGCTTGCCGTTCTAAATGTTTTTTTTACGTGCGTAGTACTCAATTAGTATGAAATGCTTTTTTAATTTCATTACAAAAGTAAGAAATCAAATCATTTAAAGATACGGAGCTCTCAGCGCACGAGTTACACTCGTACTTGACTGCGTTTTTAATAGAAAATAATTATATGTTTTACGATCAGAGAAGAATGCAAAAAAAAAAAACAAAAAAATATACTTATCAGACCTCCTTTAAACAAAGTCTAAAATATCCATTTTTTAAAGTTTAAAAAAAATGAGAAAACTAGAAATTCAAAAATTAGAACAAGTGAAGTTACAGTTGAAATCGAAAAATTTCAATTATTAATAAGACGACGAAAATTGTGAAAAGTGGTAAGTTGACAAAATTAGCTTTTAATACAAAGTAATCATAACTTTTATAATTTTTCATATATATAATATATTTTTTAATTTGGACTAGAAACTCTTGAGAGGGAAAAATAGTGTAGTATTGTGCTTTCCGAAGAATACATTTATTTGAAAATGAGACATGGGATTGAAAAGTGGGGGAAATGAGTACTTTTCTTAATTAAATAGTAAACATAAAAATATAGTAAATAACAGGAAAAGTTTTTGTAAAATGTATGTATATTAATTTTAAAAAATCCTATTAATATCTTATGACTCTTAAGTAAGTACACAACGTATGTAATATTAAGCATTGCAAAAAGTACACTATTAAAAGAATTAAAATAATATATTTAGTATATTAAAACCTTTACATAAAATGAAGGGGCAAAATATATTTATGAAGTTAAAAGAACATGTTTAAATAATTTTAACAAATTAAGCGTACACTCGAAAATACAAAACATTCGCTTTTTTAGTCGCAAAACTTCTATAAAGATTACACTTTAGTAGGTTCCCAAAGTTAGTTCAAAAATAATGCCGCCATTTGAAAATTCTAACATTTGACTACGAATTTTTCTTTCGAAAAATGTCGGCAGTGTTTTCGAAAGAACAATTTTTCCTTAATTAAAATCTACAGAACAATGACGTCATGCGGAACCGCCTTGAGGAAACAACGCGTTCGCTTTCAGTATGTGGTGGTACCGATGAGTCGGTAAGTAACACGCCTCCGGATATCCTCAAGAAAGTTGAAAAAGATGCAACGTCTTGTCGTGGGGCGCCGAGACTGGAGGTCACAAAGTGCACAGCCAGACATTTCCAAGAGAGAGGTCGCCTTAAAGTAAGAAGGCACATGTACAAAGGCACGGGAGAAAGGAAGTAAGGGCCCGCCGAAATTTTATCTCTTCATGAATATTTAATATACATCTCCTTCCGAGAAGTTTCGCTGGATCAATAAATATGAACTGATTTGAAAACAATCGCGCACTATGCTATTCGTAATTGTCGTTGGGCGCTCTTATTAGTGCAGTTGCACAGTGCGATCCAAAAACAGCTCAGTAGAGCTCAGCAGAGAATCTCGCATTGCTCGAATTCCTTCGTATTCTGTTTACTTGAAGAATTCTTAAGTGCTGAGTCGGAAAACATCGGCCGCGTCTTGGGCCGTGGGGTGCTGTCAGTGCGTCCGCCCTTTTTTACGCCCCGGGTAATATTTCGCGGTGGTTATCCACACCACGTCACGTAAATATTTACATAATGCGCAATGAAGAGTTGTCTTCACCTAAAATTGCTTCACACAGAGCAAATATTTCGCTAATTTAAAGCGGAAAACATGCCAGACAAATCTTTATCAAAGAAAATTGCTGTTCCACAAATAGACTCCTTGTTGCGAGAACTTGCACTTACCAATTAATCTTTTCTTTATTCCAGGTATGTCTAAAAAAGGGAATTGTAAATATGATACGCTACTGTAAGGTAAAAACCACATTTTTTTATTTTACAATTATATAGAAATGGATATGACGTGTACATTTTTAATGTTGAAAATTTCCTTATTTTTATTATTTATATTTGTATGAGAAAATGAACTCATATTGCGTTTTATTAGTAATATTTCAATAATATTAAAATAAGAATCTAAAAAATTATTGTTTATATTAAAAAACTTTTTTTGGCGTCTAAAAATTCTCGATACTAAGAATTTTACGTCTTGTAGATCTGGTTAGTTCTCTAGATTCTATTTGGATTATTTTATGATTACTTAACTAGGTTTTTCCGATGTACCTACTAGATCGTAATATTATTTTTTTTAATTCCAACTGTCAGAATATACATATTTAGCCAAATCAACCAAATACCAATAGGTAAAACAGGAAATATAAAAATTCTGAAAAACAATTTGCTTCAATTCGAGTTCAATTCGGACACAGAACTCCGTACAGCCTTTATACAAATTTTGTTTTAAAATTTTCCATTATTTTTAAATATATGAAGTAAATAAGCGTTAATTGTATGAAATGATAAAATCGAGAAACTAAGGTCGCGACAGAGCGTCGGATGAATGGATGAATGGACGTGACGAAATTATAAGGGTTATTGTTCGTAAGTTCTATGGAACCCTAAAAGAGGCTTGGCATATTCGTTTCGGATTGTAGATTGCAATTACGCCAGTAGATGCAGCAAATGAGAAGTCCCGGGTCCGATTTAAAGTTATTTAATACCATTATTTGAGAATTTTTATTATCAAGCTATTGCTAAAGCAATTTCTAACACTCTAATTATATTCGAAGAACGGAATAACGCGATACCCGACTACGTTTAATTTTCCAGGAACATTGACTTCATCCAGTTCAGAATGGTAATAAACAAAACAATGGCGGAAATGTTGCAATATAACACCATAAATCGCAAATATTCCATTAGATAAACGAATATCACTGAGCTCTGTTTACAGTCTACGTATAGGTTGTCCGAAAAGAAAAGAAAACAAAAAAACCTCGTACCGTTCGCCTCCAAAACGAACTTAAATCACGAACGCAGATAAAAGAAATTCCAGAAGTGCGCGGATTAGTACGAGGCTTTTTATGGCTTTCTTCATCTTCTTTATTTTACGACATCGAAACATCGTCCCGAAGTCTAATTGAAATTTAATGAATGGCAATTAGAACAGTCGCACGGAATGCGATAATCCATTCTTTGCGCTCGGAATAGCCCGCGCTTCATCATTGGAATTTTATCACCCGATAAGAATCGCACCAGAAGACGAGATGAGACGTCTTCGTCTTCTAGCAAACAGGTGGGATTAGATGAAGAAAACGAGCCCGACCAGGACCGAGCTGAAAACTTTTCTTTTACAACTTCTCGAAAGTAACATGGTACTAACTTCGTAATTCTTATGTCTATTTGCTCTGCATTCGGTTTTCCTTAGCTTGTTATTTGTAGCTGTCTTCAATTTCAACGTCTCATATCTCAGGTAATCATCAGGCAGTCTGAAATTGCGTTCGAGATTTATGGCAGGCAAGTTTTGTCACTTTACTTGCACGCATAAAAATTATTCCCGCCCCCTCAATAAAGGTGGGCCTGCTAGTTAGTTATTAGATACTTTCCAACGTGTCTGGGTTCAGGTTTTTGCGACCGACAGTGAAAATTTACTGGGAATTCATGTGCGAGTGTAGGAATTATGTTGCGGTGCCCCCATTTATGCTACCGGAGGTGTTGCAGACTTTGTATTTTCTTTTTTTGTAACAAGCGTTGACAAAGTAACAAGTACTAGCATGATTTAGGAATTTAAGTTATTTTAAATGTCAAAAAGAGTGAGAAACTATAATTATTTGTTTTTATTATAGTTTCATTTTGCCTACTAGTCATGCGTTCATTATAGTTGCAGTACCAAATCTATACATTTCCAAAAAGAAAGTATATCTACGAGTGTCTATCTGTTTGAATTTGATAATTGTTACTCTATGATTTTTGACTTTTCCAAATAATAGTAACAAACTTTTGTGCTTAACTTTAAGTTATTGTCCGATCAAATGAAAAAAGGTACTGATCGTACGAATAGAAAGCACATATAGCGTAAGGATCATAAGACTACGAAATGACCACTTAACGAAGCCTACAATCGAATTGAATCGTCGTTAGCAGTAAAATGGTGTGCAGATGGCAGTAAACGAAGTAATTGGTATCTTTTACGACAGAAAATCATAGAAATACAGCTGGAAAGCAGTAAGTAAAGCATTAATTAAAGAAGCATCTAACAAAGAGATAGCATTGGTTGGCTATAACCTTTCCCATGGTGGTAGGTCATTCATCATGTATGACCGTACTAAAATCCCACCGTCTATTGTTGACAGTAGGAAGAGAAGACGGACCTTAAAGTTTTTTAACAAAAGTCAATTCTTAGCACGAGCACTATGATTAGTAAGGTTGAAGGCCTTCAGGTTGGAGACCTACATAACTGAGGAACCTAGATATGCGAGTAGACGGCTACTTGGGGCATTTCTGTTTGAGAGAATACTTGCCACACAACGAAAAAAAACATAGTTTGAAGTAAATTGTAATAAAAGTTCGACGTCTCATTTTATAATAGCGTTAGACATTTAAAACCTATAAATTAATTGTTTAACGATTTTTTTAAATTCAAAACATTTTCTAATCGGAGAAATAACTGCAGAATCGTAGTAAAGCAGCGCTGGTTGATTGAAAGCTTGACTTTATAATACTGCAAACCAAGTATGCAGCAAAAAGGAAGATCAAGTAGGAAATGAAGATAATTCAAAGATTGGAACGATTGAAAAATTGGGTTTAATCTGCCGAGCGTCATTTATAAACCGCTTATCTAATTGCGTCTGATCATGCATGAATTAAAAAACATAATAAATAGTTAGTCAGTCTTTTCGAGTTCAATTCAGAACTCGGTTTCTTCACAAGGCTCGATGTTACAAATGACAATTGCTTGCTGTTGGTAAGAGCATTTCAAGTACTGAAAGGAGCTGGGAATTAATCGCATTACCAGATACTTACATGCCCCGGGAATGTCTGCAATTCTGGCCATAACAAATGGTGTAGAATCACACTGAATCTCAGCATCTCGGGATGGACCGGATGGCGGTCGGTAATAGCAGATGACATAGCTGACAGCTTAATCCGATGTAAGTGTTCGCTTCAATTAGAGGTGTTGGGCACATCTGCCTGAAGATATTTGTCTATTCCGTACACGGTTATCTCCCGTGGACTGGAGTGGACTGAACAGTGGAACCATCCGACAGTCAACTTGAAAGTTGTTAGGTAGTACTAGTGCATTTAGACCATGCTGAGACCATTGAACCAGATGAAGTGATGACCAAATGATGATCATCAAACAAGTGTTGCAATTGAACTAGTTGCGAAAATACTAGAACTACTAGATGCAAGTAACCGCCACCAATTGAGATCAATTAAAATCGGCGGGGGCTACGTAGGTGCTTACTCGCAGGTCGTTGAACTTTTTGAAGATTATATTCTGAGATAAATTTGTTTTAAGTTTAACGAATTCTACTTTTCGCCAATATCTATATAATACCAAATAATGCAGAGTGATCAGACAGATTCATCGAATCGAAGAATTTTAACTACTTTCCAATGGTGTTGTAGCAAAAAAAAAGTCCCGAAAACTGTAAAAATACAACTTGTAGAATTTTGGACTCTATTAGATTCAATAATAAAGAATAAATAAAGAATCACAGTCAAATCAGTACATAACAATTCTTTATTTCTTTTAATTACTTTAGAAGTCTGGTAGAAATTCACATTACAAAGAGGAATATGGACAGGAAAAGTGACAATGATTAAAGTAGTACATATAGATAATAGTAGATAGATAATAGATGGTACAGAACCACCAGTGGTTGAATCACCCACTCATACGCACTAGATACAAAAGTTTTGTTGCAACCCATATTGTAATATTATAATCTTCTAAATTGAAAAGTTGTCAATTTAAAAAATGCTATAGAAATATTTCTAGCTTTAAAATGAAACTAATTTTAGTATGGAATTGCTAGTCAAAATGTTATTTTCCTAAATGCTTACTTACAATTGATTTACCGCAGTCGTTAGACAATAATTAACCGTATCATCTTAGGAATAATAAAACTGCTATTTCCATTTTAAGCTAAATCCAGTTCCCCTCGTTTAGAACTCTGGTGTCATGTTATCGACCCCGTGGGGATAAAGTTTGTAATCTCTTAACTTGGAATTCCATCGCTCATCGAATCTTCAATCACCATTAAGTCCTGACCAAACAATTTCTCAATTCGAATAAGTAGGGAAAGATTTTCTAGAAAAGTGCGGATGGTTTGCATGCAGGGAAAACTGAGGAAATAGGGATTGCAACCTCCAGCGAAGAGGGGCCCTAGAATAGTGCTTTCTATGAATAAATATGTTACCAAGTTAAAAATAGTCTTTCCCTCCAACCGTGATGGATCAGAAAATTAGGAACGTCTCCTGGTAATTTCAATCAGACCGGAACTTGGAGTGGCGCGTCGGTGCTGACGTAAACCGACGTAGAACGTGTGCAGTAGCCCACAGGAACATAAGAGGAAAATCGGAAAATCAATGGGTGCAACCAGTCATTAAAGTGCATTGAGACGAAGGCGTTCTGAGGGAAAACACGTGCTGTCAAGTGCCCCATGCGCCCTGCCCTGCCGTGCCCTTCTCCGCCTTCCGAGCGTTATTTTTTCCCTGTTTTCTTCCAGAGATCCCGACTTAACCAAGGGAGTCGACCTCTCCTACAGGGCAACAAAGAGCGGCGAAAATAAACATTCCAGGAAACAAGGCAGGCAGACCAGTCGAGAAACCTTCATCAAATGAAAGTTATTAATAATAATAATAATTAATAACTTCAGGGCTCCTGCGGCTGTCCAGGGCGAAAAGCCGCGTGGATTACCACAAATAAGGCGAAACTGTTTTCATTCGTGTTTTATGTACGTCCAAGTTTTTCCGTATCCGTAAGCCGTCGTTCTGTAAGACATTTAGCTTAATTAATAAGATTTGAATAAGCTAGACGTGTTTAATGACTTGTTTTGCTACCACAAAGACTAGGGGAGAAAAAGCAATGTCTGTAAGTGATTGCGGTCTGAAGGTTATGTGATCATAAAAAGCGAATGTTTTCATCGCACTTTTGCTGCCTCGCAGATTTCTATCGAAATTATTTGCAATGAAAAACAATAAATCAAACGATTTAATTACGTAATTTCGAATAAAATAGAGAAGTAACGAAGTAACTTTTGGTTCGCTTTAGAACTATTTACAATATTTAATACAGTAGTAGATATTAAATTTAGATATAATATTACAAACTCTAGATATAATCGCTCATGGAATTGAAAAAAAATGGATTTTTTTCTCACCAATAAGCCACATACAATTTCGACAGGATACACTTTTCACAAAGATAAGGTTTTATTAGATTACTAATTCGAAAATGATGACGTAAGGTTCTCTGAATTAGGAAATAAAAGTCTGAAAAGCCGTCCTAGATAATTTTTTGAACAATAATAAATGGCTATAAACATTCAGAATATGACTTTCTCTAAAACTTAATTTCAAATTACAAATGTAAAGCACGGAAAACAAAGCTATTCTAATTAAATTTGTAATAGACGTTTCTACATGAATCTGAGGACTTTTATAGAAGAGTAAGTGCACTCCAACTGAATAAATCGTGTCAGCTGCGATTATAAAATATCCTTAAAATTTGAAATTTGTAATTTCGAAAATTTGAGGGATTTCAAGATCGCGTATACGAAAGCATAAACCACATGTTTTGAAGCAAAGTCCCTATTGATCAGTACCAGTTTTAATTTAAGCTTTAAAATGATATTGTTTACGTCTAGATATTAATAAGAACTTCGGGAATTCTAAAATGAATTTTTCTTATATCTCAAAACATGTACCTCTTTTTGAACGCACGTTATTGACTTTTCAAAATGCCGCATGGAACAACATCTATAAATTTTGTCAAAAAAATTTAAAAATTAAGTTATTGATCATTTTATTATAAGGAAGACCTTGAAAATAAGTTAGCTTATTTTTATCCGAAGTGGCCAGCAAAAGAACAGCACAACATTGTTTAAAGGAAGGTATATGAATGTTATTAAATTTTCAATTTAAATTCACAAACTTGAAAATGTTGAAGCTATTTAACCCTTGGAAACGAGTGGGGTATTAGAACACTGTGCAAATTGTTTCGAAGCATTTACTTTCTACTTAAAGTAGTATAGTAAAATGATATCAAATAGTTTTCTTCACTAATTTTTGGCAGGAGACGTTTTTGTTTTTAATTTACACTCGAATAATGGTGTAGTTGTACTTCATACATAAATATTTACTATTTAATAATGTTTTTCTTTTATTTATTTCAATTTTTTTTTTTTTTTTGTTTATTTTAGATCACTGGGAATGTGGATTTTATTTATAGCTTTCTGTAGCTTAGATAGATTTCTATCTCATATTGGTTTAAACTAGCAATATTCAGTTTTTTGTGTTTACACGCTGGAACAATTCCACTGAGAAAATTAGAAAAATCTCTAAAAAAACGCTACAAGCGCTTTAAAATTGGCTTAAATGCTGTAGTATCGATTTCCACTCGAAACGTCTAGAATTTTGGAAACTTTACAATGGTTTTAATGAATAAATATTCTTTGCAACAATATTAATTATAGCTATTAATTATATAACATTTTTTGTAATTTTCTTGTGATAAATGTAACGTATTTGACATTTTCAAAAACATTTTTCCAATTATTAAGATTTTTTCAAATGTGAATTGTTGACTAATAAATATACAAAATACAATGTGAACATTGAAATTTATAAGAAATAGAAAATCTTAGTAGTTTTGCTACAAACTTCTTGATGATTTAAATTATTATGATTAGCAATGTAGGATATTTCCATGTGTTAAATCTTTGAAAGCTTTTACGAGTTCATAGTTTAATTCTTATACTTAAAATATTTGATATTTCTTTCAGAATGCCTCCATTTTGTTGCTTTCATTTCAACCTAACCTTGATCAGTATTTCTGGCAATGTTTAAATTGATTAGAAAAGTATTGACGTTAGAATTTTTTTATTTTTTCTACGATTGAAATTTAAGATTTATGTTCTTTGAAATTTTGTATAGAGCGTCTATTTTTGTAATGGATTTCAGTCATCTAAGATTAAATAAAAAAAGTTTATCTTTTCCAACTCATTTATATCCATCAATCAGCCCACTGTAAGCGTCTTCCGGTTATCGGTTTGACTAGCACTCAGTAGGCAGCTGTGCGCAAGTTAGCACGCAGAAAGACTCATATTTACTTTAGCACAATTGTTGCGAATTTGAAATCGATATCAAATGAATCACATTATTAATAATAACGAACATTCCAGCCCAAAGTGACACGCTATCACGTTTTCCTCCTCCGATATCCAAACTTATCGCGTTTTCGTTTTCTTCCATGGAAGATAAAATGACTAACGCCTCAAGGCGACTAAGTACAATAGCGTTGCCTAGAACAGAAAGGAAAAGACCAGGCTGGGGGAGGAGTAAGTGCAATTTTGCGCAGTAGACAAATTGAAATAAAATCTGTTTCTCTATGAGCCCTCGTTCGTTTTTTGCTCGCTTTCCCGGAAACTTCACTTTAAGAAAAAATTAGCGCGCTCGGATTAGATTTCATTTCTTCTTCTACAAATGATGCTGATGATGATGCAACTGGTCAGTAACGCAGTCGAGACACTCCTCCATTGTTAGTGGATGCTGCATTCTGCGTCCCGGCCTGCAGTCGGCATATGCCGCATTTGAAAAAGATAAATTGGACGATAGCTGCGAAATGAGAGCTGCTGATACAACAAATGGTACAAATGGACAGGCTTCACCATCTGCTAATGGGAACACGAATTCGATACCCGAATGTTTGGCATATCGCATTTTTCGAGGATTAAACGAATTCGTTAATGATATTTCTTTTATTAATTAAACAAGTCTGGCGTATCAGCAAGACCCGAAAATACTGAATGTGCAAAACTTGGCATAGGTTGTGCTAGGAGTTCGTAGCTGCAGCCAAACAATCTGCAGTTGAAAATTTCTAGCTTAAATATATTAGCCTTAATTTTTGATATATCTTAAACTAGGCTGATAACCTCAATCTATTTACCACTCGCGATTTAATTTAAATTTGTTTTCTTCGCAACATTTTGCAAAGTGGAATTTAACGTTCAAAGGCGTTCACAAAAATTTATGGAATAATGAGTCGTAAAATCGCCCATCTGTATATTGCAGCTTCTCTATATAAATAATTTAGTTCCAATATCCTCAATCAATTGCTACAGCAATTATGTTAAAAAATTAAAAGGTGAATTTGAGTTTAAAAATAAAAAGCTATGTAATTTTTGCTTAATAAAATAGGGCAAGTGAAAACAAACATAATTCTATTACTAATTAGTAAATATATTGCCCAAATTGGCAAAAAATGTGAACTTGTAATATAAAATTGTACTGCTGGTAGTACCCATAAATAAAATAGTTTAATAAATACAGAGAGGGAGAAATCGTTTTAGTATTTTTTTAATCACTGGTGAAGAAATGTTGTTTTATAAAAATATTTTATATCTGTTGCCAGTTTCACAGATTTTTTTTCCAAATACTCATAACACACTTTTTCGGTGTATTGTCGCTTCTTCTAAGTTAATTTGGCGTCTTTAATTTTATACCTCTTCCATTACGTTTCACGTTTCGTGTCATGTAGCAGTTGATACCTGTGCTTTTATCTACGAAAAATATATTTTAAAGTGAATTTTTTTGTCTTACACTACTCCACTTGTCGTGGAGCTATCTCAGTACGTCACCCGTATCGAAGAGTATAGCTCTGTCCATTAAAACTTAGGACACCAGAGTCACGTTGTGTACAACGACCTTATGGGTGGTAAATATCCGTAATCCTTTGAAACTACAATAAAACAAAGTTTATGTTGCAGTCATAAAATAACCTCTATGACCCCGTTAAAAACTCATCAGTACAAATTCAACCGTTCCTTAAATTAGCCATAACTTACACACAGATTGGAAAATATGAAAATATTTTCACGTGATATTTCCAGAAATGTCGGAGATACGAAGACGAAACAAAGTTTGTGTTATTGCCCGCCTCTCGTGAAATAATCATCAGTATCAGTACAGCTGTTCCCGGACAGACAGACAGACATATAAAAAACTTCTTCTGCATCGTCTGAATAAGCAAATCAACATTTATACAGATGTTTATGTTAAAATTACGAACACCTCAGTTTTATTTATATTGATAAAGAATAAAGCGATTTTGATCTTTTTTAATGAGAACCTATATGAAATTTAAATAAAAATTGTTTGATCTTAAAAAATGTTTTTCATGGAACAAAGCGTAAAGTGTACGTTGTCATTTCCCGGTCGATGGAATTGTGTAAGAAAAAAAGTTGAAGTCGCTTTCTTTTACTTCAATTATTGTGCCGTCTCCTTTTTACAGGAGCGGCAAAATGACATTTATAAATTGGCTATTGATTTTGAAATGTAAACAACTGGTTAACACCTAGCAAAAAGCGCGACCAATTGAACTCTGTGTCTTCGCAATACGCATAAGGTGTTCACAAGACGGCGCAACCAGCACGCAATCCCGGTAAGGAAAATCAGCACAGGCCAAATAAAGTACACCCACGTAATGCTCAAGTGGTTTCCAATGTCTAAAAATGACTACCAATTTCGAGTAACTATCGTAGCCTCTGTTTCAAGTAAGATTTTGCAGGCTGTCCGCGCGTCGGCAATATATTAGCTCTCAGCGCAGACAGAAATTGCCTATGACGCAATGCGGCTGGAGATCGCGAATTTTCAAAGATTTTGCAACGACGAGATCAAGAGCTTAATTCTGTGGGAAGACATATCCCTCTTTACCTGTGTGCCGGATGTTCGCTGAATGCTGTACGCATGTGTCTCGCTGTCCACCATTTGCTAGTTTGTCAGTGATTTTGATTTTTATTTTAGCAAACCTGACACCAAATGTGGGCTCTGGACAGGTTCCTAATAAGCCGCGCTTTCACGTGATACTTAAAACTTATTATACGCTTTTGGTAAATATGTCCAAAAAGTTTAAGGTAATGTACAAGAAAGCCATAATAAAAATTAAGCTGACGCAAAAGGGTAATCACAATTTTAAAACAAAATTCCTGCTCATTTGTAGTATTTACATTGCTAAAATTGTTTTAAATTAATCCACAGTGATATTAAAAAAATGTGAAAGTCTGTCCAATAGGTATGTAATTTTAAAAGAACGAAAAGCAAATAGATACAAAATTGTAGTCTCTGTTTTAAATTTTAGTATCAATTATCTAACAAATTAACTATTGTAATTTATACCATATTTTAAATTTGTTTTATTTTGTCAAAGACAAAGCAACTACTTTAACAACTTTTTAATTAACAGATTAAAGATGGCAGGAATTTTTAATAGGGATGTGCTATATTTTTATCAAATGATAGGGACTAGCCTGGGATACGGTTAAACTTAATCGTACTTATTTTTTCGGGGGAATATCAAGTCATTAATCTAGTTTTAACAACCTTTTATCATTGTTTTAAATAAATTTATAAATCAGTTAAAAGTGAAAACATATAAAAAAATAAATACCAAAAGACTGTATAGTTTCTACTTACATTGATTGAAAAAGAAGATCCTATTTAAAACGTTTTATTCAACCGATTTTTATAAAAAAATGTTTTAATTTTTAATGATAAATATTCTAGTTGTACATTTTATGAGTTAATAAAAATGTTTACGTTATGTTTCTAAAGCTTCTTTGCTATTTTTTTGCAACCGTCTAATAGCATCTTTAATTTCCAGCTCTACAGGTAAAAAAAAAGATATGTTCAGATAGTGAAACTCTTGTCTTTAATTGTTACAAATACAAGATGAAGACGGAAGATGCTTTTATCTGGAAGAATTTCTTATAAAACATGAATTCCTCTAAACCTGTCCTCGATAACCGCACAAGAATATATCAAATTGTTACAATACAGGAAATGCCAACCTACTCGATTACACTGAACCCAGTCAAGTTATCAAATCATCGAAAACATATCCCATTAGCTACCATGCTTAACAAAGTGAACCTCTTAAGGCGCTAAATCTTCTGAGCTCTTGTCACAGAACTCGTCTGGGAATTTAAGCGATAAACTTGTGATCTTTACTGATTGACTTAGAAAACTCGATTAATTTCTAAGTTCAGCACGGCCAGAGCGGCTCCATCGATCGGAGGCTGACCATTATTATTACTTCAGACCTCGGTGCAAACCACTTCCACTTTCGAGATCATTGAGGTTCTTTACTGCAATTTACCGTCCATCAAATGGCCGACCTCGTTGCCTCCACAGCTAGCTCCTTATTGTTTTCTACCTTTTTCTTATTGCTGCGATGTATTGTTTATTAGCAAAACGAATCGATAGTCGCCCACTTTGCATATTTCTACGTATATACGGATTAATGGGGGCATTACTTATATAGAGGAAATAAGAAATCTGGATAACGGTCTTTTGCGGGATAGTGTGAATCGGTGTCTTAGATCTCTGTCAGCTTCCGCTGTTTTCTTATTTCGCAATAAGGAAAAAATAAACGCAATCTCTTTAATGTAGAATAATTAAAATAAGTAGAGATTCATGTAATCGAGGAATTCAGACTGGAGTTTTTATGGTATGTTATTTTTCCGGCATCCATACTTTCAAAAACTATATTCATCTAAATGTAGGATGTTAGTATTTATAATAGAAATACTTGAATCCGGTTCACTGGGTAATTTCCTAGCAATTTAAAAGTTCGAGTAATAAGAGCTAAATTACTGTTAAATATCACTGATTTCTAAATGAACTCTTTAAATTCCATTTTATCTCCGCTGTACAAGAAAATTAGTCCGCGAAATTGTAATGTGCAATAATTCATGAATGCATTTCTTGCAATGCAAATTATCGCAAATCTATAAATATCCGAACGATTGATTATTTCTTTTATAATTTCCGTAAAATAGAAAATCGACTTGGGCTCCAGTCGCGCTTAAAAAGAAAAAGGCACCATTCTGATCAACGGAGTTATTTATAGACCTGAAGCTGGCGCCTTCTTGAAATAAAATTTGTCTTGGGCTAGAGAGAAAATCAGGTAAGCAAGATTAGAGCGAGGTATGGTGTCTCCAGACTGCAGTCTCTGTAGAGTGTGCGTACGAGCGACTAGTTCTTTATATCCATGTAAATACACTTGAAACAATTGCAGAAGCACTTGTAAATTAAAAAAAAATAAAAAAAAGCTTTATGACGAGATCCGAAACTCTGACCTCTTGAGGAGTGAACACATGTCTTCAGAGACACTATATGATTTCATTTGTTTTTCGAGTTTTATTATGTCATCACGACCAGTGAGCTAATCTGCGAGAAAAAGCTTAAATTTGCATACTATGACAGAACATAGGCTAGGGACTCTTCATACGTAACGTATGTATATCTTTTGAAGACCACTCGGGTGATATCAGACGAAAATAGACTGCACGCAAGGTCAAAGGCGTAATTTTTTCCACTTAGTTTTTTTTCTTCGGATTAAAGGGAAGGCCAGATCGACTGGACTTGGACACCGGCACCGATGCACAAAAACTATTTTTTGGGATTACAATTAGTAGCAATTTTAGTATATTCGTTCCGCTTTTGTCACGGTTAATGATGTTGGGAGCGGGTCCAAATAAACACTTAAAATTTGTGTAATAATATGAAAAATCGGCTATTTGATAAATGTATCTCCATGTAGATGTGTTTATTTTAGACTTAAGGAACGTGTTTATCGTGTCAACGCAGTTTTACATGATTTATTAGACTGTTTACGTTGAGATGACAGGAGAATTTCAAAAAATGCGTATGTAGGTTTTATGTCGACCTGGTTTTTCTAAAAATTTTCAATTTAAACTGAACAAATTGTAATTTTTGAGTTTAACATCTTAATGTATGAAAACTTGAAATTGAAACTAATGGCGCAATAAACTTCTGCTTCTTATTTAACACTTTAATGCATGACAGTTTGTTGGATTAAAGCAAAAGTCGTAATAATCTTAATGTTCCTCACTTTTGGAATGAGTATACAGCGAATGTATTTATAAACGCGGTAAATTACTCAGCCAAGAAAAATAGAAAATTATAGTCCGTTGTAAATTTAACTGCATTTATTATGCTGTTCTTTTAGTTATTTTGCTCATAAAAATTTACCAGGTGTACTTTTTAGTATTACATTTATCCAAAAATGCTTACAAAAAATTATAATATGTATATATACATATATTAGTATACTCGTTCATACATTCTAAGAAATTTCGTTCAATACGAACTACAGTCTCCGTGTTAAATTCACTTCTAAACTCACACCTTGAACTTAACACGGAATTCTTTTATAATGCAACTTGGATTTTAATTTTATTATATAATATTATTAATTTTTACAATATGCAATCTTATTATTTTACAAATAACGCTCTGCATTAATTAAAATACAATAATTAAAATGTAGAATTTGGTCTTATATTAGTTTGATTTAAAGAAGAAAAAAAAACATTAACAACATACCTTATCAGCATTTTTTAAGGAATTAAAAACTATGCAAATTGACATTAATAAAGAAAAATCATATGCAGAATTTCCCTTTAAAATTGAAGCTTAGTCTGAAGTTTACTGTTCAAATTATGATACATCATAGCGTTTGAGAGTTATTAAAATGAACATTATTCAGGATCAATAAGTTATGAATTTGAATGTACACATATGAATATATTTTTGATTCATATTTTTTTTCATATAGAATGAAATCCTTAACATTCTAATTTTATCGTAGTAGAAAAATTGGGTATTAAATAATAAAAAAGTCACTAGAAATGTGGCAGCTAGCTTGTAGAATGTTAACAAAAAAGGTATTAGTAAAATATTATATATAGAATCATATAGCACATTTATTATAAACTCCCTCCCTCCCGGGGTAACTTTATCAAATGCTGAAAGACCTTTAAGTATAGTGCCTTCAGTAACATTAGCTATGATCTTTTTGATACACAACCTTGTACCATTGCACAATTTCGGTAAATCAAGGGAGCCGTATCCGGACTCCTACGATAGTTTTGAGTTTTTACTAAGATTTGGCTACCTTGTAAATTTCAGGAAGTGAAATCGGTTCCAGAGCTTCTGCTTTCCATATATAGATAATAAAGTCTACTAAACTACTAAACAAATTATTTTTCAAAATTTCTTTTAAAAGTATTCGAATTAACAACCATGGTAGATTTGTTTCCGAAATGTCCTTCGAAAAAGATCAAAGAAATCTACTAACTCTAACTAACTACTAACCTAAGGTATTAGATTTTTAATTATAATCAATTTTGAAAACATTGATTTAGAACAATTTACAGTGAAGTATTAAAACACCAACGTGAAAACGGATATTCATTTATTTATAGATGCATATGTGAATTGTTTGGTTGACCGATTTTCTTCTGACGCATGTAAAATGGACCACAAAGTGTAGGGTAAATCATACCCACCTCTCAGAATCTACAATTTATATATGTATATAAAAAAACTAAACCAATAATGTAAACAATCCTATAATAAGAACTAGATATTAATAGGGTAATATAGCACATTAACTTCGGGTTTCTAGGTTTTTATTTATTTCTGGAATCAATTTTGAAGACATATTTCGGAAAAAAAACTGCATTGAAAGTTTTTCTTGACTCCAAATGTGTATGCAACCATTTTTGATATATAACTTGATTGTTTCTAAATATTTTTATATAAAATTTTCACAGAATATTTTTAAAAGGTAGTGCTACCGAATAACAAATTAATTAGAATTTCGAATTCAACGCTTTTATCATATATGGGACGCCTAGAGAGCACTGTATACATATCAAATTCATTTAAGATCCAGATTAAGTTCTCAGTAATCTAATTAATCAGTAGTCTACTTGCG
The DNA here is from genome assembly GCA_001932985.1 of Proctacanthus coquilletti. Taxonomy (NCBI): domain Eukaryota; kingdom Metazoa; phylum Arthropoda; class Insecta; order Diptera; family Asilidae; genus Proctacanthus; species Proctacanthus coquilletti. The sequence goes on from MNCL01000166.1 coordinate 77,908, forward strand.
TTTCAAATTAATTTTCGCACAATTTTTCTTTTAGTTTAGGAATAATAACATGAAAAATACTTAAGCATTTAAATGCATGTTTCCTGAAGCACGGCATTAACAATAATCCGTTTTTCAAGCTTTGAGAAACATACAGTACTTATTAATTAGAAATCTAATTCTCTTGCTGAAATCAATCAGAGTAGGTCATCCGAAAAGTTCCCGGTAGCGGTAGGGAAAAGTGAACAAATTGTCTCAGCGTGTGATCAGGTTAATTAGTGATCGAATAATCTTCCGCTTGATTAATCACAGTAAAGCACAATGAACTTACACAAACTTCTGCGATTCAATGGATTGTTACAAGACGGACCAAATCACTTATTTTGATCCAGAATAGCACCTTTCCTAATTCGTGCAATTGCGCAAAAAAAAACGATTTCATTAAACAATTACATCAGACTTAATTGAAAACATTCTGTAACCGCTGAAAGTTGCAACTAAATATAACAAGGCCAGATGAAGAATGTCTAGATGAGTGCTTCAGCGATTTACGTCATCATTTATACATAGAATTTGCCAATTAAAACCGGAAAATAAAAAATTTCACAATTAAGTGAATAGCTAATTTTGGATATCGAACACATTCTCGGCCCCAAGTCCATGTGGATCTTTTTCTTAATTCTTAAGAAGCTCGAACCACGCAATCCCACGAAGTCGTCGTCCTTCCCCGGCCACGGAGATATGGTTCGCTTAATTAATTCGCTTGCCGCTCTAATTGACCGTGATCAACGCGAAGCAATGAAAGCCCTTGACAGAGTTCTCTCCATATTAATTGGAAATTGTGAAATCTTTTTGTTAAATCAAACCGAAGTCAGACCGACTGCATATTCCCAGCACTGCACTCCCTAACTTAACGACTTAGCGTCTTAGGACAAAGTCAAGATATTTAATTGAAGCCGGTTAGCATTTTCTAACGAAAACGCAACTGGAGAGTTCCTCAAGTGGTAGCAAGCTGGACGAAAGTATTAAGACTGGAAGCAGACGGCTATTTTTGTTGGATACCAGTTGCTATAGGGATTTCTACACATTGTTCCCCCAGATTGAAATGCTGAAGGAAATAAAAATAGAAACGGTCAAGTTTCGATGTTACGTACTGTAACTCGGCATCAATTTTAATTAACCAGCTCAAAGGAATATCAAGTGCTTGAGAAGTAAGGAATTTTGGATGATAAAAAATTGTCATATTCCAATTGTACGTTTGATACTATAGACATCGAAGTATGGATGTATATTTAAATCCCGATGGCAACGTCAGTTGAAAAGGTAGATTTTGCAACTAGTTTTGAAACTATAACTTTGACACTACTCAAACTGAGGTATAGTCTAATAGTAATTTGTTTGCCATCTAAATCAGTTCAAAAATACGACCTCCAATGTATACAAAAATTTCTTTCTAAACTTTTGAATTACTTGTGTTTTTGATTTCTTGTATTATAATTAGTAAATTCCGCGTAATTTGAAGTCTTCACACCGTATCTAAAACAATTTACGTGTAAATTATATCTCAAAAACGAATCCCAAAAATAGTAAAACTAATAATTCCAGAAAGAATTATTTTTAGAAAACTGTAGTCATTATATATGGGAAAACATGAATTTAGTTCGGCATTTTAATACTATAACTATATAATTGCAACAATTGCTGTACTTAATTCAATGGGAAATAATTATGGTATGAAACTCACAAGGCGTAAGTTAAATCCTCAGTAGACCGGCTTTAATTTGTTTTTAAAGAAATGGTAGCATTGACTTCAAGTAAATTACATATTTTTATAATATAGGTACATACAACGAATGGAACAGCCAGTGGAAAAGAGTGGCTAGTAAAAATACAATCTTTTGTATAGAAATATTGTTTACAAATTTCCAATGCATATTTTAGTGTGTTAATTTATTAAACCATGGTCAAATTATTTAACACAAATAAAATTAGTTTCACATTTTTCTTGTATAGTCAATAAAGTATACACGTAAATACATAAACATTGATTTAGAGACGTCAACACTAAGCAAATTGGCGTAAATTGTAGTCGTTAGCTTCTTAACCCTCATGTGATTGATTCTTTGGAGATTTTCCTTGCAAGTAGTTTGTGCAATGTCATTCATAAACTAGTCCCTAAAAACAAATTTATTTTGATTAAAATATATTCATTGAAATACCAATGTAACCACTGCAGATAAAAACTAATTCTGGTGGAATATGTTGCTATTATTACATATAATATTTTAGATCATAACACAGAAATAAATGGCTGTGTTAGCAGAATATTTCAGAATCATACTAAATTTGGATAGATGATATCAAGAACTGAGTATAAAATTGCTACATGAAGGAATCCGTAAATTTTTATTGATCCAGCTCAGTTTTCAAAACTGAAAAAATATGTTGTTTTGCTTACAACTTCGCGTTCAGAAAGTAAGATATCAAACTGTCGTATTAGTTTGCTATCATATTCCAAAATACCATAAAATACTTCGTTTTGTTTTTTAAAAGTTCGTAGATGGTTTATATACTCACAAAACAAGTTTACGTGGTATTAAGAAAATGCCGTGGTCATAAAGTTAATAACTTGGAAACTACTGCCCATTTGCGGACTGACTTGACGAGCTGACCTTTCAGCACCTTCATTATTATGGCCAATCTCTTCAAAAAATAATAAAATTTTCTCTGCGCTGAGGTTTTACCTTTCGTTATGACGACGGCATTAAATGGGACAAACTCTAACAATATTTTCGGTAGTGCAATTGTTCTGAGTTACATAGGTATGTCCCATGATTATAATAGTATTTCTAGGTAATGTCGATTGTTACCTCCCACAGAAATATCCAGAAATGTTTTCCTTTTTAACTGAAGCATGCAGTGGAATGCGGCGCATGTCGGTCACTTGGTAGACTCTGGGTGTGATAAAACGCCTGGCTATCCGGACGCCTGGCTATCTGAACGCCTGGCTAGCGCTTTCGGAAATTTATAATATTTTCTAACGCCTACAGTCGGTGACCCGTTTGTGATGAATACCCGCGTCCCAATTCTATGGGCCATCTGCTGTAGAAAATATGATTTGCGGACAGACTCATCAAACAGAAAATTAGCGCTGTTGTCTTCGGCGTGTGTTTTTTGAAAATAGTTCCAATCTGGGTTAATACTGAGCTAGTATTATTTCAGTCTAAAAATATTTCGGAGTAGGTGTTTTAAAGGACAACAGGCTTGTGGTTGAGCGACTTTTCGGCACTCGCTCAAATGGTCGAGTAAATTCAAGTTATTAATATTTCGCCGCGTTTGTTTTGCTCGTTCTATTATTTCGTTTCGCGAATTTCTGTTTTCTGTTTATATTTACATTGGTTGGTCAAAGACTGCTCATTTTACAACTGGCGATTTATTCGATGCTCGTTTGACGTTCGATTGAAACAGAAATTGAAAATGCTCATGTTGATGGAAATTTCCATTTTAACGGATACGGATAAAACTTGCAGTAAAATTAACAAATTGTAAATATTTGCAATAATGCAATTCATTCACACATCAAATGAATCATATAACTCGAATCATAGCAATCAATAATTGGATTGATTTTAAAACCAAAAATATACCTTATAACTTAAATGAATATTCCAAATATTTAAAATATTTTCAGATCATCGTAATCCAAAACGGCTCTTTGCAAAAATATTTCATCCGAAGTTAATAAAGTTCCCAATTAAGAAAAAGTATTTCGAATTTATTTTGAAGACATCCTGTCAATTTTTTATAGTTTCGACTGAAATATACATAAAAGAACAAATGCTAAAGTAACACCTTCAGAACTATCATTCACCTTCCCTGTTTAGTTTAATTAATTTTGGGTATGTATATGAATAAATTTATTAACGGTGGATATCTGCATGTTAACATTGGGAAAAATTCCACTATTTTCTCGATCATGGCTAGATGGCACTCACCTAGCTCTACATACAATTTTTGTCTGAAAAAATTTTCTTCAAAGCGCACAGTGGAGGATTAAGCGACGAATTATATAATTTAATCTAACCTAATTTAATTATATTTTCAAAGTATTATATCTTTCTCTTATAAAAAGCTTTATAATAAATTTAATAAATTCGTAAACTCAAAATATGATATCTAAAGTGACCCAAAGCCCTCTTTGCAATTTAAAAAGGGAAACTGTTTTGTTTTAAGCTAATCTAAAATCATCGGAAATTGTTCTCTTTTCTGCTCTATAAGTCATAAAAAACATTTTCTTATCTTAAATGGATATATATATAAAATAAATAATACTCAATCACTCTGTATATAGTATAAAAGTAAGTAGTATAAAATAGAGCACCTGTCTATTTGTTTATGTTTGTATGCCTATGACTCGAGCACCACTAGTCCAGTTTACATCTATAGGTACACAGGTGCATTTATTATCATCCAGGTTTGAAGGTGTTTCATTTGGATTTATTGCACAACAGATGACACGGGACGTGATAAAAAAGAAGCTAAATATTGTGCAATAAAGTGCGATTACTCTTTATTTGTCAATATGTTTGTGTGTTTTGCATGGTTGTTTATTTGTGCGCTTGTACTTTTATAAATTTGCTGTGTCTACGTTTCTGTTCACTATAAAATTGTGAACAATAGCAAAGTTCCACTTACAGGCAATAATATAAAATTTTTAATAACAAATAACATTTTATTATTTACTATTTTATCATATTCTTTTATGAAGCAAATTGCAAAATTTGTTAACGCGAATATACACGAATTATTATAACATAAAATGCATAAACCGTGTAAAAATTCATTCAAAGGTCGAATGCAAAAAGGCTAAGGTATATGCGAATCCAATTAAAATACGTTCGCCTCGTAGGGTTTGCGGTGAGCATTAATTAAAACCCTTTTCTTTCTTTTAATCTTTTTATACGGCTCTCAATCTTTCCGATTCGCAAAGGCACTCAGAAGTTGATTTCTCTGAGTTTAATTTCTTTGAAGTTAACCGCAAAAGGATCAGTCAAGTTAAATATAAAAAGAAATTAAAAAAGATTAAAATACCACCAAATAAAAGAAGGTATAATCTTGTTTGTATTTTTAATTCTACCAAAATGACTTTTTAAACAATTTGCAATCCATTGATCAGAAGTAGTTCTTATCTGTAATTAAATCGAAAGGAGAAATCTTATGTTTCTTGTACTAATATTCTCAACCGATCTTTGACACACTCCAGCTCGGTAGGTGGTAATAAAAGTAACTCCAGGTCGATGCCAGCAACGACAACGACTTCTATTGTTTTCATCCAACATCATGTGGTCGTAATCTGAGACAATTGAGTGGAAAAGGAAAGCCAAGCTTCTTTAGAGACGTTTGAATTGAGTCACAAACAAAAGGTTAAGGTGATCGATCTTGCGATCGTTAATCTTTCATTCGCGCAATTTTTCTTGCATAGTCTACACAAAGATAGATATAACAAACGCATATCCCCTCCTCCCTCTTCCAGCAAATTTTCTTATGCTTTCATGCTTCATTAAACTTTTGTCCACTTGAAAAGTTAGTGGAATTGCGTAGCTTCCTCCACAGAGCGATTCTATTACTTAAGGGCTTACTTACATTATATATTTCCATTTGTGGACTACAATTGGCTATTTGGTTAAAATTTTAATTTGAAAAGGAAGGAATGGTCTTACTGAAATGGAAGCAGTCTATAAGACCTCCGAAGTTGTATTGCCCTCTAAATTACGTTTCTCATCACGATTACCAAATAAAAGGAAATCTGAATTGCAAAATCGAGACCCGTCTCCCGGTCTCCGGCCTCGGAATGAGAATTCTGCAAATGTATGCACTTATGAAACATATATGAACGCAAATTCCGTTTCAGACCAGCCTTTCTAGCTTCTAGTCAGTATTTTCTAGCCTCGACTAGTACGGTGATGCAGGCAATGTAAAAAATTCCTTCCGTTCGCATAAATCAGCTGCAGGCGCCATGATACCGACATACGATGATCAACAACGTCCATTCGGACACATATCCACATATGCCACGAATGCGCAACGCACTTGACGTTGTCGTCGTCAAAGGCCGTGTAGACGCACGGACTAGAGTAGCGTGCTATGGCTGGTTTGCGTTTAAGTTCCTACATGTATTTTATACTTAAAAGCAGCGCCAATTAGCTGCACACATATCTCGATATTAAATACCCTCGAATTTCCTGCAGAATACAAATTGACACCAATTGGCTGGGCAGCCAGAAAGCCGCGATCAATTGCCCCGAACGTGCCGTGGCTTCGGTTGAATTCCCTCTTGTGATTTAACAGCAATTATTTGTGCTTACGTGAATCTTTCTTATCTTTTTGCAGAACTCCCTAAGGACTGGTCAGATCATGCGCTCTGGTGGCCTGCAAAAAACATATGGCTGACAAGAACCAGATCTACACTGGATCAAGTTGGTGTACATGCTGACTGTTTACTTCATTTTACACCTATGCACAAGATTTTGAGAGTTCAGGTAAATATGTTATTCGTTTACTGTATCCTTCAGATTGAATCGTCTATTTTGTTTATTTCTATATTTTTACACTGATATAAGTAATATCCAATTAATAGAAAATTTGAGAAAACACTTTTGAACACAAAGGCCAAAAATGCAATATATAATTTATATTATATAAATACTAATGTAATATTAGAACCTTAATGTAATGATGCAAATAGCTACCAACCACCAACTAAACTTCCAACAAAAGCTTTCCAAAGTAAATCTCCATACATGTGTTAAATAGATTTCAATGCATATCTCAGTTTTTCTTAGGTAGTGTTTGTGGATGTTTTGAAAATGTTTTAGGGGCGTTTAGAAGTTTTTCAAAAAATATCTGGTTTTTTAGTTGCTAATAAGTCACTTTGTATACTTCCATTTAATTAATAAATAGACCATTTTATCAGATGGAGGAATATCTTTTTAATGTGGCACACATTCGTTGAAACATTTTTAAAATAATTTTCTGTATATTTAAGTGCGAGTTTGACTCACGTCTCATTGTTCCATATTATCAGCCTATAATAATTATGTAATTACATTATTTAACTTTTTTGAAGAAATCTTTAAACTCCTACAGAGTTTTGTGAAATATGCGCATACATCTAAAATTAATATTGCTTTAATTTTTAATTTTACTAGAAAGGTAGAAGCTATTTTTTGAAATGTTAATACCCTTCTTTAAATGATATTTAATAATACTGTTTTTTTTTGAAACTACAAAACTAACATTGAAAATGAGTATTTATATTGAGATTAACGCCTTTTCAGAAAAGTTCAATGGATGAATGGAAAAGCGAATCCTTCCTTCTTGAGGTACAATACGCTAAAAATCTGACCTTATTAGGTATTAATTACACAGAATTCAGATTGCTGTTTAATGGGAGGTGTAGCTCTAAATTCATTCATTCTTCTGAAACACGTTACAAAAGCGAGCTTTCAGTGTAATCATTATTTTCCTGTTAAGTCTTCAATACAAGTAGATTCGTAAGTCATTTAAGAAAGACACCAACGTAAACTTTGCTTCAATGGGTCTACAAACTCTTCTAAACTATGAAATCATCGTAAAACGATTCCATTAATATTAAAGAATGTGAATGAACAAATAAAGTATTTAAAAAGTGTCCATTCATTTTCTCTTGCTATATACAGCGCTAAGCTCTACTCTGTTAGCATTTTGAAATTAATACGTAGGTTGAGCATTTAACGAGAACTTACGTGCGCGTATCCGTCCAGGTGGCAGGTAATCGTTGATTCATTGAATATTTAATACTTTTTGCATCTTTTCCGGTTCTTAATTATACGGGTAGCCCTTCCCAAGTGCTATTAAATCTAATCACTTTTAAATTAGTGCCACTTCAGCCAGTCGAACCCAAATCCCTAGAGTTGAGCTGGTAAACCATAAGAGCGCCTTTTTCAACAACAATGATTTTTCAGGTTGAAAGTGTCAATCAAGGTGCATCAAAGTGTCGCCTTATGTCTACAAAATCCGAGAAGCTGCACATTAGCTGGCAAAGCAACACCTACGCCCACTTGACTTTTTCTGCTTGATTGCTTAAGAAATATTACTCAATAAATCATGCAAATGAATTCTTGAAATTCAGGTGCGAACCCAAGTCGACTTTAGGCTTATCTAAAATCTTGGCGGCGTTTGAATCGCATAAGAAGACAAAAATAAAACATTGGTATGCGAAAATTTGAAACCACCCATGCACTATGTAGATATAGTAGGTCTACCAGGTCTAATGTCGAAGTCGGCGGAGTAACAAATCACTTCAATTAACATTTTGCTACGTTCAGTTGATAGAACCAGTTCTTCTAATGCTGGCGAATAATTAGCGGAACATGTGAATACATCTAAATCGATTCTAGTACGCCGTCTTTGTCTCTGTACGTTGGGAAATGTCTTGAATTACGTTTTCAAGCAAAGCGGTCGCACGTGGGCCACCAGACTTGAGTCGAGTGCATTCTACGAGTTCAATATTTAGGCGACAACATCGGCCAACGCACGAGTAGAGTGTGCTAGCCAAATGTATTAGCAACCCAACTAGGTGGAAGAGTTCAATGAGGGTAACTCTGATCGCGACTTGTTTTTACGCGATTGATCGCTGTTCGAGCCGGTTAAGAATTCAAAGCCTAATTAGAGTTCTGGCTCTATCCAGCGCGAAAAGCCACCTTACTTAGATCGTATTAGAATTATGGTAAGCCTGAGACGAGGAGTGGACACGTATGTGGGTTTGCGAATCGGTTCCAAGAAATGCTGATCTTATAGTCCCTAGCGGAAATTAATTGGTCATTGTTATTCTTGGTTCTTGTACTATGCATGTCTAAGGGAAAAAAAAATCCACAGTGATTTCTATCAATTCTTACTTGTTAATAAATTGAAAAATGTAATGCGTTTTGTTAATAATCGAAATTTACGCGTTACCATCTCTCTGTTCCCTAACATTTGAATGATAAACGTATGGGTGTATTCGTAAGTTTTTATTGATTTTTAATTTATTGTACAATATCGAAACAGGTATAATACACAAAATTCAAAATCTATTGGATTTCTGCCCATGTAATATGAAGAAGGCAGATACAGATCGGTATCGCAGCTGAAAATAAATTTCTAAAATTTTAGAACGTCATTTTTAAGGCTTAATAAAATTTATACGGATCCTACAAATCGATTCAGGAGTTTCGGAGCAATTAGTGTACATGAAAACCTGTCGATTTAAGAACCTTCGATATTCGGTTGAAAAGAAAAAAATATATTTACAACGTATTCTCAAAATTGGGAAGTTAACTTCAAATCAAGTTTGAGTTTTACAATTAATTTAACCCTTTCGCTAAGGGCGATTTCTCCGCCTCGACACTCCAGGTGAACGAACCGCCGCGCCAACCTCGATACTACAGTACAATACGCGGCATCTTATTCAGAGCGGCTATAGTCGCCCGTAGTACGTCAGTGGTATTTTATGGAGAGCGATTATAGCCGCCCGTAGTAACGAAACGTTTAATTATCACTATCTACCTGCCTTATAAAAACACTTTAATCAATATAATTTAAAAGTAATATTCTTTATTACACTATACAAAAAAATGGAGTTTTTGTGGGTAATGAATGTTCATATGAAATTATGAATACGTTGTTTAAGATTAACCAGTTTTTCCTTTGTTTTATATAAAATATCGATTATAATAAATATTTTCAGTGCCAGTTAACAATTATAGTTTTGAACATTGATTTTTGGCATTTTCTTTTTTATATTTGTTCTTAACTCTTAACAATTGTTAAAATTCTAAAGAAATTCATGATAGATAATTTCGTATGTACCAAGAACCACTGCCTTTTGATAGCTTTGGATTTCGGTATAGAGTAGATTATGTGAGTGCTGCAGGTGTTAGCTAGAAAAACTCAGTGAACTACCGGCTAAACCGGAAGCAAACGCACTTAAAGTCAACCGATGTTGACGAATCCCGGACATTGTTTACGTAAGCGTGTGTGCTCCTGTAGGAAATGTGTACGCACGCATTTCTCTGTTCTTGCTGCGTGCAAACTTGGAAATAGAATCACGCTGCGATAAATTCCACGAACACAGGGAGTGTTTATTTGGAACGAGGTTGGCATGATCACTTTTTACGTACAGGTGCCAGAGTCAAAGCGAAGGCGCAACACGTGCTCCGGGCAGTTCTTCACTCGAACTGCCCCTTTTGGTCACGCGTGCTTCTTTGAATTTCGTTCAGAAAAAACGCAGGAAGTGAAGGGGAATTTGAATTCTAAAGGTAACCTGAATTTAAAGGTATTAGGGTAAGCAGGTAGGGTCATCTAGTTTTCAAATGCTTCTAGTATTCCACGATTTAAAAATGTAAGCAAAAATTTAAAAAGAAGTGAAGATGTTTCTTTTATGTCGTCATTTTTTTATCAAATTCCTGGATACAACCGTATAAAATACTTCTTTAAAAATGATGCAATATTTGTTGATTAAATAATAGTTAAGCCTATACTTATGTAAGAATTTTATTATTTCTGTAATTCTTGAAATTAGAAATGCTACCCAACCTTTTGGGTTCTTAATTGATAAAACTATATACAAATCGGCTTATTCAGCTTCCAGATCTTCGATACCTGGACTGTCGTGTAGATTACTCTATAAAGACGTTTGCAGCTGTTGTGAATTTATGTAAAGATTTGGGCATTCGTCATCCAGAAGAATTATCACTATGCAAACCCCTAGAACCAGAACATCTTAAAAAGAACTATTCCCAGTTCCCAAAGATGAAAATAATCATCCCAGAAGAGAATGGCACTACTTATTTACAACCAGCGCCGGATACAAATTCGTTCATACCAATAAATTCATTCAATGGCAGTTGCGGAAGTTTGGACAAAACCCATAATGGTACATTCTCTTGTGCTCCAGTGCAACAGACACCCAGAAGAACACCACAACAGAGCACTCCGATAAGTTCGCCAACAGGAGTATGTTATTTTAAAAATATTCTGAAGATAGCACGGTCTAAATTTTTCCTCTTTTAGACTTGGAAGCATAGTTCAAACGGCTACACCACATTCGACTCATCTTCCAGTCTAGGAGATTGCCAAGAAAACTTAGCCTCTAGTCCTCGGACGCCCAGTCCGGATGTCCGAAACAGAATGGTGCGGCCAAAGTCGTTAGTTGAACGTGCACGTATGAACATAGGCTGGCTGGATTCGTCATTGTCTATTATGGAGCAGGGTATTAGGGAGTTCGACACCCTTTGCCTTCGCTTCAAGTACTTTACGTTTTTCGATTTGAACCCAAAGTACGATCAGGTGAGGATCAATCAATTGTACGAACAGGCCAAGTGGGCTATTCTAAATGAAGAGATCGATTGCACAGAAGAGGAGATGCTTATGTTTGCAGCTTTGCAGGTAAGAGATATACACTTATTTTTATTTGAAAGGATTGTAATCGAGTCGTCTTTTATAGTTCCAAATTGGACACCAAAGTGAACTACAGCAACCAGATTCAGGCATTGATACATCTAGTGTTGAAAATGGGACCGACGACGATATTGATGCGGCACTAAGTGAACTACAGATAACCTTAGAGGGTCCAAATGCACAAGGCCAAGCTGGAAATATAACGAAAATTCCTGAGCTCACAGACTACTTGCGATTTTTAAAGTAAGTATTTTTATTTTAATTAGAACCGGAAAAAATACGCCTTTTTCTCCTTTTTCATTTAATTAAAATTTCCGAAATTCTTTTTTAAATTTATATCTTTGGTATTTTATTCCTTGCAGACCGAAGAGGTTCACGATGAAAGGATACAAACGTTATTTCTTTTCCTACCGCGATTTACATTTGTACCTCTTTAAGAGCGCCGAAGAATCCCGTCGCGGAACACCTTCCGTTGTGATAAATCTGCGGGGATGTGAAGTAACTCCTGAAGTCAATATAGCGCATGGAAAGTTTAGTATAAAACTAGAGGTGCCTCCAGAAGGTAAAAATGGACCTAATAGCGAAATGTGGATTCGTTGTGAAAACGAAGATCAGTATGCAAAATGGATGGCCGCTTGCAGGCTGGCATCAAAAGGGCGCTCCCTGGCCGACAGTTCTTACGAAAGTGAAGTAGCTAGTATAAAATCTTTTCTCAGCATGCAGAAGCCCGCCCATGAGCCAGCTGTGAGTGTAAATCCAGGATCCATTGATCCTACTGATTATTTAGCTCCACGGATTTTAAAGAAACTCCGAGCTAGGGCTGTCCAAAGGATACTGGAAGCACATGCAAATGTGAAGAACCTTTCACTCATGGAGGCAAAGATGAAATTCATTGAAGCCTGGCAAAGTCTTCCAGATTTTGGTGTCACGCTGTTTGTTATTAAATTTGACGGTCAGAAAAAAGAGGAACTGTTGGGAGTTGCACCTAACCGAATAATGAAGATGGATATTAATACAGGGGATCATCTTAAAACATGGCGCTACTACACAATGAAAGTAAGTAAATTATTAATGTCTCTTGTTCCACAAGGCATAAGGCTAAGTTCACTGTCATTTTCAATTATTAGATAACTGGGTTAATATTCGTCTTTATTTCGTTCTTATATTTCATCTCTAATAACTCAAAATATTAAAATAAAAAAAATCTGTTTGCAGGCATGGAACGTTAACTGGGGCATCAAGTGCATGATGATTCAGTTCCAAGACGGAAACATCGTCTTCTCGTGCCTCTCGGCCGATTGCAAAGTAGTTCACGAGTTCATTGGTGGCTATATTTTCATGTCGATGCGATCAAAGGAGACCAACCAGACCCTCAACGAAGAAATGTTTCACAAATTAACAGGCGGATGGGTCTGATGCGATATTCGGTTGACCGGCTGTTTTTACACCTTTTAACTCTGTTTTAAATGTTAATTTATTTACACTTAATTGTAATTTTATAAAATCTGTAAATATTAACAAATATTGCCTTCAGTGCTCTGTGAGACTGTTTCGCTAGACAGTGACGCCTTTGACGTTAAAGATAATATCAAAAAGCAATCATTCTTCAGAAGTAATGTGGTATTTTTCAATATCTTTTAAATTTTGAGACACGCATTTTTAAATCGCCCGAAGTAAGGCGAATAGAATAGAATTTTTAGCTAATTTAACTTTTTTAAAAACTTTTTGTCACACATTTGTCTACAATTACTACGTGTCTATTGTGTATAAAGAGTCCAGCAAGTTTATACGGTGAGTGCCTTCAGGCTTTAGGAGCACGAATTTACATTTTTTAGATGGGTACCATCCACTTAGAGGGAATGTACTCGTAATATTTCGACATAAAAGAAAAACCAAGAGAAGGGACATGTGAACAATAACTTAATAGTTATGTTGTAAGTCAAAATAAGTGTAAGTTATATAAAAGTAAGCCAGTTTTGCACGCTGTTTGGTTTTGGAGCTGCTTTCGAACATGTGAACAACAGTCGAAAATTGTTCGAGGTCTGAAATCGCTGTTGTAGACGTACCCGTTCGTATTGAAAAGGAAAACTAATCGCAGTAAAATATTTTCTTTTAAAAGCAATTCTTTCGATTTCTTCTGTGCAAAGTCAAAATATTTTAGTAACCCGAGTTAACAGTTAAAATTCTTTTTGTAATTTCGATGTATATAAACTGTTATGTAATAAAATAACGAATAAAACGAAAATAAATGTTAAATATAAAAATGTGTATGCACTGGGCTGTGAGAAGGGGGTTTCTTCCCATAGAAAGAAATATGAATACCTTACTTAATTGTTCCCTATCTTCTAATCACTCACCTTTTCAAATTCAATTCCAACGGGCCAACCAAATTGTTAATGATGGAATCTACAGAGGACTCATCTAAATAACTAAAATCACTGCATGGATTGTTACCTTCCTCTTGATTTCAGGACGTAATTCTTATCAACTGAGCTTCTATTTTGCATTATTTAATATAGATACTTATCATTGTTCTAAACAAATGTTATTCGTTAATTTCCAAGTTTTTTAGTTTAATTTTTGTTATAGAATGCGTTGTTTCGAAGTTACAATACATCAATTCCCCCATTTACGCCGGTAATTGTTTTCATGAAAACAGCCCGTAAATTTTATCATGAAAAGCCCTTTCAAATAAAAATTCCTTCCACATTCCCAAATATTTGTTTAGGTTTTAGGTTTAGCGCGTTCAAGTGAATCGGTGTGCATAAGATATACTATTCGCGCGACTTACGATAAATATAAATGTGAGAAAGTAATTTTATTTACCGAACCAAAATAACACGTGTAATCAGGGCTGGACTTGATAAGTATGCTGTATCATAATACTCACAGATTCGCAGATGCTTTTTATTTTAAATAAGATAATTTATATCAATTTCAGGCAGTTACGAACGTCAAAATTATGTCGACGGGTTAAGCAGAGCACTGCATGGAATCTGTAAAAACACTACTTGATATAAAACAACGAGGACGACTTGAGAGGATACTGGGAGAATCTTGAAGAATACCATCACATATCACATTGCTATATTTCAAATTAATATTGTAAAAGTAGTTTTGCAAAACACATTCGTTAATATTTTTAAAATTAATAAATATATGATTATGACCATATTTTTAAAACATTCCTCTTCTATTGGCTTTAGCTTATAGTAAAAAAGTCTCGGATCTCAACTAGATATAGTGTATTTCATTTACAAAACATGTACATCGTGTTATTACTCAAACAAGTTGTTCTGAACTACTGGCCGACAATTCTAACAGGCGCCAAGCAGACTTTGGATTGAGTTCATTCGGGTCTCGACAGAGGACCCACACGTGATTTACACGCATCACTTTTTCGGGGTCACCTTCTACAACCTTATTCTTCTTATCCCTCACGCACATGATTTGTTGCGCCTGAAACGTTATGATCAGCACAGGGCCCTGCTCCATGACCTTGCCCATAGCCAGATCGACATTCTCAATGTCTAAAATTTTCGAATCTAAATAATATCCTGCCTTTATTGCTTGACTAATAGGAGTTGCTATTAAATTATATGCGGATTCAAAGCACCAATCTTTCAAAATTTCTAGATTCCCTCTGATCATTGCCTCTAGGATGTTGGGTATTATGTCTGTCTCACAGTCTCGCAGGAATTGCTTTTGATCGAAACTAGGGTCAATTTTGCATATTTCTGTAAGCGTTTCTGATAATTCCGTTTTTGAGAAAAGGTTCCCCATTATGTCTGAGACCTTATCTGTAAGAAGACGGGATGCACGGATCACTGGGTTTTCGCTTTCCTCGTACTTTATTTTCCAATCGAGCACTTTGTTGACGTAAGCGTTGTTATTTTTGAAATTCTCCCACGATTCATAGAACTTTGAGTCCTTGTGGAGTTCAACGCCCAGCGTTTCTGTGTTTGGAGCGAAGGAACGACTGTCGACGATGTTTGCGACCTCGACTCTTTTCCGCAGCCGCTCCGGACTGCGATATACACGCCCCTGTATGCCTTGCGTGTCTATTTCTTTCCGCACTATCTTTGTAGCTTCGGAAATCGTCTGGAAGGCTCCACTTTTGCCAAGCTGTTGTCCCTTTTCTGCAACTTTTCCTCCGACATCTTTCGCCGATTTTGTAATTTCTTCCCCTAATATCATTTTTTTTATAATGAGAATGGTTTATTATTACAAAGCTGTACCTATTTGACTGGCTTTTTTTGCTAACTCAGTTTTGCTCGCTTCTTCAATCACATCCTGGACTCGTTCCTTTATGCTGCCAAGCTTTTCTTTGATTATATCGCCACTTTTTTGAGCCTCTGATTCGACAGTGTTGAATTTTTGCCTTGCCGAACGGAGTGCCTCTGACTGTTCCAACTTTTGTGCTTCTTCCCGGAATTTCTGGATGCTCTCCTTCATCTCCTTGTTTTTCGCCATTTCCTGCCGGACATTCTCGAAGAATTGCTTAAAGAATCCAGGTCGTTTGGCTGAGTAATTCCTCTGAAAAATGTGGTGTTAGAAGTACTCACTACACAATCTTTCTCAACATACTTGACCAAGTGCTGAATAGTGTGAAATCCGAATATATATATTTTTGAGCGGTGATATCCTATGCTGAAATGAATGGCTAAAGTTACCTCACTCTTGTTGGATAATCAAAGTTTCAAATTTACCATTTTTGTTGCTTGAGTTTTCAGTTAAATCGCATTTATGTACAGATATTTGTCTAAACCTTCGTCGGTTTGAATTAGAAGGAGCAAATTTAGCTTTCACGCGCAACTCATGAGGTCCGGCCGTACTTGGCGATAACACATGAAACTTGACGTTCCTTCTGTGTGATTTTGACGGCCGTGTCAGATTCTTGTTCAATTTTAGGGAATTGCTATTGAGGTCTAATTTTTCACATAAGACAGATACAAATTTTTTAGAAAAGGAAACCAAATATTTAAATTTAAAATTTTCTTGAAAAAAAGCGGAAAATGAAAAGTTTGTGCGTAAGTCGGAAATACTGACAAACCCGTAAAACTTTAAATGTATGGATTGCTTGGTTTGTGGTAAAGCCACCTTGATATCTAAAAAAGAAATTTCTTTATTTTTGTCATGGAGCAATAAAATGGAAAATAATTTAAATTGTGCAAGCGCAGTAATTCTTTCTGATTTACAGCAGATACCATCCTGCTGCCTGTATCAGCAGCTAAACCGCCTTACACGTGTGGTGCCTGTGGCTGTAGCTTTAACTAAGCCACATGGAGCAGGTTCTCTAGACACTGTTGCTGCTTGAGCACGGCGGGTGCCTCTGTTAGCAAGAAGAGGCCAGTTTATTTACAAACGCCTTTGGCTTTGTGAGTGCAGCGATTTTTCGAGCCGCAGATGTGAAATTTCTGTATTCAACCATGGATTGTGCAGAAGAAGGTAATGGGAAAAGAGTGTCAATTAATTAACTGATTGTGGAAAACCCGTGCTAGCCAATTGGTTTGCTGATCTTTCGCCAGGAATTTTTCCTCGAGCACTATGCGATGTCCTTGAAAAGTGCAGAGCAAGACGTCCGAGTGTCGTGGACCGCAGACTCCTTCGCGCTAATGCAGTTCTGTTGGTAAACATGAAGCCCAGATCTGACACGAAATTAATTGTTTTTAAATTGGACAGTGCATCTTCAAGAAGGAAATTGGCATAAGACCCGTGAGGGAGCTCTTTTCATATGATGAAGTCATCCTTGGTTTTGGTTTTTTTTTTTTAAGGAGCGCTAACACCCTCGGTTTTATCCCTCAAGTAAGCTCTCGTTGGCTTGCCAGCGCACGAATGAATAGAATAGTTAGTCAGAACTGGAGCCAGCAGGCTGCATAGGGTATTTTTAGAGCAGTGAGCCACAATACCCTCGTCTTTAATGCCTCCGCAAGGCTCAATTGACAAATGTTGCATACCCTTTGATATACGAAACAAAACAAATATAAGAATTTCATTCTAATTCCGGCTTTTTATTTTGTTTTGTCTTTTATGTTTCACTTCATCGACCAAAAGTACCACTCAGTTTTTAGAAAAGGACTGCACGGAGGCCGAATTTAAATGTGCTATAACTACGGGGAGCAGTTGTCTCGGAACAGTACAGGTTTAAAGTGTTTTGGAATCCCGAAAATGTTTAGAAATCTCTTGATTACAGTGAAAACCACTACTTAAAATAAGTCTTTCTACATATGAACATTAAACTAAGTGTTATGCTTAAGTGTATTGTTGAAGTATTTATTGCGATTGCTTTCTTATAAAAATGATTGCTCTGCTTTTTCACTGTGAAAACTCGATCAGAGTAACGATCGAGCTAATAACGACGATTAATGGGATGTTGTAAGGATTAAAAACGAATGTTAGCCATTCCTACACTCAACGCAAAAAATGTTGTGCCTTGTAACAAACTTAAGAGAAAGATATTTTTCTTTTTCATTTTTCATTTCCTTCCATTAAATATTTAGGAAAACAGATGATGTGGAAAGGTCTTGAAGTCTAATCACGAATTTTTTGGTCAGCCTTTCTGATATCCAGAGGCATGCAGATCTTCTTACCGGGACTGTATAAAAGAAATGCATAAATTCGATAAAATAGTGCAATTCAAAATATCAAGGAGAAATAAGTTCTGATCATTGGGACGCAGTGTACTACTGTACTCAGCTAGTCATAATACAAATCCACAGTATTTGGAATATTGATATTTAGAAATAATTTTCATCGTTTTCTATGATGACTCTAAATCGGAACGCGAATCTTTAACCATAAAAAGATAATCATATGTGAAATCGACGTATACACATGTGTTCATATTTTTTATATTTCTTGAAGTAATGGAACTAAATTTGTTGTATAGCTTTATATTATAGCAATGTGTAATTACCTTGTAGACAACACAAGGCTAATAGTAAGCCTTTAACGCCCACTGTCCCCAAATGAGGATGCCCGCTTTGTTTTAAAAATTATATAATAAATTGATTTTCATATCACCTATCCATAGCTTATCTCAAATAGAAAAAGAAATTCTAGAGACATAAAAAAAATTAAAAAGAAATTTTTCTACGTAATAGAGCAAGTTAAGCATATTTTTTATTTTCTAGTAAAGTAGCTTCGAACTTTCCTTCTTTGTTTATGTTTTTTAAATAGTTTAAACACAGAATATAAGGAGATACAGGAAAGTGGGAGTCGAACCCACAATTTTTTGGGTCAGAGACAATTTGCGCTACTATTGATTCACCGAGATCCATAGAAAACCGACTTTGAATTGATATCTACTCAGATTTACAGAAATAATATGATTAGAATATACAATTTTCATTATTAAAATTTAGTTATATGTCTATAAGCCATAAATTCTGTGAATATCAGTATAAAAGTAGGCTATCATAGGAAAGTGTTGTGTCCTAAATGCAACTATCTAAATTATTTTATTTTACTATGTGCTATTTCTAAAAATATGGGTTTGAAAAATCGTTGTCTTTTTACAACTTTTTATATGTTTTATAAACTTAAACATATGAACACATAAACGTTCAACTATAGCTGTAAAATATGCAAAACAAAAACTCCTCTAAATATGATTTATTATATATATTTGCACAAGTTCTCAATTAAATTCATTGCTAAGTTCGTACAATATTCCATAATTTTTCCAGAGCTCTCCAAGAGCCTCTGTAATCACTAAATTCTGTTACTGATTAAATATAAAAATGGATGTAAACTCAATGCGAATTATTAAAAGTCTAAAAGGAAAGACTCGTAAAGTTTCTTAAAAGGAAACACTTAAGAAGGTTATCTCTTATACAGTCCTAATTGATCCAATTTATTAATATACAGTCATCAAATTGGCCTTTTAGCTAATCGAATAACACTTAAGTGATTATATACTGAAATAACTCTTGACTTAAAGGATTTGCCGACTGAATCGTTGCTACGCAATCTGAAGTTTGTTTACCTCTAAGATTAAAGGGTATAGAATTGCTGAATTAAATATCCGCGAGGGAATATAAAATGCATATGGACCTTTTAAGCAAGCAAGAAAAAAAATAGCCACTATCACTTCATGAATAAATTTCGAATTCAATGACCATCCTTAGCAATTAGCCTAGTTTTAGCAGAGAACTTTATCTTTTTTGTTGTTGTACGTTTGGCGGATATGGGATTTGTGCCAAATGTTTGTAAAATATTATTTGGCGTATATTTGTATGAATTGGCCCGATACTCACGTGATTGCTGTTACTGCCAGGACGTGCACGTGCCCTGGCATGCGCAAATATTGCTTCGTTGGAGTCTCATCGTCGATGAATGAAAACAGAATCGATTTTCAGTCAGTATGCTGTAAACTGGGTTGGTTTTGTTATTGATGCAGTTAATTGGGGGTGATGACGAAAGGTTTCCCTGAATTGTGTTGGTTTGAATAGAAAAGTTAATAAAATGGCGTGGAACTTCGTTGATAAGCCTAGGTCAGGTACAGAAACCGCTCTAGATGCATGTGATTATTTTGTCGATGAGGTTTTGGAACCCACTAAAACCTTCGGTAAATTGAACAGGCTACATTCCTCTAAAGTAAAGTGAGTGTATATATTTTTTAAATAATAAATTCTTCCAGATGCTCGGGAACAAGTCCGCCTGCTTAAGTATAAGGAGCTACGACAAGCTGTTCTGTCTGGAGATGAAAGGACTGTAAGGGTGCTCCTGGAAGCGCTTGGAAATGAGAAGGAGATTATTGTTAATATGGCCCCTGCTGGGGCTAATACCCTTCTTTTTCTGTAAGTATGATAGTAAGATGAAGTTTGCTCTGTAGATATTTCATATGTTGTCTTTGCAGCGCTAGCCAATCAGGTTTTTATAAAATAGCTAATCTTCTCGTTGACGCCGGGGCTGATGGGCGATCTCATGCTGTAACTCGTTATTCCCCTCTTTATGCAGCGGTTCACCATGGACACATGAATATTAGCAAATTCTTGTTAGAAAAGTTCCCAGAATTGGCACAGGTAAGGAAAAAACTATTAATAAAAATCCGTGCCCAGAAATGTATGCTTTAAAATTCATGTCAAAGAAGGTTTTTGGAAATCACTGTTATAATCAAGTGAACAAACGTTATGTTTTTAATTTCCGTGCGTCTAGTGAATTGGAAAAATAGATTAAACTAGTCATTTCTAAACAGTCTCTACATTGAATACAATTCAATAGCAGTATAGATTACTTTCTTTTCTATTTGTTATCATATTTTAAACAGAAAAAAATGTATTATGATTAATATATATATGGTCATATAAATTAGTTATAATTAATAAATTTTAACAAGTATGATGAATATAATATTTTACCCTTTAGCAAGTTACTGTCGAAAGGTGGCTTCCACTGCACGCTGCTTGCATTAACGGGCATATCGATTTGGTGGAACTGCTAATTAAATTTGATTACCCCAGACATTTGTTCTCTACCTTTAGGTGAGTTTAACAAAATGCATTAAATTCAATTTTGGATACATAAACTAACGACTTGTAGGGACGATGAAGGCAATTGGGAGTATCAACTGCCCTTTGATCCAAATCAACAAGATGTAACTGGACAGACTAGTTTGTATATAGCTAGCATTTTGGGAAATCAGTCCCTGGTGAATATTCTGTTAAACTGGAAAGTTAAATGCTACAAAGTCAATCTAACGAGTCCTAGGGACAGTCAAGTAACTCCGACAAGGAGGAGAATTTCGTTTGGAATCCAAGCTATTATGTCTAAGCTGAATATTTCCGGTGATGATTGTTCGTTACCTGTATGTTTTTATTTTACTCCTATTTACAATATTAATTTGTGGTATTTTGAAGGAAACAACATACTCGGAACAGTGCCCTATTAATTTAAATCTACTCTGTGGTGCTGCTCGTGAAACAGCTCTTTTGGCTGCTGTCCGAGGTGGATTTTTGGATGTTGTATCGACACTTTTGCAACATGGTGCTGATCCAAATATTGTTGCAAAGCCAGTTGAAGATCATAATGATCCGAAGTAGCTATTTGTAAAAACAGCCTAGAGGCTCATTTAATTGGCAATAATTTTTCGTAGATGCAGTGAAGAAATTTATGGCTTAAGTAATATCCCAATATCCGAAGCTTGTAAACAGAAATCCGTACCTATGATAGAGCTTCTGCTAAAGTAAGTTTTAATTAGTATTTTATTGAGAAAGATCCATTTGGGACTCTGTATATAAAAAAAAGATCGGTCGCAAAATAGGTTTCAAGCTTGAAGTTCAGTAGTTTTTCCAGAAAAAAAAATACTAGAGAATATTTGATTCGAAATCTTTTTGTATATAAAAATAAATTTTAGATTTGGAGCTAGAGATGAACAAGGTTCAGCCCTTCACATAGCTGTAGCAAACGGTGATGAAGCTGTTATTAGTAAACTCCTGTCGAGAAGGGTTCACCCAGATGCAGACTATAAAATCAACAAGAAAGGACTGCCACACCCTACAGAAACGAACATTTTTGTGCCGTCCGTGTCGAATGTTACATATAGCACAATGTTTCCAAACGTACCTGTTGTTATAGACTGGCATAACAACAACAACATACAACTGCCATATATACGGTATTGTTGTAAATTATAAAGAGAAAATTTAAGCAAAAGTTGAATTACAGAATTAATTGGATCGTAAATGGCGTACTTCAACTAAATCCCAAGTTGCAAAATCATCCAAAGGTAAACGAAATCGCTTTAACAGCTATAACCAGGATTGATTTCTCCCATAATAATCTGGTGGATCTTCCCAAGGAACTATTCACCCTCGTTAGCCTTAAGTAAGAGATCTATTGATCTACTGGTTGATTATTTATTCACTTTACATCTTTAGGTATTTGAACGTTGCGCAAAACAAGCTGGAGAGGCTTTCGAATGGCTCGGTAGACTTTAATTGTCCCGTACTGGAAGAAATATTTCTTCAAGACAATCGTTTAGTTACCGTTCCAGCGGATATATTTCGTCTTCCTTCCCTTTTATTGCTTGATATTTCGAATAATAAACTACAAGAGCTTCCATTTGATATGTGGAAGGCACCCAAACTGCGGGAATTGAATATTGCTTTTAATTTGTTAAAAGACCTTCCTATTCCCCCGGTGCAGGTACCATTGTGAATTTTATAAGATAAATCTATTTATTGTACATTTTTAGAATTTCACCAAAAGCAGGACAATTGAAAAGCTCGATAGCGAATCATTTTCATTTTTCGAGCACGTCCATGGGAATGTAGCGAAAAATAATGCTCGCAATTTAAGGTGGTTGTTTTAAGTTACACGTTTAAATAACGATGCTGAGGGACTTGTTTTTAGTTATAACCAGTTAATCCATCGCAACCTATGGGTTAATTCATTGGAAGTCACCGATAATGATACGAAATGGATCGAGCCCAAGCAGGAAGAGGGCGTGTCTCAACTAAGCAATCTCAACATAGCGAACAATTTATTCACCAGCATTCCGGCTGCTTTGCCTTGTCTCGCGGTTAATTTGACTCGATTAAATATGTCGTATAATAGTTTACGGTAAGGAAATATTATACGATGTTAAAAAGAGAGTATAAAGATCACAATCGTAGATCTATGGGTCATGTAACAAGCTACTCAGCAACTCTAAAGCAACTTGATTTAAGCCATAACGAAATAACTTGCTGGCCAAGTCTTCCTCGGATTACGGAATCCGACCCATATCTTAGATGTTATAGCCAGCCCACAAAATTGGGTGATGAAGGTAGTCCTGGAACAGAATGTGATCAACAATTCGTGAAGACAATTGGCAGTAGTAAATTCACTTCATTCCGAAGTACAGTTCTGAAGAGCGTTTGTCGACATAGGAAACATTTACGGTAGGTATGAATTATTTACAACTTAAAATTATCACTTTTTATATTTCTGCTTCTGGTTGATTAATAAGAGTCACATCTACAGGTTGGAATCCCTGCGAACTCTTATTTTAGCTGACAATCTTCTAACGAGAATACAATTGTCTACCGATGATGTGACCACATTAAATGACTCGGATGATCCAGAATGGAGTTTAGTGGGTGTATCAAAGTCTAAACTAATCTTTCCTAACCTTTCCATGCTTGACATTAGTAATAACTGTTTGAAGGTATTTTTGTTTCTCCTTATTATATAACAACTGCTCGAAGTAGAAATTTATTTGTTTAGGAAATACCTCCCAGTTTACACGAGCTGACAAGTTTGAGCGTTTTAAATATAAGTGGTAACGTCGATATTACTGACCTTCCTCCACATCTGGGTCTTCTTTCGAGATTGTGGAATTTGAATACACGAGGATGCCTACTCCAGGACCCACTTAGATCTATGATCGAAAGCAAGAAGTATAAGACAATGGACATTATTGGTTACTTGAAATCGATTTACGAAGATGCGCAACCGTATGCAAGAATGAAATTGATGGTTGTTGGTGTTCAAGGAATTGGTAGGCTAGAGAAATTCTAACGATCCTCTGAGCTTTATTCTTTTGATTTCTAAGGGAAAACAACCCTTCTGGATATATTACGACAAGGAGAAACCACAAAAGGACGATCTTCTATGGATCATTGGGCTAAACGAATGGGGCATAAAAATGCTAAAACAAATAAAGGAATAAATATTTCAACAGTTGGTGTGGATATTGGTACATGGACATGCGAGAAGCGAAAAAAGAGTGGGAATTATTATGGACCGGTTGTTTTTCGCACATGGGATTTTGGTGGCCAAAAGGAGTAGGTTTCATTTAATACGTAATATTTAAAATTAATGCGCAATTTATTTTCAAATTAGATATTATGCTACGCACCAGTACTTTCTTTCTAAAAGAAGTCTGTATTTAGTTCTATGGCGGATTACCGATGGTCATAATGGGCTTGCTGAAATCTTGCAGTGGTTGGGCAATATCCAAGTATTATTTTGAAAGAGTAATTTAATGTTATAAATAATGAGTGAATTTAAGGCAAGAGCTCCAAATTCACCAGTAATAATTGTTGGCACCCATTTTGATGCAGTTGGTGAATCGTTTTCTGCACAAAAAGCTGAGGAATTGCAACATATTATAAGGGAAAAATTTATTGCCGTACCTGATGCTGAAAAAATTGGTTTACCTCGAGTGATCGATTCCATTGAAATAAGCTGCAAGTAAGCTATTATTAATTAAAGCACAATTGAATTGCGTACAAAAGAAATGTTTTAGGACTTTCCACAACATCAGGCTACTGTCTAATATTATTTATGATACCGCATTTATGCTACGATGTCCCGGCTCCAAGGAACCTCTTCTTTTGCAAAAAATTCCTGCTAGTTACATTGCTTTAGAGGACGTAACGAATATTATTTCTAATAATTTAAAGGCCATGGGATCTGATCCAGTGCTCGATGCTGAGACGTACAGACGAATGGTAACTGAGGAAATGCGTTTACACAATTATAAGAGTTTCCGGTAATTATATTGCTTTGTTCCTCGAATTAAGTTTGAATAGATTTTTTGAAGGGATTGGGCAGAACTTAATCAGGCCACGATGTTTTTGCACGACAATGGAATTATTTTACACTATGATGATGCAACTCTGAGAGACTTTTATTTTTTGGATCCCCAGTGGTTGTGTGATATGCTAGCACATGTTGTGACGGTAAGAGAGATTAACCCTTTCGCCAGAACAGGAATAATGAAGTTAGAAGATCTTCAATTGTTGTTCAAAAACCTCAGTGCTAATCCTACTACTAATAGAAGGTAAGAGTTAATCTTTAAACGTGCTCGTGCAATACTGAAATAACTATTTCAGCTACATAGTAAATCTACTCAATAAATTTGAAGTAGCTTTAACGTGGGACTCAAGAACATTACTAATTCCATCTTTATTGCCTTGCAACGAAGAAAGCAGAGGGTCTGGTTCGACAACAGTAAAGGTAGTTTTTTTTTTAGGACATATATGTATTATAAGTTTTTCTCCTTTAAAAGGTGTCCCAAAGAGCAAGGAGTCGAAGCACGACTTCCAAAGAAAACTCAAATCTAGTTTACGAAAGTTTCGGACGACAGGACAACCTTTGCATAAAACGTATCTTGTTAATGACCTATATTCCATCAGGCTTTTGGTCGAGACTAATTACGAGAATTCTTGCTGATGAACAAATAACTGAATCCGTCCGATGTGCTTACCAGCTTAAGACAGCCGTACATACCACTGTAAGTGTCTTTCTCCTTAGATAAACAAAGATTAATAATAAATTTTAGGAGACCGCAAGTGCTAACGTAAATTTTGAAAACGACATACAATGGAATTTGTGGCAAACTGGACTTGCATTGTATATTGGGAATGTTCTTATTTGTAGGATATGGGAAATTCCCTTCAACAGTCTGTCTATATTTCGAAAACAGGGGAATAGGTTCAAGCTTAAAATCGACGGTGTGTGGACAGATGTGAACCTTTCTGCATCAAGTATTCTTGAGATAACGTTTCCACTGTTTAATATTGAAATCAAAACCAACGATCAAATTTCTTTGAACTCTTGTGAACCCAATTTTGCTGTTATATGTAAGCTTCTAGCTCTTACCGTCGATCACATTGACTTGTTACTCGAAGACTGGTATCCGTCGTTGGGAACACGGTTTGTGCACACCTCTGAGGGAAGATTCCTTATAACTCGGCTTGTGCTCTGTCCAAAGTGTCTTCAAAAAATGTCCGAGCCAGCTAATGATATGAATGATATTGGAAAAGGAATCCAAAGACCTGGGAGCCATCGTCGAAGGGGAGATCGTGATGAAGACTTGGGAGAAATAAGTGCTTTCTCGGCGTTTTTTAACGTTAGACAAGAAAGACGGTCTGAAGTAAGGGCTTCATGATATAAATTTATTTAGCAAGCTATTAATTATTAAATGTATTAAAGGACTCGGTGAATTTTTCGGATGCAGATTCTGGAGTTGGACCAGATTCAGCTGGATCGTCTCGCAACACTTCGGTAGATGGACATCCAATGTATGCATTATCTGATCAAATTAACATTTGTTACGCTTGGATGATTGAGGAGTGCATATTGTCCGTGTATAATCAGGCTAAAATTATCTGTCCGTTGCACTTAGAGATGGATATGCTCAAAATAGCTCCTGATGTGGTATGTTTTTAAAAAATACTCTAATAATTACTTTAAAAATTTGATTGTTTGCAGGTATTCGCAGATATACCAGACAAATATTCGATTAATCCAGAGAGCATAGTGAAAGGTTCTTTGTTAGGAAGGGGAGCATTTGGCTTCGTTTTTAAAGCAACATGTAAAATTAAAGGATCACGATCGTTTAAATCTGTTGCAATGAAAATGTTGCAACCAGTTCCACCGGGACCTCGTGCGAAGGAGGTGCGTTGGTTTAACCTTTGAATAAACTGACATCTAAGAATTTACTTGTTTTTGCTTAGAGTGCTCTGTTGGCGTACAAAGTAGCTTTAGGAAAGTGGGATAGAGATCCCCTTCAACACTCTTGCAAGGCTTATTGTACTGCGAGGCAGGAGCTAGCTGTTTTGCTTACTTTAAAGCATCCCAACATCGTTCCGCTAGTGGGAATATGCATCAAACCACTTGCCTTAGTGCTGGAATTAGCTCCAATGGTGAGTAACTATTGATTTATATTTCCCATTGAATTGGAAGATATGAAAATAAAAATACATGAATGTTAAAGATAATTTTAACGAAATATTTTAAAGGGAGGGTTGGATTCTTTACTTCGTCAGTACAAGAGGAGTGGTGCTCATATTGGTCCTTTCACTTTTCAAATTATGACTCTTCAGGCAGCTAGAGCAATTGAATATCTTCACCGAAAACGAATTATTTACAGAGATCTTAAATCAGAAAATGTTCTTGTTTGGGAGTTTCCTTTGCCGCATACGTAAACACTTCATATAAAGCCTATATAAAGATATAATCGATTAAAATCTTCTAGTCCAGACAGTCCAAAATGCAATGTACACATAAAAATAGCGGATTATGGAATTAGTAGGATAACGGCTCCGAGTGGTTCCAAAGGTTTTGGTGGAACAGAGGGTTTTATGGCACCGGAAATAATTCGTTATAATGGAGAAGAAGAATATACTGAAAAGGTTTGTACATATTAGCAATATAAAAGTTTTAGAACAAACATAATGCAAATTTATGATTATAGGTGGACTGCTTTTCGTTTGGAATGTTCTTGTATGAAAATATTACGCTGAGGCAACCGTTCGAAGGACAAGAGTCGATCAAAGAATGCATCCTTGAAGGAAACCGTCCAGCACTGACTCAGCGTGAGACACAATTTCCAACATATTGTTTAGATTTGATGGTGCTGTGTTGGGATGAGATGCCAAAGGTAAACATTTTCTAGAATATGAAGAAATGAACTTTCACTTCTTGAGTTCTAGAAACGACCATCGGCTAGTCAAATTGTCTCAATATTAACAGCTCCAGAATTTGTTCATCTAATGGACGTTGTAGTGTTACCCCACAGCCAAAATAGTATTTGTGGTATTTTTACTACTACGGAAATCAATGAAGGTTGCTGTTTTATGAAATTTGATTTTAATCCCTTGTTACATATTATTGTATTACTTTTGCAGAAGATAATGTAGGATTCGAATTATGGTTACCGTGTTTCGGTCCACGAATAGATATTCTTAATATATCTTCTTCTGGAAGTTGGATTCAATCAAAAACTATAAAGATAGACAATAAATTGGAACTGGGCAAAACAGAAAGTCCTCATGGCAAAAAACAGACGAAGCCTGCTAATATGCTTTGTTGTACACTGGTGAATAATACCGTTTGGATAGGTGACTCAGTTGGGAATTTACACGTTTACAGGTTCCTAATTAAAAACTTACAGCTTTTGTAACTAGAAGTAGCTAACATCCTTTTCAGTATTTCAGACTATTCGCACGTGTTTTCGTATATGCTTGATCCTTCCATCAAGAGTCCGATCATAAGTCTTATTTTCTTAAAGAACATTAGAAGAGTCTCAGTTGGTCTCAATAACGGAAGGATATTTTTAGTTGACTCGGCAAACATTCCATCGATTTGTGCATTTGCTGAAGGTACTTTTGTGCTAACAGAACTGAGTTCGGGTGAGGAACTTCACAGTGCTTGCGCTATATGGACTGATGAGTAAGTTATATATAATACTACAAAACATAGTTCACTAGCAAGAGTTTAAATTAAAAGTGAATACGAATTGTGGTGTGGCGGAGGTTTGGGCATAATCAACGTTTTTCCAATCAAGGATGGATTTGTTTCGGGACACAGTATTCTGTATCACGGTGAAGAGCAAACAGTTCTAAAAGATGTCCAAGTATCTAAAATGCATTCAGTAGAAAATTTTGTTTTTTCTTGTTTGAGTCCTGGTTTCGTTGTTTACCAATGGAACTTAGATTCAAAGCAGGTTGAAAACAAATTGGACTGTTCCAAGCTTCTTCCGTGTTCGGAAAGTTTAAAAAGTATTTCCATTGAGGAACAATTCAATTCTTCCAAGTGTCAGGTAAGAAAATTATTAGTTTATGAAACATTTTAATAAATTTACAATTTAAAGATATCGTCACTTCTTGTACATGGATCTGAGGTTTACATAGGCACTACGTGGGGTTGTATGATTATAGCAGACTTTAACTCCCTGAGGCCAATAACAGTTTTTCGTCCGTATGAAAATGAGGTGATTTGTGTTTTTTAAATATTAATTTCATATACGGATGTGAATACGATTTATACCATAGATAAAAACTATTATTCCGCTGTATGCCGATAACATTCCGTTCGTAGTCACGGTAGGTCGGCGTTATAGGTCGTTGATATCACGGTACATAGATCTTTCCAACACAAGTGAGTTGTCTTCGCATTTATTCCTGGGCGAAAGCGAAACTTTGGAAAAGAGGGATATTCCGGGACTTGAAAATAACATTCACTGTCTGCTCTGGAGAGCAGAAAATTGGACATAATACTGTGAGAAAGTACAACAACTAATAAATCAAATCAAAAATTTAATCTGAGTTTCTATTGTTCATTAATTTTTTCTTCGAGATGTGAGAAATGTTTCAAAAATAAGAAAAGATCATAGCTTTTATGTTTGGCACACTACGTTTCCTTTTTTAATAAAATGCCTTCAAACAAGCTTTTAATAGTAATTACATTTAATTCTTGAAGTCATAAGTTTATTACGTGTGTATTCATATTGTTAATATAACAACGTTATTACATAAATGCATGAAGAAATTCTATATTAGAATCATAAAAGCTCAAAATGCATATATCTACAAACCTTCAATCAACTACCATAATACGAATTGATAATTGATTTAGTGTGTTAATCTGGCACTTTCCTCATCTATGTTTGCTTCTTCCTTTACAGATTCCATAGTCATTGATGAATGACGTGAGAAAGATGACTCAGTAGTCTTAACAATCTTTGTATTTTTTGAGCAATCTAATATAAACTTAATTTCTTCCATTAGTTCTTGTTTTACTGGAACCTATTAAATGAGGATACGATGTAATAGTATCTCTGGTATAATATTTTCAATATGCATACCTTTAAGGTATATGCCCTTCTGCACGTAACAACGATCCATTTAATGATGCCGAAAGTTGCTGCTGTCACGCTGCCTACTAGCAAGACAAAATACACTCCGCCTAAATTCGGCATATCCAAAGCTTCAGCTTTTTCTGCTTCTTTCTTTTTTGTCTACAGAATTTGTAAAACAATTAAAAAATATATTTTTATTGTCATATACATTCAGTTTTTCAAATGTGTTCACTTACAGAACAGCCTTCGGTAACTTCTTGCCACCATTTGGTTTTTAATTTTAAAATAGTTCCTGCCTCTTGTAATTCTAACAGAGCAGAATTGATTTTGTCTCGAAATTTGAAATCTGAATATGTAAAACGAAATAGTATTAAAAATATATACATTCTTTTTATAAAAGAAAAGCAACCTTTATGCATTGCGATGCCATAACCTTTCTCATCCAATGGATCACCAACTTGTGTTAAATTACAATTTTTTTCAACATTATATTCAATAGTAGTTGACTCCATCAAAAAAGCGTAATTTTCAGTCGATACCATCTTTACACCTTCTTCATTTGTAACTGGTAGAAGTTCTGGGTGACTGCTCATATATTCATATATTTCCTTATACTTTTTCGAATTCTTCAAAAGGTGTGAAAAAATTCAATGAATAATAATAATAGTAATATTATAATACCTTGAAGAAGTTTAGCGTCGCACCTCCTTTCTTTGAACCATACTTAACACCACCTTTATTAATTGCTAAGTCTTCAATGCCGTTTATAAGGCTGCTGCTGGATTCAATCGTCAAGAAAGCAGCCAGATTAGCAGTATAAGACGCCACCATAATAATAGTAAAGAACCACCATATTGAAGCTAAGGTTCTCGTAGATGGTGCCCTAAATTCGAACTCTTTATAGTTTATCGTTTACCTTTTTCTTACTGACAATGACGCACTTAGGAGCAATTTCGGATCCTTGCTGTAACAATGCTCCTATTGTAAACCAAAGAGAATTTCCTAAGCTGAACTGGTTTTCAAGCTCGGTTGGGTTTTCAATACATGGGTATGGATTATCCCATTCGGTTGGTGATAATCTACCCAATATAAAGAAACTGAGGGATACAGTTATATACCCTACTCCTAGATACAACCAAACTTCTTTGGAAAAGGGATCCATGAAGGAAAACAGCTTAGGTGGTTCCTTTTGTGGTTTTCGGTACAAAATTGATATTCCTGCAAAAAGCATTCAAACCTATTTCAAAGTAATTACAATAGTTTAGGTTTTATCCAATTTACCTAAATTCATGAATGGTATTGTGAAATCGACCCCCAAAGCTCTCTCCGAAGTAATAGTCAAATCTGTAATAGCTAAATGTGCCCTCTGGAGAAGTAATGAAATGATTTTAAAGGATATTACAAATTTTGAGTATCATAATAATAAATCTGACTTGCCTTTTGTATTACTTCTCTTATCATACCAGTGGCTTCCTTTGAAGTTGCGTTATAGCTTCCATTGTCGTTGTCCTCTTGGACTTTAAAAGTGTAATTAAATCCCAACTTATGAGCTAATTGTTTTATCAGATCAATACCGAACCCTTCATATTGATCATTACCATCTAATCTGTTTGGAGAATTCTTTAGCATTTGATAAGGAGGACTCTGAAAGCGACAAAAGTGCAAAGAATGTAGTACAAAAATCACAAAAATTAGTTTTTCGAGAATTTAGAGTGGAATTGCAATAAATTCCTAAATAGCATACATAAAATCTTTTGATGGAACCAATAGAAAAAGACAATTAATCTGATTTACTTGCTGAGATATTTTCCGTAACAATGTCACTAAATATCTTGAATGAGACTAAAATATATAGAAAAATTATTTCGAAATTTTGGTGTTTGAATAATGATTTTCAGTTAGTCAAATATTGTATTTTCCTACCAAATCCCAATTTATTTAACCAATTTAAAATTAAATGTTACTTAAAAGGCACAAGCTTAATCTTCCTGTTACAAACAAAAGTCGAAAAATGGAATAGGTCGGACAAATTTATTATTTTTATACATTTCTTTTGGTCATTGGAGAAGTGGTACGTGATTTGAACACTAAATCTACCAGAATAAAACCTGTAATTCCTTTTCTTCTTAGCCAGGTTACATTGCATTAAAAGATATTTGAAATTGGGTTGTTACTCAGCAATAATAAAGCGTGTACTAAATATATTTTAGGAAGAAAGATGTTTAGTGATACAAGGATTTCTTTTTCTAGATTTCGTACCCTAAAACGAAAAGTATACCGTAATTTCGAATAAAATTAGTTTAATAGTTTATAAAATTGTTGAAGTATACAAAACAACAGTGGAGGAAAAAATCCAGAATATGGTATGAGATAAACTCTCAACTAAATTAAACTAATTTAACCACAGCATAGCAAACAAGGAATCTGAAATCATACCAAAATATATTGTACAATAAAACGTCTTTCTATAAATGCAGGTCGATTAGATTTCGCATCTTGTATCTAATTTGGTGCTTTTACTCGAATAAGGTAGTAAAAATTAGCACTATGCATAGCTATATACATATATTACGATCAAAAAATTCTTAAATATAATCCAAATTTAAATGAATACAATTACAATTGGTTCTTACAGAACTATTCCTGCAACAATTTATTATTATTTTAATTTTTTTAACCTTTTTAATTTAAAGTAAAAATTTTATAAAATGACGACTAAAATTATGGTTATGATTTAGAATAAGCATTAAGTAAATGAAAGTACTATCTCAAGCGCTCTCTAAGAAAAAACTTACCAGAGCTATCAATACAATAAATGTTTGATTTAAATATTCAATCTCCCAGTCCGCATGCTCACTGGGAGCTACAGGTCGGTTTATTTCTACTCCGTTGGAATTATTCCAAGTTCCTACTTGGTGTAATCCAGACGTTGTAAGTTCGATAATATCCAAGTTAAATTGAGTTCGTAATCCAAAATTAAAGTTCATATTGCCAGTTAAGCTCCTGTTCGAGTTCTGAAAAACAAACCATTAGACGAAGTACACTATGGATTGACTTCTATTCTTACAACAAAAGACAAATAGTTGTTTACAGTAAGACCATATTCCCATTGTGAGTCTCGGGAACAATCGATTTGTTGAGCTGGATAGCGCAGGTCTTTTGCTATTTCTGCAAACAGTTGCACTCCATCGTATAACAACGCCATATGCGTGGTCATAGGACAGGATACTACAGAAAAACTGCCTGGTTAAAGAACAATTATTATAATTAATTGCTAACCTTCCCTAAGCTCAGCCTCTCTATTGTACCCAAGTGCTTCAATTAAGTCTTTGACCTTTTCGTTTTCTGGGGACACTATGCGGAAAGCGGTTATATTGCACTCACTATATTGGTAGGGGTGCAGGTCAAGGGTTTGGAGGTCAAGATTGCCGATGATGAACTCATAGTCATCGGTAATGATACCAACTTCTTGAGCCTATGAAAACGTACACAGGAAAAAAATATGTATATGCATGAGGATTTAGTGAACCTGTTTTAATATTTCTGCTATTGTCTCAATAGAACCCACTAATAGCACAGAGTTACCCTGCGCTTTCTTAATTCCTCTCAAAATGTTGCGATAATTGTGGTCTAAACCAATATCGTATCTTCTTATGGTTATGCGAGGGCACTTAGCACCGCACAGGGCGACAATTTCATCAAAAATTGCGAGATAATCACCTGAGAAAATTGTACAATAAAATCCATTTCCTATATCTAAATCAACTGGTACCTGTTTCATACAGAAACGTAAATTGTTGCCATCCGTAAGTGTTGATAAGGTCATAGAGAGCTTTAGCAAATTGATGAGGATGAGGAAAAAGATTTATTGCTGATCGCTCGTTACTTAAATCCATATTTATATCGATGTAGGGTATTTCCTTAGCATCACAAATATTTATCAAATGTGAAGCTGATGTTCGAGCTGATGGCCCAAAAATAACGTTTACACCATTCTAAAAACGTAAAAATTACATAAAATAATTATGTAAAGTTATATTCGAGAATTTATCACCATAAACATTTTGCATAGTTTTTTTGTTGCATCAAAAACGTTCCCATTCTCTACTTGAGATGTTAACCCTTTAATTTCAACATCATGTTCGTTGTTGGCTGTCTGGATCGCCTTCTCAAATATAAGTTTTACCCTGGGATCTTCATAGTCAGATATTAGTCCTTTTCGCAAAATAGAAATAAATATTACGAAAATATTGTGAGTGTATAAATGGATCGTTTAGATTCCAAAACATTCTCTAACCGGGATAAAAGATACCCTTAATTTAAGTTGAACTCTAAATTATATCTTAGGAAAAGTTTCGTAGAAATCCGTTGTAGGGTTTTTGTGTGATACTAGATACTGGTTTTTTAATAATTTAATCCAATCTAATAAAGAATTTTAAGAAAACATATTTCAGGACACGGCTCCTGGAGAATGTTATACAAATTTTGTACAGATATATGCAGAAGAATTAATTAAAATTAGGAGTCCATACTCCAGACAATATCACGATTTTTGGTGAAAAATGGTAAATGCGATGCTGATGAAACCACCAGTATTTTTTCTGAATTTCTGCGATCGACGTTATAAGATCGTAAGGAGAAACAACGATGGTCTCAATAGACAAGCACGCAGTCACCAAGATGATTCCAAGGTGTTTGAACAGTAAATGAATTTATACTTTTGAAAATGGTAAATGAAAATTAAATTTCTCTCTCCCTCCAATAATAGAAATTATTTCGTAGAAACTGTTTAAGAGCGTAGTATTGATAATCCTAACAGTGAGCATGCCAATTTCACAAACAATCCTTCTTTATAATATTAGCATAAATAAAAAGGGAAAACTGCACTGTCTTCCATAATGTATTAACTGCAAGGGATAGTTTTACAGTTTAATCGAAAATAAGTGGAATTACATATATTTTTAAATATTTCACTTAACACCCTCGTAGTTCTTATTTTTCCTATTATTATTGTTATTATAATCCTGTGATAAGCTTTAATGTTCCAGATATTCGAAGTCCTAAATAATTAAAGTCGTAATTGTGTCACAATAAAGAATTGCACGTAATAAATACATTGCACTCATCGGATTCTATTAATACATTTATAATTTATTTTAAAAATCGATGTAAAAAACAACATAATTGCCCACTGAGGATTGAAGATTTTATTAACAACTTTATCATAAATTTTGCAGAAATTATCTTGCCATTTTATGAAAATTCCAGAAAAAATTAGATGTTTTAAAATCACGCTAAAATATGATGCCCTAATTTTACGAAGCTTTTACTGGCAATAAATTCAAAATTCTGCGCTATAAATATCGTAATACAATTTCCATATGAGCTTATAAAACACATGTTGTACACAAACTCAAAATTCATATTTCCTTAGATTAGTTACTATCCGATTTCCTTCTGCTAGACGTAAATACATGCAAATCATGCGATTTATAAAAACGAAAAAACCAATGACACCACGTAACATACAACTAGTAATCACTACGTTTTCACATAAAAATTTTACTGAGAAAAATCTATTTCTGCACAAATTTCACTTTCAATGATTCTTAGGAAAAATTTGAAATCACTTTATTTCTCCCTATTTTCACTTGTAAATATAATAAAAGCAATTGGTAATATTTTTTATAAGACACTTATTCCATTATTGATGACATAAAATCAGAAATCTCACCAATTTGCACTCTAGCAACCGAAAAGCTTAGAAATATAGCGAGAAGGATTAATTGTGCAATATTTTTAACAAACATTTTTATATATTTTAGTTAAACTTGTTAAAAATGACATTTTCGGTACTACAGAAAATAATAGTATCAATTAAAAATTTCACAAACGCTTGAGGAAACTTTTTAGACCCGATAAACTCGGCGTTTTCTTGAATGAACTGATGAAAAGTTTCCTAGTAGAGTAGAAAATCCAAATGGATGTCGTCACTTGTGGCTAAAAATACCAACTCGCGGAGTTGGGATTGTATTTGGGATTTTTGAAAGTAGTTCTCAAACTAAATCTTAAGTTAATATAAGAAAATTTATATGCTATACTTAAATAAATAATGAAAGTGAAAGGGTTAAAAAAAAAATTAATACTCTGAAAAAATGCCGTACTTGAAAAGCATATCCAAATGTGAATTCAAATAACGTAAAACCAATTATAGAAATTATCACACAATCTTACCAACATTGGTAGAAGAGCATAGAGTCATATATTTATCTTATTTTTACGCTATTATCTGTTTTATCTTATAGGTGAAATTGCATAGTGTTAACATTTTTATATTTTAAAACTTTTCTTTTCTACATAATTGTTTTACAAGGCAAATTTCCAAAGAAAACATTTTTTTATTTCATAAACACCAAAGATTAAGATGCAGTCATAATCCTAATTATATAGTTCTAGTTTGGCTGAGTTTTTTGTATGTATAATCGTTCTTGAATAATAACGTTACAAACAAATAAAAATGTACCTTCAATTTGTTTCTAATAGACAATGGACAAGCATAGTTCTATGTACGTGACTTAAGGCCTCCCTGAAACTTATATTGGTTGTGTAGTAAATGGTCATCCAAATCTATTTAATTCCAGAAATGACATGCGCAAAGCGTACCAAACGGATAGATGAAGAGATCAGGTGCAAACTTTATTTTACATTTGTCCTTAAGCTATCTGACGTGGAAGTTTTATCATAATTAGTTCAGACTATTTCAAACACAATTCAAGAACAGACATAATAAACTTAATCTTTACAGACTATTTAATATTTACTGAATACGTACCGAAATAATTTGAAAATAGTATAATTCAAATACGTATAGGAATTCCTGGGAAAATATACCAAAAATTAAAGGCCTTAAATGAGGTCTTACGAAGACTACTACAGTCGATTAAAAATGCTTACCTCATTCGAATATATAAATTGGAGTTCTGTATATTTTCTTTATATATATATATCGGATCCATTTTCTTTTTTTCTTTGTTTTCTTACAAAAGTGATATATTCTTAATACAAAATTAAGTTAACGCTTGTATTGTGTATAATACTAGGAAAGATTTGCAATAAAAAAAAACAATTTGCATTTCTTATGATATTAATTCGTTAATCCTGCACTCTTATGGTCATGCTTATTCCTTTTTATGGATGACATAGTAATGGAAGATTCACAAGATTGTGTTGTTGATTCCGGTATTTTAACAATTTTTGTATTTTGCGAGAAATCTAGAACGAACTTCAGTTCTTCTAAAAGTTCTTGCTTAACAGGCACCTGTCAGAAAAATAAAGACTTCTATAAAAGATAAACATTACCTTTTGATAAGAAAATATACCTTTAATGTATATGCTCTTTTGCATGTCAACGAAAGCCATTTAATAATTCCGAATATAGCTGCAATCACGCTGCCTATTAGTACAACTAGATAAATACCTCCAAGGTTTGGCATCCCAAGAGCTGCAGCAACTTCAGTTTCCTTCTTTTTCTTCTATTAGAACATATAACAGATCTATTTTTCGGTTTTTATGAAATATGCAATTTTTTGAAAGTTACTTACAGAACATCCTTCAGTTACTTCTTGCCACAATTTTGCTTTAGGTTTTGAGATAGCTCCTGCCTCTTGCAGCTCGAGTAGAGCTGAGTTGATTTGGTCTCTGAATTTAAAATCTAAAGGTTTCAATGAGCATATTACATTTTTCCTTTTGCAATTTTAATATTTGTGAATAAATTGTGAGTAAAAAATAATAAATATTTAGAGTGATTTAAAATTAACCTTTATGCATTGCAATACCATAACCTTTTTCGTCTAATGGCTCCCCGACTTGAGTTAAATTGCAATTTTTTTCAACATTATATTCAATAGTAGTTGACTCCATCAAAAATGCGTAATTTTCTGTTGATACCTTTTCAACGCCTTCCTCATTTGTGGCAGGTAGCAACTCCGGATGATTTTTCATGTAATCATAAATCTTTTTATATTTTTTAGAACCCTGAAGACAAGATATAACTTTAACAGTCAAGTAATATGTACAGGTACTAGATGAGATTAGTCACCTGGAAAAAATTCAGTGTGGCACCTCCTCGTTTAGCGCCATATTTTACGCCGCCTTTATTAATTGCTAGATCGTCAATACTATTAATAGGACTACTACTCGATTCAATAGTTAAAAATGCAGCTAAATTTGCTGTGTAAGATGAAACCATTATAAGGATGAAAAAGCCCCATGCTCCAGATGCAGTTCTTGTGGATGGAGCTCTAAGATAAAAGAATTCAGTAGAATTTTATATATAATTTTGTTGATATATACTTCGCTGCTATTTCGGATCCTTGCTGTAACAAAGCACCAATCGTAAACCAGAACGAGTTACCTAATGTAAATTGATTTTCCAATTCAGTTGGTTCCTGAACACAAGAATATGGATTATCCCATTCTGCTGGAGATAATCTTCCAAGAATGAAAAAACTAAGGGAGACAGCCACGTAGGTTACGCCGAGGTAAAGCCAAACTTCTTTCGAAAATGGGTCCATAAATGAAAGTAGCTTAGGAGGTTCTTTCTGAGGTTTCCTGTATAAAATTGATATACCTGTCAAAGACACAAAACTTGCATTCAGTGCCGTATATTCATAGTATGTTATAAAAATTTTATAGTTGTAATCGAAGAGACTTGCCTAGGTTCATAAATGGAATCGTAAAATCAACAGCCAGTGCTCGTTCTGAAGTTATTGTCAAGTCAGTTATAGCTAAATGGGCTCTCTGAAGGTAGTATAAAAATAGTTAAAAAGCAAATAATATTATTCTGTGTTAGGCTACTACTAACTTTCGCTATGATTTCTTTTAACATCCCAGTAGCTTCCCCTGTAGTAGCGTTGAAACTGCCATAGTTATTATCTTCTTGTAATTTAAAGGTATAATTGAACCCTAATTTATGGGCAAGTTGTTTAATGAGGTCGATACCAAAACCCTCATATTGATCGTTTCCAGTAAGTCTATCTGCCGAATTTTTTAACATTCCATAAGGAGGACTCTTTAATTAGTAAGATAAATTATTTTAATAGTGTAAAAACCAATAAAAACTTTAATAGTAGTTTTATCCAAATAATAAAACATGACGTACTAGAGCTATTAAAACTACGAAAGTTTGATTGAGTGATTCTTTGTCCACTTCTGCATTCCTATCAACGGGAATTATAGGTCTTGTGATTTGAACACCACTCGAACTATTCCATGTAGCGACTTTCATGAAGCCCGACGGTGTAAGCTCAATTATATCAAGGAGAAATTCAGTACGAAGTCCGAAATAAAACTGGATATTGCCTGTTAAACTTTTATTGGAGTTCTAATAAATGTAAATTAAAGATTAATTATTATTAATAGTTTATTATCCTTACGAGAAAAGCCAAGTAATTGTTAAAACTAAAGCCATGCTCCCATCGCGAGTTGCTAATACAATCAAGTTTAGGAGCTGAATACGATAGATGTTTTACAGCTTCTGAAAAGAGTTGTACTCCATCGTACATTAGAGCCATGTGAGTGGTCACCGGACAGGATACTGTTAAATATATTAATTTCTATTTTTTTTAAATCCTTTAGTTACAAATAGTAGAGTTTGTACCTGTCCTAAGTTCGATTTCCCTTGGATATCCAATTATTTCAATTATATCTTGAACTTTTTCGTTTTCTGGGGAAACCATACGAAAAGCCGTCATGTTGCAATCACTATGCTGAAACCGACGTAAGTCTAGTGTTTGAAAGTCAAAGTTTCCAATGATATACTCGTAGTATTCTGTTACAATCCCAATTTGCTGAGCCTATGAAAAATTTTGTCAGATCTACTATTAATTACACTCATTATACTCCTAATAAATTGTTAACAATTTTATAAAAATAAAAGCGTGTCAATTGTATGTTTGTTTGGTTTTAGGAAGGTTAGTCAATTCCAACATGGAACACTTTAGTAGTACTAGTAATGTTTAAAAAAAAACACCATAAAAAATTTACAAAAATGTCGAAAAATTACGAAAGGTAAAAAGTGTACTTTTCTTATTATTAATAAATTTGAATTGACTGAGTAGATGGTGCCTACAAGGACACCAAACATAAATATCCTAGCTTCAAATTTTTACCTTTGTACGAAATAACCTTTAAAAAATTAATCGTATTCAAAATTAATGTTAACATTTTGCGTGATTATTTCAAAAAGGAGTTTACTTTATTTTTATTAATTTATTGTATTTTATTGATATTTTATGTTCTAAAAAGGAATATCGCTAAATCTAGAAAACCAAATAACTTTGCCTATTTAAAAAAGTTAACAACAATATCACATAAGAGTAAATCAATCTTGCTTTTTTAAAGGTTAATACTGAGCTTATTCAAGTAAGTTTATTTCAACGAAAATAATGCAAGCAAAAACAAAAAAAAATGTTAGCAGCATAGAACGAATAGAATTACTTGTCACTTTAACGTTATTAACTTATTCTCATTGTTTTTTAATTTGCAATATTTTATTTTTTTATTAAAGGATGGGTATAACCCCAATTAGTATCATCCTCCCAAGTCACACCCCCTTTCCCCCTCTTCCCATCGTAACTCTATTTTTAAAATACATAGAGAGCACAATCAAACCTGTTTTAAAAGTTCTGGTATTGTATGAATGGATCCTAGAATTACAATGGAATAATTGTTTGATTTTTTCACTCTTCTCAAAGTATTGAAGTAATTTTTATCCAATCCTACACCATACCTTCGAATCGTTACACTCGGATTCTGATTTGCGTAGAGTGAAATAATTTCATCTATTATTACCAAATACTCACCTATAAAAGTTTGATAATAATTCTCCTCCCAGTATATTATATTTTAACAAGTAGACTTACTTGACTCATAAAGCAATGTAAATTGTTGCCAATCATAACTTTTAATAAGATCATGAAGTGCACGTCCCACTTGCTGAGGCTGAGGATGCAAATTTATTGTTGACCTCTCATCTCTAAAATTTAAATTAGTATCTAGGTATGGAATTTCTTTAGCATCACAAATATTCATAAGATGTGACGCTGATGTCGGAGACGAAGGTCCAAATATTGCACTTACACCAGTCTAATGAAAAAATAATATTCAATTTTAATATAAGTTTTTGTTATTCTTTACCTCTAGCATTCGACATAATTTTTTAGATGCATCGAAAACATTTCCATAAGCGATATTTGCTGTCATTCCTTTTATTTGAACATCAGGCCGATCGTTCGCTACTTCAATGGCTTTTTGAAAAACTAAGTTTACTCTCGGGTCTTCATAATCGGATATTAGTCCTTTATTGTTAATAAAATAAGGCTTTAGATATTTAAAAAAAAAACCCAGATTGAGAGCAATTTTAGAAAACAAACATATTTAAGTAGTTAAAAGAGCAATTGACCGCTGTAAAGCCTAAAACAACTAGAAAAGCTACATTCTTAGAAATACTTGGCCTAAGTGCATTCAATCTTAAATAAAATCACACACAATTTGGAACATAAAACGATAAATTCCCGATATTCCGTCGAAAGTATAGGGCTTAAAAAATGTATAAATATCTCATCCAGTTCATTCAAAGTTGTACCTCAACTTCTACGTCGTGTTTTCTGAACTTGCGCTTATACGAATTGTTTATTTTTGAATGGCACTACCGTGGTGTGATTGTGAACTTGTAAGTAACCGACTACAAGAGGATCCAGGATTAGAATAAGATACCATCTGTTTACGTTCGAATACCTACTATCAGACACTCAATGCATACCAAAACTAGCAACAAATGTTTATAAGTGTACTTGTAGAAAATTAGCCTTAATTAGGTTTTTTCTTTCCAGTATAAATTCTCACAGTACTGATAGGTCATTGACTTTAAACTAAAGTAGTCTCGGAAATGTTTGTATATAAACAAACAATTGGTCTATATCAAAAATTCCCGCTCTAATTCAATTCTCGAAGAAATATCCTTCTTCATTTTACTTGAAGAAAATTCAATGTTTAGTTCGAAGCAATTTCTTGTAACTGATAGTATGAAAATTAAACCAATTAATTAAAGAAATCTTACCTATTTGTATTTGAGTACTTATTCGACTGAACAGTAAACAGATAAACACTAGAAAAACAATGCTTGGGGACATATTAATAAAAACACAAA
The DNA here is from genome assembly GCA_001932985.1 of Proctacanthus coquilletti. Taxonomy (NCBI): domain Eukaryota; kingdom Metazoa; phylum Arthropoda; class Insecta; order Diptera; family Asilidae; genus Proctacanthus; species Proctacanthus coquilletti. Next base: position 120,147 of record MNCL01000166.1, read on the forward strand.
CTGTTTTCCATACGATTGAGGAAATCAACTCGTCTCAGTAGACACATTCGAGTGTACTGAAATCGTTCCACATTGGGGAATCCTATGTCTGCCCTCAGTCTAAGCTATAAATACCAACTTGGAGAAAAGCTGGGAAAATTCACAGCAGCTCCCAAACCATAAAGTTAGCCGCATAAAAACATAACGTGTGTAAAAATGTAAACAAATGATATGCGCGTTTTTAAGCGGACTCTGTTGAAAATTAATGACCGTCTAGGCCTTTACACAAACAAAACAATGGTTTTATCACAGAGTACCCTTTATTTTCCTAGAATAGATCTATAAAATAAATAAACTCGTATTCAGATTTTTATGTTTCAATGCGTTGCATTCCCCAACATTTTTGAATGCAGTTCAGTTGCACTTTTCTTATGATTTCACTTTGGCAACGAAGTCGAAATTCGAAATAAAATTAGATTAGAGGTTAGTGGAAAAGTGTGTCTTCTCGCGATCGGCTAATAGATCGTTCCGATTGACCTGATAATGAAGCGCGATTAGTGGAGAAAATAATTTGCTAATAAAATGTTTCCAATCATGATTAAATTGATAATAATATTTTGGCTACTTTTTGGTATAACAGAGCAAGCGAAACAGGACAAACCAACGAAACTGAATATTGGTAAAGTATTACGAATTCTTTGTTTGAAAATCTAAAGTACGCCATATTTAGTAGATATATGTATATAAATATCACATAGATCGATACTTCTGAAAATAATATCACCTACTTTGTATGGTTAAAATTTATTGAAGGCAATTTTCAAGATAAGATTTACTCTTTTTACGCACATACTAGCACTTAGGTAACAAAAATTCAAATGCAACTTTTTAAAATTTTATTACAAGTAACAATTTCTAGTTGGCTTTATGAAAAGTAGCTTCGATTATCAAAAGATATTATTTTTTATTTTTACTGTAATTATTGTTTTTTTTTTTTTTTGCGGTAAAACTAGTCAAAGCAAAAAGAATTTTTATCGAGGTTTCAGATTAACTTCGATCAGATCTTTTAAGTGTTTTACAATATTTCAATAATATGAATAGGATTTTAAATGTAGATTTTAAAAATTCAGTATAACTTTTTAGCATATTAGGCATTTTAAACTGGAAATCGAATTTCAAAGATCAATATGTGAGTATCAAAAAATAGTTCTAAATATAACGAATTAAATAAATTATCAAAAGAAATCTACGTAGCAGGTTTATTTTTAATATTGAAATTAGTCAAAGGCGAGAAGAAGCAGGTAGATCAATAGACCGATATACTCGTATAGAATATCGTAAGAATATCGCAGACCTATCCAGAGTTTCTGATTTAAATGTAAATTTAGGAATATAATTATTTTAAAACTAACTTCAGCCCGCAACTACGCATGAGAACAAAGGCCATGTTTTGAGAATATGTGACACAAGTTTTGTCCTCCTTTGTCCTTCTTAGCATCGTATGACACCTGCCGAATTTCTAATTAAGGCAACCGGATTCTTCTAACAAATTACGTTCTTTCTCTGCTCCTACCGCATTACTTACTGCTAAAAGTTATTGGTTAATAAGAAATCTTTTGTATTTAAGGACTTATATATGAAGAAGGGAACAGTGACCTTGAAAAGGTTTTTCAAAAAGCAATTCAAGATGCAAATGCTGACTTGGAGAAGATTTACCAAAAAACAAATCAAGGTACTGATCAACAGAAATTTATATTTAATGGAGTGTCAGTAAATATAACTAGTGGAAACGCGTTCGAATTGTCCAAAAAACTCTGTAAAATGCTAAGGGTAATTTTTTAAAATTAAAATTATTTCATTTATTTTATTTTAATTCCTTTATGGGTGTAGAGCGGTGTAGTAGCCGTCTTTGGACCACCCAGTTCAACAACTGCAACTCATGCAATAAGCATTTGTGACGCGAAAGAAGTCCCATATATGGACACACGTTGGGATTTCACTACAGAGCTTCCAACAATAAACCTCCATCCTCATCCTGACCAATTGGCAGTGGCCCTGAAAGACATTGTTGCTGGTTTGGGCTGGACTGACTTTACTATTTTGTATGAATCAGGTAGAAACACTTTTATGTTAATTTTATGGCATATAATCATGATTCCGGAACAGGAGATTATTTAGTTGCTGCTAACGAACTTTTGCAAATGTACGATAATAGGGGCCCTGCGATAACCGTACGACGATATGAGCTGGATTTAAATGGGAATTATAGAAATGTTCTAAGAAGAATTAAGAGATCCGACGACTTTTCCATAGTTATTCTTGGTTCAACTGAAACGCTTCCCGAACTTCTGTTACAGGTACACGTCTTGAATAGTTTCGAAACAGATTTATATAAAGTTGTTACGTTAGGCTCAACAAATTGGGCTGTTGACAGAGGCCTATCGCTATGTTATAGGTAATATGGATTTCGGAACTATAGATTTTGAGCCTTTTCAACATGGGGGTGCCAACATAACAAGCTTTCGAATGGTATCGCCGGAAAATTCCCAAGTCGAGGAAATTCTTAGATCAATTTCTGAAACTGCAGAAGATCCATCAGCGAATTGTAATGAATACATTTCAAAGCAATGCGAATATTTTTCACACTATTTTTAGATACATTTCCAATGACTCACAATATGGCTTTTGTGTATGATGGCGTTCAGCTATTAGCTGAAACTTTCAAACAGTTATCGCAAAACGTTTCAGTAAGCCATATGCCCTTGTTTAGGGATCACTTTAAGGGCATATCCTTGAATTGTGCAGATGATAGCACGTGGGCTAAAGGCTTTACTTTGGTTAACTTCTTGAAGACGGTATGAGTGTTTGTGTTTTACATGTCGTACTTTCAATAACATTAAAATTCGTAGACAAATCTCCATGGTCTTACAGGGGAAATAAAATTTGATAATCAGGGTCTAAGGACTGAATTTGAGCTTGAGGTCACTGAACTCACAACGCTCGGTATTACGAAAATTGCGACTTGGAGCAGTTCTGGATACGAAACACAACGGGCAGCGATCCCAACTGTGGAAGACGTTGATACACGGACTCTTGTGAATAAAACGTTTATAGTTATAACTGCCCTGGTAAAATAACTTGCTTATAATATTTTAAAGATTTGTAGCCAAAGTAATTAAATGCTTTCTATTTCAGACTGAACCGTATGGGATGCTTAAAAATTCATCTGAAAAATTGAGTGGAAATGATCAGTTTGAAGGATTTGGAATTGAACTAATTGAAAAGTTGGGGAAAAAATTGGGATTCAATTATATTTTTCGATTACAGGAAGACAGCGCATACGGAACGTTGAATCATCAAACTGGCGAATGGAATGGAATGATCAGGGAAATACTTGAAAATGTTGGTAGATGTTGAAAATATGCAATATCGGTAACATTTAATGCGGCATCATTTAGGTTTTATATACTTTAGTATCTGTCATAAATCCTAACACACACTAAAATGTAATATCAAAGTTAGTCTTATTTATAAATTCAAAATTCTAAATATTATATATTTACACATTATTTTATGAAGTACTTTAATGCGTATTTTTCAGAGAGCAGATCTAGCTATTACAGATCTTACTATGACTTCTGATCGTGAGAGTGCAGTTGATTTTACTATACCATTTATGAATCTAGGTAAGAATTTTTCTAACCTGTCCCAAAACACATGTTTAACGGTCCACATATATAGGTTTTCATGTTTAATCGATCAGAATTATATGCACTATGTACTTTGTCTGTTTTAGGGATTTCCATTCTCTTCAGAAGGCCCATGAAAGAGCCCCCGAAGCTTTTTTCATTCATGTCACCATTTTCAGGAGAAGTCTGGCTCTATCTTGGTGTAGCATATTTAAGTGTATCTCTCAGCTTATTCGTATTAGGAAGATTGTCACCGGTAGAATGGGATAACCCATATCCATGCATTGAAGAACCAAGCGAATTGGAAAATCAGTTTAGTTTCGCCAACTCTCTTTGGTTCACAGTTGGCGCCCTTCTTCAACAAGGGTCTGAAATTGCGCCAAAGTAATTGATGTGGTGATGTATTTTACAAAGTGCCCAAATTATATGAGTACAATTTTAAGGGCCCCATCAACAAGAACGGTAGCTTCAATGTGGTGGTTTTTCACTCTCATCATGGTCTCGTCATATACAGCAAATTTGGCCGCCTTTCTTACTGTGGAATCGTTGAGCAGTCCAATTGAAAATGTAGAAGATCTCGCAAATCGAAAGGGGGGAGTGCACTTCGGAGCAAAAAAAGGCGGCAGTACATTCGCTTTCTTCAGAGTACTATATATACATTTTTTATGGCAAGACGAAATGTACACAATAACTTCTTAGGACGCACAATACCCAACCTATAAAAGAATGTACGAGTACATGGAGGCCCATCCAGAAATGCAACCGACAACGAACGCTGAAGGAGTATCACGAGTTGAAAAAGAAAACTATGCCTTTCTGATGGAATCTAGTTCGATTGAATATATCATCGAAAGGCACTGTACCCTAACCCAAGTCGGTTCCCTTCTAGATGAAAAAGGTTACGGGATTGCGATGCGAAAAGGTAAATGAACAATTACCTATTTTCCTATTTTATTATTCACTTTTTCGATTTCCCCAGATTGGCCCTATCGAGACATCCTAAGTCAAGCTATTTTGGAATTCCAGGAGCAAGGTGTACTTGCACAAATGAAAGTTAAATGGTGGAAGGAGAAACGTGGAGGTGGCGCTTGTTCGGTAAGTGTATTTAAAAGGTGAACAATTTTAAACATTTTAGAGATTTACCCGTTAAGGATACTGGAGATGATGCAGGTGCAGTACCCTTGGAACTCGCCAATCTTGGTGGGGTCTTCCTTGTTCTCATTGTAGGCTCCTTCTTTGGTCTTCTAGTTAGTATAATGGAAATGTTGGTCGATGTCAGAGCAAGATCAGTCCGGTATAAGGTCAGACAAAATGGATTGAAGACCCATTTGAGATACCCTCGGCCCCTTTTACATCATAAAATCATACGTTTTGCTTATATTCCTATGACATAATTGATACTCCTCTGCTTTTCACACCATTGCATGATTGTTATATTCCCCACCAGCAAGCGATTGATAGTTCAGCCAAGGGATTGGAAATGGCTAATTTGGGTGGTGTGTACTTTGTCCTACTAGTAGGTAGTTGCCTTGCAAGTTGTTATGGTATATTGGAATGGCTTTACTGCTTGTACAGGCAAACCCGACGTTTTAAGGTAATTTGTTATGTTCTTTACTTTGTTAAAATTCCTTTGATTTTATCTTACAGACGTCTTTCAAAGAAGAGTTCATTAGTGAGCTGAAATTTATTATAAGATGTTCTGGGAATACAAAGGAAGTAAGACAACTTAAGAGTAGATCAGAAAGCACAAGATCATCGATCAGTCTTGAATCGATCGAATCAGAAAATACAAACAATGAGAAAAATAAAGATGATGATCAAATCAAGCTTACTAATTGAAATTGATGGTTATGATGCTTAAATTGTTTGTTAATACTTATTGAATGTAGAAATAAATAAAGTCTATATTAATTGTTTCAATTCAGATCCCGAAATTTTGTAATAGCACTCGTCGGAGGCCATTGGTATTTTAGTAGAAGTACTGAAATAATACTCGCAGTGTTAAAAGCAATTTTGGGTTTCATAAATCCCTTATTATGTTATTTATGATTATTTCATTCTTATGCGATGCGTCATATGTCACATGTCGTGTGAAATGTGCTTGTTTCAAAATCAGGTCAGATAATGTACTTATAAGTTAAAAAAACTGATTGAACATGCATGAGTATTCTCGAACAGATAGAGATCTTGCGTTTTAATCAGATCTTGTAAATTTTTGAAGGCCTTATTTTGGTGCTCGTCAAAAAATGTTGTATATTCAATAAAGTGAAGATATTATTTAAATGATATCTCTTAGAATCTTATTTTTTTTCGAAATTGTATGTTAATTTTCAAACATTCTGTAAAATATACAAAAGTAGTAAAGCTAAATTTTAACCATTCGATTCAAATGAATTCGCTTATTTCAGTTGGATTTAATTAAATTAGAAAGAGGATCGAATAGCTTCTATAAATAGATGTCAATGAAATCATTCAATATTAGGAAATTGTTGTTTGCTGTGGGGCTGATTCATTTTCTATGGATGCTGTTTGCGGATTTTGCGGTCATTAATTTAAAGGCAAATATTAAAGCTAATGGTACAGGACCTTCGACGCATGGGGAAGCTTGTACATGACTGGCTTCCGTTCGTTTTATTTAACGAACGGAGAACATTTTCAAAAGCACTTAAGAATCCAAGACTTTCTAAATATTAAATAAGAAATTGGGCATATTCACATATTCACATTCATTTAATTTAAATGCCTTTTGTTTATTCAATTATGTCGCAAGATTTCTCAAGCTTCCCCTCTTTCATTTTTTGCTGTATTTTTTTGTTTTGTTTTTTTCTCTTCTTTTTTATGTTCATACGAAAATAAAAATCTGAGCTTTTAAATTAACACGAAAATTTTAATTTCTTACTTTAATTTTTGCATCGATATGAGCATTCAAAATTAGGTTTTTTCACTGATTTTTAGTGAAATCATTCACTAATTGCAAAGGCCTACTTTTTGGGTGTTCGATTAATTTAATTTCAAAATTAAACCTAGTCTAAAGTTTCCCGTTTTTCGACCTAGTGTCGTTACGCTGATGTTAAAATTCGGATTAACTCCATTAATTTGGGAAACCGCTCTACATTGGGCTTGTGTAGGGAAACAATAGCAAATTTCTACATCAGATAATGAAATACTTCACTATTATACAATTTAATCTTATTATCAGTCTTTTACTTTATTGTAAAAATAAGTAAAAATTCAATGGAATCAGCTTTCAGCCTTTTTCTGCACACTTTTAATCACTTATATTTTAAAATAATTTAAATAACTTGTTTGCAAAATACTTTGAAGTACGACCTTTTCCAATTTAAAATATTTTTAAAACCTACCCTTACCGAGTTTTTACACAAACAGCGACTATTACTTTACGTTATAGTCAAGGCAATAAATATTAAGAGAGTATGTAAATTATATAGTATTTTATATAGTGGTACATAAGGAGATAATAATTTTATTCAAAATTAATCATTTAATTAAAATTGTCGGAGTTACAATTAAAACTCTAAGGAGCGAGTCAATTAAAATGTAAATTTGAAATTTTCTAAACTAAAAGGACCTATTTGAGAATATCCACTCCGACATAATTCGAATTTACTTAATCCATGAGATTACCGAAGGTAGAGAATTTAATCATTCCCTTTTAATTAGAATCTCGTGTCACACACCCACTGAATTCGAAATTAGGTCATATTTTGATCTTATCACGATAAAGGCCGCCGTGTCGTTTATTTTGGGCTCAAATGCGAAATCCCCTCCAGTTAATCTGGGTGTTACGTTCGTGATCGATTTATTGGAAAAGTATTAAAACAAAATTTATATTGGCACCTATATTACCATCCCTGCATACCTAGCCGGAGGATATAAACTGGGAATTCCATTTAAATTGGCAGATGGAGTACGAGTAGACGCATGTAACATTTTTCAACATCTCAAGAAGCACTCAAATATTTTAGGTTCCATAAGCAGCTTAAAATTGTCTTTTAGAGGATTTCGCTCTATTCCGCGTGCGGAGTAAATCTGTGTCCTCATATTAAAGTGCTATAAAAAGCAGCTTTTACATGCACAACGGAATCTAAATCCTTGATTCCATAATAAGCATATTTTTTAAAGAAGTAAATTCGTAGAAAATGAGCGAGGCAGCATTTGTGAGATAGGTCTTTGTGTAGTTGGCATAGCAAGGTTTCGCAACTGTTGTATGGCTGTCTCTTCCTGGAATATAATCCTTTAATGGTGACTCGACCCATGACCTTGGAACTTTGTCTTAAGCTTTAGACTGGCACTGTGTATACCTACCACATTCCCCGAACATAAGATAAATTTCAGGTGAAATTTTTCTTTCTAGCTCAGTTCGCTCAACGTCTTGTATACCTACAGAGGTAGGTGCTCTGTAAGGACTGAAGGAAAACTTGAAGGAGGCTGCTTTCTTCGGAGGAAAGTTTCTTGGTTGGGACTCTTTTGACGGGTGGAATCCGGGCCCCGTTTTGTGGGAAGACCAGTCGGAAGTCCCTTTAGAGTGCCTATCAAGAAATTAAGAAAATAGTCGATATTCCCCGCAAAATGCCGGTTAAAACTTTAACGGGGTGGTCTGATATAAAAGGCAACAGATAGCCATGCCTTTGAGGAATTTTTTAATTTTAATAAAAAAAAATATATAAAAGAAGCTAAAGACAACGGTGGGAGGCCCGTGTGAAAGCCCGCGAAAAAGGGATTGCAAGAGATTTTCGTATTGATTTTTTGGTGGGGACCATTTAATGCGCATTCACTCTATTGACAAGGAGAATTATTTATCCTACTCCGCTCCTTCGTGTGTCGGATTCTGCGTTAAGTGCGTGCGAAAAGATTCAAGCTCAATGGAGGACTAGGAGGACACGAAATTTAGGTAAAGAGGACTCCACGTCTGGACACGACTGGTCTGAGGAGAACTATCAACGTTCAGGAATCGGGAGTAGTAGGAATATCAACAGCTCCTGGATTTCAGTGCGCGTCCTCCAGACCTACCGTGAATATTCGGGACTCTCGGGATTCGGGTTGCATCTTGTGAGAAAAGTGTTAGGTAGATAGAGGAGCAGCCTGTCTGTCTGTTTATTTGTTTGTTTGTCATATAAAATATGGCAAATAATAGTAGTGACATTGTGGAGTTGAACGTTGGCGGCGTACACTACACGACAACCTTAAGCACGTTAAAAAGTGAAAAGGGCTCTACGCTCTACGAATTGTTCTCCAATGCGGACCAGCTTGCTGTTAAAGACAGCAAGGGACGAATTTTCCTAGATCGCGATGGGGTGCTATTTCGCTACATACTAGATTTCTTAAGAGATAAACAAATTACCCTGCCCGAGGGGTTTCGGGAAAGAATAAGATTGCGAAAAGAAGCCGAGCACTTCAAGCTGACCTCGATGATAGACTGTATGAAAATCGAGGCAGAAACTAGACCAAGTGGCTGCATCACGATTGGATACCGTGGCAGCTTCCAGTTCGGGAAAGACGGATTGGCCGACGTTAAATTCCGTAAGCTATCCAGAATTTTGGTTTGTGGACGTGTTGCCCTATGCCGGGACGTCTTTGGGGACACCCTGAACGAGTCCAGGGATCCAGATCACGGCGGCCCTGACCGATATACGTCAAGATTCTTCCTCAAGCACTGCTTCATCGAACAGGCCTTCGACATGCTTCACGAGCAGGGTTTCAAGCTTCAGGCTAGCTGCGGATCTGGGACAGCTGGATCGGTCGCCGAACCAAAACCAGGTGTGGACGCTGAAGAAAATCGATGGAACCACTATAACGAATTTGTTTTTGTTCGCGACTAAAAAGGGAAAATCCAATAAAAATGGAACAAAAACACTAAAATTTGGCGACCTTGTGTGTCTCACCAAACATTTACAATCATCTGGGAATTGTGAATTCTTAGATATTTTTTAGAATCATATCTCTTTGGGAAAAAGACATTTCAATAAGAAAAAATAAGCAACTAACATTATTAGAGACATTAAATAATAAAAAACAATATAACAATATAACAATTTACAAATATAACAACGGTGTTTAGTGATGTACCTCTAAAAGATAAACAAATTTTCGAACGACTTGTGAATAACACTATATTAAAAATTTGAAATTTTGCTTGGTATAATGTGTTTTTCTTTGTTGTTTACACAGAAAGTATAAGAAGATATAGTATTGTTATAAATGCTTTTGCTCCCAGAATATTGATATTATAATATCAATATGTTAAAAATCTTCCACTCGAAAAATCATGTCATAATATTGTGAATACAAACTCTGTATTTATGATTTTTAATTCTATTTGTTGACTATAAAAGCAAAGTTGTAAAACGGAGAAATAATCTCTTATACTTTCTATAGGTGTAAGTAATAAGAAAAAATTAATCAATGAAGAACAAGAATTTATTGCAATGACTTCGCCTTCTTAATTACATTTACAATCCTCTTCTGCAAAAAGAAGTATCACATATACCACGATTCATTTATGTTTAAGTAATAAATCCAAACGTTTAGCGAATATGTACATAAAAATAAAACTTAACGTACCCGCCAAACCACCAAAGAAATTTGGTTGGACATTTTGTTCATCTTGTTATTTAATAATGAAAAATTTGAAATTGTAGAACAAAATGTATAGAACTTACAGCGTATCCTGACTGTGTAATAGAAAAACGTAATCTAGATACTATCGAGTAGTTAGCTAGTATACCTTCAACCCAGATAGTGCAAATCTACGATGTACGACTTACGATATACAACACATTTCATGGCAGTCTTATCAACTGCCTCGTCACCTTTTTATCACTTCGAGATGATATTTTCCAATTAATTAATTAATTAATTAATTAATTAATTAATTAATGGAAAATTTCATAAACTTCCGTGAGAATAAATTAATAGTAGAAATCATTAAGATCATCAAATAAAGGACGCAAAGTGGAATTTTCAACAAAATCGTTACTACCAGACTTAATACAAACTAGATTTTATAAATATTTATTTATTTTTTTGTAGTAAAAAACAAATATGTATTATAATTTACTACTTAAAATAGTTCTGATTCAGATACACGGTAGTTAATAAATTCGAATAGGTTATGTTACCACAATAAAAATGTTTTTTTTTTCAAATTTATGTTTTATTCCAGCTGTTGTCACCGATTGTAAAAGAAATAATAAAAATTATTATTAATGAAGAATTATTAAGGGAAACATTTTAATCCCATAAATCCTCATAATATCCTTTAAGATATTATTCTCAACATTACTTTTATGAATTTTTTTGGTTAGTTTTTATTAATAGTGCACTATTGTTTTAATTTAATAAAATATTGTTAAATTTATTTGCATTTTATGGGAACAATGTTAATTTCAAAATTATTTTAGTGCATTTGTATAAGATTTTTATTTTGATTAAAAATTCAGCTGTTATTTTAATTTTGACTACAAGGAAGAATCATACATATTTATTTTGTTCAGAAAAAATTTCAGGATTCTATTGAATGCAGTTGAAATCGAGGATACGTTCACAGAAGGTAAAAAACCAACAAGAACTTCTTGAAGGCAGTATCGCAACCATATCTAAATTGCGTTATCTATGGGTATTTAATTTATTTTTTTCCTAAACTATTTCTCAAGGTGTAGGAATTGGGCGAAATTAACATTTCATACTTTTTATATACCATTTTCAGCAAGCATTGGTTGTATTCTGGCAATCATGCTGTTGTTACTAAACAGCCCTATAAAAATCTCTAAATTAGTTTTATTTTGAAGGACCCAAGAGTTTTCGTTTTGATTTTTGATATAGCTTTTAAACGTAAAGCATTATGCAAGGATATGCATTTTATTACAGTCAGTGTCTGGCTATGGTTTATTATAATACAGAGGAAAGTAGCCGATTTAATAACATTAACCAAAAAATAAATTGCACACCAGAGAGAGAGAGAACATTTTTTTTTAAATAGGACGTTTGTTACCGTAACGATAGTCCCAGGTGTTAACGCGATTACTTAACGTACAACTTTGAAGGTATCGTTGAAATCCGTTTAGTATTTTTGCGTGATGAGTGCACACATAAACAGGTGGACGGATAGAATGAGCATAATTAAGTAATGTAGCTTCCTCTAAATCTTAAAAAACAATATTTGTAATTATCATTTGAATATTTTAATAAACTAAAATTTTTTTAAAAATGAATTTTCTTTGCTCTATCAGGCGATATAATGCTTTATAAGAAAAATAATTAACAAAATACGAATATTGGGTTTAAATTTCTTTTACAGTATGAACTTTAATTATTTTAAATCTATATAATAAGTAATAAATAATTCTCCTGAATTTTTGGTTTTGTATCGACAATTTCGCGTAATAATTTATTAATTTAATATCACCATTTTGGATGACAAATTTTACAATTATAATTTTATACCCAACATATAATATTAGAAGTTTAATAAAAGTAAAAATAAATATCGCTGTTTCTTTTATTGCAAAAGCAGTACTTTTTCGAGCGATAAGAGAAAAATATTTTAATGCTTTTTTAATTAATACAAAAATTTTGATATGATTGTTTATAAAGATTGTACCAATAGGAAATAAACCGATTAGAACTCAAAAATTTGCATTATAATTTTATATATTTTAATTTTGTGTATTTTGCACGAAATCGTTTAGTTATGTTACTTCTTGGCATTTTTTCATTTTAGGTCATTAATTTCTAGAAAGTATTCATTACGTCTATAAACAGGTCTATTTATAGAATGAAGCACATCTTTGCAAATATATTTACAATATCTGTGTAAAAAGTTCATTCATACACATTTTCATATTTTCCTGCGTTTGAGGGTACTTACGTGCATCGTTCCTCTACTGTGGTCTTCCTATAGAACGTAACTCCTGCATTTTGTGGGTAAAGGGTTTTAAAAGCTTTCATTACCTAAACGGTACGACTTTAAATATAAAATACGAATAAATTTCCATCTTTTCTGTCGCTGCTATGATACCTATTGACCTAATATTATCACTGCAGTAAGTTAGTATAAAAGCAGTTTTGCAAGAAGTGGCTTTGTTTCAAAAGATTTACTGAGATTTAAATGCACTACTTGGAAGACAGTTTTCAAAAATGTTCAAGGAAAGCTCCTTCTTAGTTCAAAATCCCAAGGCCATATTAAAAAATTCGGCCCTGAATCAATCCTTACGTCCGTAAAATCTACTATTTCATCCACTTTAAGGATGCTCAAACTCCATTCTTGTTATGTTGTTTACATATTTTGGAAAAACAAGTACTTTGTTCTTGTCTATTTCACTTTCCTCACATTTAGCCGTAAGTGCTTATAGTACCTGAGCAAATCGGAGTAAGTGCACTTCTCAATGCACAATGCTTGGAAGATTTTTAGCATGTATTGCGCAGGTGCAGAATCAGAGCATGCGGATATTTAGGTCCGTACCAGAATCTCGTCCAGCATCAGTTATAAAAGCATCTCGGCCGCACTTACTGCTGCAGTTGTTTCGTTTTTTGAGAAAAGATTTTCCTAGTCCTTAATAGTAAATAGTGAAATGATTCTTTCGAATCAAAACAGCGTTCTTTTAGTGTTATTAGTAATTTTTATCCACCGATGCCTGCCACTGCCGGATGTTATTAAAATCGGTAAAATGCGGTTATTCACCCGCTTGAAGAGTGCCTATAATTCTTAGCCATGTTTCGGACAATCCTTTGAGAATACCTGTGCTGTTTTGATCCTGTGTCTTTCAGGAGGCCTATTCCACCCTGCTGACAACCACCAGGAACTTGCGTTCAAGTATGCCGTCGATAGAATAAATGCCGACAGACTTATCCTTCCCCGGTCGAAGCTGGTCGCCCAAATCGAGAGGATCTCTCAACACGATAGCTTTCATGCCTCCAAAAGAGGTAATTTTAAATTTATGTTAATTTTTCAGATTACCTTAATCGCCGCTCACGAAACGTGATGATTCGAGAATATAGTGCAATTCCGGGAGTACTGTAGATCAGGATTATGAATGTGAGCCTGCAAATTTACGTGCCTCACATTATCACATTAAAATTATTTATCTTTTTTTGAAAAAAAGACTTCAGTACTCTTTTGAATTGCATTACGCCCGGGTTCTTTTGTAATTCCACAGTGCCACTGGCCTACAAGTGGTACAAGGACATTACACTTTATCAAATACATGTGTATAGGAAATTAGTTAAAAGGGCGCGCAAGTTTCCGACTTGTTTATATCGGTTGTATTGTGCATATTTATGCCTATTGTCAAAATGTACATATATTATGTGGCCTTTTCTAGTGTGTAATCCGGTTTTTTGCGACAATTTAGTGAAATATGGGTTGAATTATTAACCAGTCGGATTACAAAATTTAGTGTGTTTGCGTGCGACTTGATATAAATGGAAATAATACACACCCTTATAGTATGATTTAATTAGCTACATCGGCCGAAAACTACACGGTTGAAAATCTCTCAGTAGATAGAAAATAAACTTGTCTGATCTCTATTCAGTAAGGGTAAAGATTTTAATGACTATGATAGAAAGATCCCCATCCTCATCATGAACATCGTTTTAATATCCGATCATCGTTTTTTTTTATGCGGTTAATTTATTTATATTGATTTATTTATATATATTTATATAAGCATCATGGCTATCCTAATTCCTATTTACTATTTACTATAATTAATTGCATATTAAAATATTTAACTACCAAACTCAAACCCAAATAAATCACCAATTCAGTAAACGCACTAAACTAAAATTATTAGAACTAATTTTATACGGTCGCGCACATTTTTATATGAATATGGAATATGTAAAAAAAAACAATTTTATTGAATTTAATTGAACGAAAGAAGACATAGAGAATTATCCCCTCTGATTTTGAGTAATGTTCGAATAATGCAATCATCTTCATTTTACACACATATTTTTTATGGCAAATTGCGATGAAAACACGTTTTAACTAAAATAATTTGGCTTTTAGTGTTAGAGCATAGCTTCAAAAATGAAATAAGATATTTACTTTTAAAATAGGTCGATTTTTCAAAATTTGATATTATCATTCTGAAAAAAAACATTATGATCTATTAGGAGGATAAAAAAATATAAATTCATATAATTCTTTTTATTCTATGTTATGTACGTTTAGGAATGAAAGTCCAATAAAAATAAAAAGGATCCACTAGAAAGTCATTTGTTAACTTTTAAAAATAGTAACAAATTAATCATATATTAAGTAAAGAATTCTTCGAAGTCAATATTTTTTATTTGTGCTGATTTTAAATTTAACTCGAAGCATATTTCGAAGTTTTTTCTAGCATTTAGAATTAAAACATCATTTTTGTAATAAAAAGTTTAAAAATCTTTACGTCATTGTTTTCAGTTTGTCATTTACTCGGATTAGGAGTAGCAGCAATTTTTGGTCCACAATCTTCTTTAACTGCTGGACATGTTCAAAGTATATGCGACACCATGGAGGTACCTCATTTAGAAAACAGATGGGATTATAGACTACGTAGAGAAAGCTGTTTAGTTAATTTATATCCTCATCCAAGTACATTGTCAAAGGTAGTTGTTATCTAACTTGTAGGCTTTATTCTTCAATTTGCATTATTTGAACAGGCATATGTTGATCTCGTAAAGGCGTGGGGTTGGAAATCTTTTACAATAATCTACGAAAACAACGATGGCTTAGTTCGACTCCAAGAGCTTCTAAAAGCACATGGGCCATCGAATTTCCCTATAACAGTGAGGCAGTTAAGTGATTCCGGTGATTACAGGTATATTTGATATTTCATACAAATAAATATTTTTAAATAACTCAATTCAAAAATACGTAGACCTCTCTTGAAACAAATTAAGAACTCGGCCGAGGCTCACATTGTTTTGGACTGTTCGACAGAAAGAATTTATGAAGTTCTCAAACAAGCGCAGCAGATCGGAATGATGAGTGATTATCACAGTTATCTTATAACATCATTGGATTTGCATACTATAAATTTAGACGAATTTAAATACGGCGGCACAAACATAACCGCTTTTCGCCTTATAAATGCAAAAGCAGTACAAGATGTTGTTAAAACATGGAACATTGACGACCATGGCACCATGGTTTCGGCAAATTTAACATCAATCAAGGTATATATTCTTTGGAAATCACACAACAATGAGAATTCCATATTTTGTTCCATAAATTTTAGGCAGAGACAGCGTTAATGTATGACTCAGTTCATCTTTTTGCTAAAGCGCTTCACGATTTGGACACTAGCCAGCAAATCGACATACAGCCGCTATCCTGCGAAGGAGAAGACACATGGCCACATGGCTTTAGTTTAATCAATTACATGAAGATCGTTGAAATGCGTGGCTTAACCAATGTTATAAAATTTGATCATCAGGGTTTTCGTACAGATTTTATATTAGATATTGTCGAGCTTGGACCTACAGGCGTTAGAAAGATCGGTATTTGGAACTCAACGCAACCCAATGGGGTCAATTTTACACGATCCTTTGGCGAGCAACAAAAGGAAATTGAAGCGAATTTAAAAAATAAAACTCTTGTAATAACGACAATATTGGTAAGATATTAGTTGAATTTTTTTGTGTGTTCATTAAGAACTCTCACTGTATTTGAAGAGTGCCCCGTACTGTATGCTGAAAGAGTCAGCGGATAAATTGACTGGGAATGATCAGTTTGAAGGATATGCTATAGATTTAGTCTATGAAATTTCAAAAGCATTGGGATTTAACTATAAAATCAGGCTTGTCCCAGACAATTCTTATGGAAGTCGTAATAAGGAAACTAAGTAAATTTAGTATATTTATTTATTATTATACATTCATTTATTGCTATTATTAACGTTGTACAGAGAATGGAATGGAATGATAAAGGAATTGCTTGAACAACGCGCTGATTTAGCCATAGCTGATCTGACAATAACTTTCGAAAGAGAACAGGTGAAATATACCTGAATGATTTAAGCGATTTTATAAACAAGATCTAATTTTTCAGGTTGTTGACTTTACCATGCCTTTTATGAATCTCGGTGTTTCGGTTCTCTATAGAAAGCCAGTCAAACAGCCACCTAATTTATTCTC
This sequence comes from Proctacanthus coquilletti, assembly GCA_001932985.1. Classification (NCBI taxonomy): domain Eukaryota; kingdom Metazoa; phylum Arthropoda; class Insecta; order Diptera; family Asilidae; genus Proctacanthus; species Proctacanthus coquilletti. Next base: position 136,961 of record MNCL01000166.1, read on the forward strand.
ATTTCTCTCGCCATTATCTCTAGATGTTTGGATATATATGGCTACAGCATATTTGGGAGTTTCTGTTCTTTTGTTTATTCTCGCAAGGTATATTCATTTTTATATTTATCATCAAGTAGTTTTCGGGATTCGATTTTGTTCAGATTTACGCCTTACGAATGGCCTGCGTACAATGGCACCCATGGTGAAAAGGTTGAAACACAGTTTACACTTTTAAACTGCATGTGGTTTGCAATTGGATCGTTGATGCAACAAGGCTGCGATTTCTTACCAAAGTAAATTAATTCATTTTTCAAACTTATCAGTATATTTAAAATTCAATCTTGTTTGTGTTTCTACAGAGCTCTTTCAACTCGTATGGTTGCTGGGATGTGGTGGTTCTTTACTTTAATTATGATATCATCGTACACCGCAAACCTTGCAGCTTTTCTTACTGTTGAAAGGATGGACTCACCGATAGAAAGCGCAGATGATTTGGCAAAACAAACGAAAATTAAATACGGTGCTTTAAAGGGTGGTAGTACTGCAGCGTTTTTCAGAGTAAATCTTTCTTTAACTACCAAATTTGATCTATGCACTAAATTTATCACAAAATATGTTCGTAGGACTCAAAAATATCAACCTATCAACGTATGTGGTCCTTTATGGAATCAGCTCGGCCGTCTGTGTTTACGTCTAGTAATGTCGAAGGCGTGGAGAGAGTTATTAAAGGAAAAGGTTGTTAGCAATTTTGCTTCTAATTAGAAATCTACATAATTTTTTATTTAGGAAGTTATGCATTTCTGATGGAATCGACATCAATTGAATATGTAACAGAGAGAAATTGCGACTTAACACAAGTGGGGGGAATGCTAGATACAAAAGGATATGGAATTGCTACACCGCAAAGTAGGTTCTATTTTATTACTTCAGAGAACGTTTTTAAATCTATAAATATAATATTTATTAGAAAATGCTATATTTTGAAATATTCAAATTCTTCTGTATGGAACTGATTTATTTTCTTAGATTCTCCTTATAAAAATGCAATAAATGGAGTCGTGTTAAAGCTCCAGGAGGAAGGAAAACTGCATATATTGAAAACACGTTGGTGGAAGGAAAAGAGAGGTGGCGGCAATTGTAGAGTAAGTTTGTTTATTGCTATACTATCGAATTGCAAATAGTTTCCCCATAAAAATATTCTCAAATCTTTTTCGGAAAATTTAAACTTTTACAAGAAAAAAATCCTATGCTTAAAACATCAACACTTTCTTTAGCACACATTTTATTTTTTATCCTCGAATAAATAATTGATAAGTAGTTAAAATCTGAGTCTAACACCTATTTACTAAATATTTTGCCATTTAAGGTTGAAGCATCGAAATCTACATCAGCCGCAAATGAGTTGGGACTAGCAAATGTCGGAGGTGTATTTGTAGTGCTAATGGGAGGAATGGGAGTCGCCTGTGTTATTGCTGTTTGCGAATTTGTTTGGAAATCTAGGAAAGTAGCAGTAGAAGAACGACTTAGTGCTATTCTACATGATTAAAATATCTTGTCTTCGTTTTTTGAAATTGGAGAATTGCTAATATATAACCTTTATAAGAAATTTAATAGTTTCTTTAATTTTTCTCGTTTCCTAACTTAAATTTCCCCAAAAATGTTTATCGGAAAAAATGAAGTAATAAAATACGAAAGGACAGATCAGTAAAATATATAAAACACTATATATTTTTTATACTAAAATCACCACCTGCATGCACACTTCGTGTTGACCTTTTCATGAAATAACATTCTAATTGTGTAAAATCAATTACGGGACGGTATAAATGCCAACAAGTTCTTCTTGGGTAAAAAGAAAATGGAACACTACACTAGACACTGGCGTAGGCTTTATTAAAGTTTTACAACTCCCTAGGAAATAAAAGCAACTTTCTGAAAAGGAACTCTTCAGTACTTTCGTAAAAGACAACCATGAAACTGTTGGCTTGTTGCTTCTTACTTGTATTCGTTCAAAAAGTATCTGCAAATGATTTTTCATCTTTTTTGAGTGCTAACGCATCCTTGGGTTAGTTAAGTTTAGTAGTTTTTGCTGAGATTTTAAAAAAGTAAATCTGCGTTGCTTGTTGCAGCGGTTGTAATCGATGACGACTACATGCGTAGACTGAATATCCAAATCCTCGGTCAAATTAAAAAAATTGTCGAAGATGTTATCCGCGAAAATTTACTAGTTGGTGGTCTTAATGTCAGGTATTTTACGTGGGCAACAGTGCGATTAAAGAAAGGTACCCGTGTTTTACCCATATATACTTAGTTATAAAAACGAGGTATTTTTATGTTACCTCTAAACAAATTCTTGTTTTCCTGATTCAAATTGTGACAAATTTTGATTTGTAGATTTTATCGCTGCTATTACTGTAGCAGACTGTAAAACAACTTGGAAATTTTATGAAAATGCAGAGCAAAGTGCTATTACACTTTTGGCTGTGACAGAAGCTGATTGCCCACGACTCCCCTTGAATCAAGCAATAATGGTAATAAATAATTAAAAATAAAGAATCCTAGAAATGATAAACATATAAATAACTAAAGTTGATCTTCAGTTAATTCTAGTTGGAATATGTTTATAAAAAATGTTTCTGAAATTAGAGAAGTATAATAACGTGTAGTGTAAATAAATATAAAAAAGCACCTGAAATAACTTCGATAAAAACGATATGACAAACTAAAGATATTTTAGATTTAAAAGATTCAAATACAAAACGTAATAAAATGAATTAATTGGGCTAAAATGTTATTAATATTCATAATATTTGTCTTGTTTGTGCACACACTTCAATTATTTCGTTTAAATATTTGAATGTGTCCTAAAATATGTGTTTTTACAATAGGATAAAAATTACTTTATACTTTTTCAGTTTTAGAATTTAGTTCATTCTCTTTAGTAGGTATCGTTAAAATGATTTCCAAAGAAATTTATAAGGGCTCGTATATTTGAAATTAGGTAGAATAATGAACTACGTAAATGTAAAGTTTCGGAATAAATACCAGTTTAAGTTAATATTAAAAATTCGCATCCAGTTACACGCAGATGTAGTCAGAGAACCACATTTCTGGCTTAGTCCACTTGTTTGTAGAACATCATGGAAACAAGGATGCGGGTAACAAAAATATAGTTGGACAAAAATTCATAGTCCAAAATTTAGGTTTATCTAAGATTTATAACGGTACAATTCTAATACAAATCCGTTTAGTATTTGTTAAGAAATGTGGAAATAGACGTAAAAGACAAAACAATCTATTAATATGGTTAAGACTTGTTAAAGACCTGTTCAAATTGTGTAAAAAGGCCGGAGAGACCGCGAAAGTCCAGAAACACATCAGTGATTATTAAATACGGATTTTTTTTAAATTATTTAAAAAATAAGGCAAATTTTCTAAAACATTATATGAGAGTTCTTCTTCGTTTTCAAAGAAAATCAAAGTGGATCAATCTTGAAAAAAACCAAATCTGGAAACAAGAACTTCCTTCTTTCCTACATCTTCAAAAGAATATATTCGATTTTGTTAATTATTATATTGAGACCTGATTTCAAAATTGTCTAGTTGAGAAAACAAAATTTAGTTCGGTTTAGTAAATTCACAGAAATATATAGGCAGTCATGCATTTATAAATATTAGACTATTTAAAAGTTAATTAACATATACGCATTGAGAACCATTAGAAATGTATTGTTATCACTAAATTTATAAGCACTATTATTAATTAAATTAGCGCTCTTAAGTGCAGATGAATTTAGAAAACCGAAAGTTTTTTTTTTTGTTTGGTTTTTCATTATCTATTTATTTTTTCTCTTACTACTATAGATTCCAATTATTGATCGAGGGGAAGAAACACCACAATTAGTGTTAGATGTGAAAGTTCAAAAACTACTAAATTGGAAATCCTGTGTTCTTCTTTTTGATTCTTCAATTGGTGAGGGGTTTCTTTCCTTGTTTTTCATAATAAAAGCGCAAGTATAATGCACTATTAAAATGCCATATAACTATGAAATTTCCGCATACATTTTTAATAAGCAAATTTTAATTTACAGAAAGTAAAACCACACAAATTATTAGTTCACTAACCCACGATAGTGTTAAAAATATGTTCAAACCTATTGCGGTGTACCTTTACAAAATTGAAGAGACTCTTCGATATCAACAAAAGCGAGAAGCAATAGAAGATGCGCTGTTAAAATTTAAAAACGTTAAAATGAATAGATTCGTTGTGTTCTCATCTTCCGTGGAAGAAGTGATGGAAATAGCAGCAAAATACAAAATGTTCAACGTATTTAATCAATGGCTGTTCTTCATATCGAACACAACAGTGAATGTGTTTTCTCTGACGCAGGGCATCGACGAAGGTTCCAACATAGCCTTTGCAGTTAATAATACTATAATCGGATGTCAGGTAGGGCAGATATCAGATACAAATTGCGTTTGTAATAAATATAATATTACAGGAGACGATATTGTGTTCGGTTACGGAAATGGTTACAGCTTTTGTTAATGCGTTATCGAAAATCATAAAGGAAGAAACGTCAATCTATGGCCAAATTTCAGATGAAGAATGGGAAGCTATCAGATTAACTAAGATGGAACGACAGATAGAAATTCTCATTTACATAAAAGTACTATACATGTATAATATTAATGTTGACAATATTTTGAGAATCTTTTTCTGAAGCGGTATCTTAAAGAAAACAGCAAATGTTCAGGATGCTCTAAGTGGAGTTTTAAATCGCTCGAGTCATGGGGTAAAAGTAGAACATATGAACACACAGTAACGAAATCAGGTTATTTATTTCTAACTATATAATATATTTAATTGAATTGTCATTTATACAGATAGTCAAAATTCGAATTTAACTTTCTCTTACAACTTTATCGATGTCGGCTACTGGAGTCCAATGTTTGGGTTCGTTGTAAATGATGTTTTATTTCCCCATACCGACCATAAGTTCAGGAATGTGAGCCTCAACATCCTCACTTACCATGTAAGCTAGTATTACGTGCTATTAAAATTTTTCTATTGTTGTTTAATTTAGAATCCTCCATGGCAAATAATTACAACCAAAACCGACAAGGGGGAAGTCTTAGAATCGTCTGGAATTGTAATGGACATACTGCAGGAACTAAGCAGCAAACTCAATTTCTCGTAAGTACTCATTATTTTAATTTGAAAACGAAATAAATAACAATGTGGATATTGTGTACTTGTTTTTGTTTTAACTTCATTCGAAAACAAGATATAGGCTATTCGATGTGCGTGAGGATGGACTCGAGGATAATGTTAGTATTTAAAATAAAATAAATAAAAAGTATAAATATAAAAATCACATGTTTATTATTTAATTATTTTTAAAGTCAACTGGTTTATCTGGATCATTGACTAATTATGTACCAGCGAAACTAACGGAATTGCTAATGGATAGGAGTGGAGTACTATCTTTGAAATAGAAATTAAAAACTAGTTTTATAACTTTTTTATTTTACCAGTTTTTCATGGCTGCTGCAGCCGTAACTATTGATGAGTTTGAAGAAGTTCCCTACAATTACACAATTCCTATCAGTGTTCAGAAGTACACGTTCCTTTCAAGGAGGCCGAACGAGGTTAGCAGAATTTACTTGTTCACGGCACCATTCACGCCCCTAGTAAGATTTGATGATATTGGAAAAAGGGAGTTATTATTAAATACCATCATTTTAGACATGGCTCTGTTTGGTTTCTGCTATTATCGTGGTGGCTCCAATACTCTATGGTATAAATAAATTAGGACCACTGACGGAATTGCAAACAGTTGGACTTTACAAATTAAAAAATTGCTTCTGGTATATTTGCGGAGCACTTCTCCAACAGGGTGAATATTATAGTTTCTGTTCTAGTTGAATTTAAATTAGAATAATAAGATATATTTGATTGATATTGAAAATATGTATTATTATTTCCACAATGACCTTAATTGTGGAAATAATGGATTACATATTTTCAATACTTTATATTTGCGTAATAGTATTCTTTATTAATTTACGCGTAATCAACATCGGCCGAATACGTCTCAATTAAAATCCTTTAAAAGAAAAACGAAAAAAATATATTATTATTTTTCATAAGAATATTTTTAAAATATGGACAAGGACAATTAAGAGGGAGCATATTACAAAAAACGTAAAGGGCCGTAATTAAAAAGTAATATGAGGCATTTTAATTCCACTTTTAAATGGAATAATATCTCTGCGGGTTACAACATATACGCATAACATTTTTTCTTCCAGGTAATAAAATACATGTAAAGGCCTAGTCATTTTTTATATGAGCGTAATAAAGAAATATTACATTCATTCTGTACAGTAAATAAACAATTTAATTTTTAGTTTCTTTCAAGAATGTGATTTTTGTCTTAGTTTGTATAAATATCAAGAAAGATTTAATATTCAATGCGATGCGAATTGAATGAACGAACTTCGAAATTTAAAATTATTTGAGAAATAATATTCAACTATTTTTGAATAAAATGAGTAACACACAAGAAAGTAATTACTACTACAAAATGATAATAATGGTAAAAAAGTTGTTTCGAAAAATGAAAATTCGAACGTTAAAAAAACATGTCTTTTGCTTTTTCACTTGTGTTTGGTGCCAAGTGATTATTGAAGACGAGTTCAGATCAAATAGGAATTGCTCAAATCTGTTATCAAAAGACCAACAGTTGTAACCTCCCAACCAAACATATATCAGTTCTGTTCATCTATTCGATTCATTATTCTTATATTGAGCCTGCAATCAGACAAAATCCATGTACATATTTAGAATCGGTTTCTTTATTTATCAGACTTTAATTGGAAAATTTCATTGATTTTTTACTAAACCCTTCTTTCAGGTGGTTTATACCTTCCTAGAGCTGATAGTGGACGTGTTATTATTGGTGTATGGTGGATAGTTGTAATCGTCCTTGTTACAACGTACTGTGGCAATTTAGTTGCGTTCCTCACCTTCCCGAGATATCATCCTGGCATAAACTATCTCTTTGAAACATTTGAGCACAAAGACGTGGTAACCTATGGTCTTCGAAATGGAACATTTTTTGAGAAATATGCCATAGTACGTTTTTTGGATGTATTATTAAATAACAAGCACTCATTTTTGTTCATTAGCGCTCTACAAGAAACGATTTTAAGAAATTCTTAAAGAAAGCAACTATTTATAGTAATTCTTCCAACGAAGATATAGAAGCTGTTAGAAAGGGTCATCGTATCAACATCGATTGGCGGGTTAATCTACAGCTCAGAATTCAAAATCAGTTTGATAAGAAGAAGGAATGTAACTATATTTTAGGTAAATTATATCTAAGCATTTTCTATGTCTAAAAGCCATATGTTTATTCAATAAGGCAAAGAAGATTTCGTGGATGAAAGGATTGGATTAATTTTGCCGCCCAAAAGTCCATATTTAGAATTAATTAATGATGAACTGAAGAAACTACATCAAATGGGATTTTTAGAAAAATGGCAAAGGAAGTATATGCTAACAACAGACAAATGCAACATACAGGGACAAGCTCGGCAAATAACTAATCATATGGTTAATCTTGATGATATGCAAGGATGTTTCTTAGTGTTATTACTAGGTAATGTAATGCTAATGTTACGAAGAAAATACATTAGATATAATAAGCGCATATTCTAGTAGGATCGCATATGACTTTTATCTAAATTGAAAAAACGAACAAAAATAAAATAATCCCTTACATTGAGAATAATCTTAACATTTAATCTACTAATCTGTTTATTTTTTTTTCTAGGTTTCCTCTTAAGTGCGGTTTTCATAATTGGAGAAGTATTGTTTTATCGTTGGTATTCGATGAAGACTGAAAAACAGAGGATCTTCCCAGATTGAGTGTAACTTAAGCTAATGAATAACATAATTTGTAAGTGTTATTCTATTAAATTCATGCTATTTAAATAAAATCATGATGAAAATCTTGAACATTTACAATGTACGTATGTATTGAAGGTTAAACAATAAAAGTCATATAATACATCATTTTAAATTTTAATTTTGATATTTTTGAGCGGGAAAAATAGGGTTTTTATTTTTTTATCGGGTCCAAATGAACTCATGATTAGTGGTATATATATTTTCTGATTTCCTTTTTTTCACGAACTCTCACCTCGCAGTGATTTCCATACGTAATCGCCCATCGTGGAACCGTTCCACGACCCTATTAACATTTTTCCAGCAATGTCCTAAGAAAACCATTCTTCACTGATATCAGCCGTATTTTTACTAAATAAATCCAAGTGGGAGTGGAGAAAATACAGCAACATACGACAGTTTTTGGAATTTGTCAATCATATTTTCAATTAACTAATTAGGACCATTTTTTAATGTCTAAAAACTTTCCTTATTTTAAGCTCTCTTAAGCGGTAGAAAGTATCAAGCCCTTTTGGTAACATTTCTTTTCCAAAATTCGCTGACTGAAACATTCTGCGTCTGGTCCATTAAATATTACTGCATCAATCTTTACCTTAGATAGTTTTGGTAATATAACTGATAAGTGCTGAAAAGCTGCGCCCTTGTTATCTAATGCTTTTACAAATTGCTCGACGTTACTCATCTTTGATATGAGCTAAAAATAAAAGAAATTTTCTTTCGAAATATGTAATTTACAGCACTGCCAAATATGCGAAAAAGAGGATTTTTAAGAACTTAAAGAACTAAAAAATGTACTTTTGTCTAATAAGTATAAATAAATATCTATATTTAAGTTTTTATTTTGACTATAAAAAACTAAAAAACGATAAAAGGAACTTACATTTTTCGTCGCACAATGTAATCAGCGGGTCTATCGCGACATCCGTGAATTTCACCAATTAAAAATCAATACAAAACTACAATTATGATAAAATGTAGTTAAAAAGATTTATAATGTTCTAAAGCATTCGACTAGAATCGACTAAAGTATACACTAAAATATACTCTTTCAAAATTTTCTATTTCATCTTAGTTTGCCTTCGATTTTCCTATAGAAAATATATAGTGATTTTATGGTGTTTGCTATAGTATTCTTTATGGATAAACATTCAGGAAATTGATGTAGTCCAGTTAAACAAAAATAGAGCAAAAATACAATATCAGGTTTGAGATATGCGTCGAATAGTACCAACTACTCTGATGTTTTTTACGATTTGAATTAGCAGATTAAAAACGATGGTAAAATAACAGCAATAGTAAAACTCTGGAATCAATGCTAACATCGTAATAAAATTGCAGGACAGCTTTTATTTTAAGTATTCAAACAAATAAATAAAATAAAAAAAATAGTCTTCTAAAGAGTTATTTCCTAGATGCTCTTGTACCGTTTTTCTTTTTAATTTCCATTTCGATCGTTGTTTTCCTACACTTACGATTGCAATGTCCAATATTTATGAGAAATAATAAGATTTAATTTATTTATGCATATTTATAAACATTCTTGATATATTCGGAATGGCGTATCCAAGTTTTATTCTTAATCAAGATTAATATTCAAAAATCTACGGACAAACTATACAAAATCGTAGAGTTGGAGAGACTCATAAAAAATTAAAACTGCTCGTAAGAAATTGCAAGGCTTTTTGAAGCATCAAACTGATTCAATTCGATACTTCAGGACCTAGAAATGAACTATGAAGAATTAGACTCTATATTGTATCAATGAAATACTCTCTCGTCTTCTTAGGCGGCATATTCTTTTTTATGAAGGTGTAAAACCCCAATCGCTGATATTAGAAGAAACCACCTGAAGCAACTATAGGGGAAAAATTAAAGTAAATTAAACTTTACAACACAGTCGCATTTCTTAGTTGATTCGGTGCTTTGCCTAAAACATTGAAAAGCACTTCTTCAAGAAATGTTTTTCTATTTCTTTATATTTTGGGTTTCACTCAATAAGCGAAAATAAAAATGCCTATATAAAACAAATTAAATTTTAAGAAGAATTTATTGCGTCTTAAGCGGAATTAGCATTTGGACCACGACGACGGCCGAATCCTTGTACAACGTTTACGAAACGCCTATTGTATTGTATCCTCCTCTTGGCTCGTCCGGTCTTCTTCTTTTTCTTTTCTTGTTTCTCAACTTTTGGTGTTTGTCCCTTGACTTTGCCAGCACGAGCTAGGGAACCGTGAACTTTACCACCGAGAAGTGGAACAGTAACATCCAATTCGAAAGAGGGGAGTTCTCCTACGATGACATCGTTGCTGAAAATAGCTCCGCCACAGCTTAGTACGATGTCCTGGCAGTCGACTCCTTTCCTTTCAGAAATTTGGTCCTGTAATTTTAGAAATGTTGGTAATCAAATGTTTTAAGTATGGATGCGTTCGAAATAGGCACTAAATATCGCAATACACTCATCTACTCTTGGTTTTTATTAGACTTCCAGGACACTTGGTCTCAAAAAGCTTCACATAAAAGTTGTCTCTTGTTTGTTTGGTTCAATTCCAGCAATTTCCAAACTAAATCTATTTTACTACCACTTATTTCCCAGTACTCACTCCGGTAAGAACTTTGAAGACACCAAAAATAAAATAAAAATGTTGGTGGATCGTAGTAGAGATTGAATGAATAATTGAATTCCTTAGGGCACCTCTTACAGCTTTTTATTGTATTCCATCATAAGTAGCTGCTCTTTTAATACCAGCTCACTTAATTACACAGTGTAATGAAATAGCGTACATAACTAATTAATTAGCGCTACTTTTGCGAAGACTCCGAAGTCCGACATGCACTTCCATTTATCCAAGCACATATCAAAACATTTACACGTATTTGTCTGAAACTCACCTTAATGTTTTTAATGGTGGCATCGTTGGATACCTCGAAGGTCTCAATTTCATCAAAACCGCGCACAAACAGCTGCATTTTGCGTTCCTGCAAGAGAATGTCAACGTTAAACACGTGTGAGCAGTCACCCTTCAACTTGTAATTCAATTTGCCAGCAGATCTTAAATATTGCGAACTAAGTAAGTCAAGTGGCCTCATCGGAATTTATCACCGTTTAATTAAGATTATGCCAAAGAATTTAAAAATCACTTATTTTTAAGAAATCCTCGACAACCCACCTTTATTTCACTGCAAACGTACGAAAAAGAAAGATGGCCGCTATCGCCTATTCGATTCCGAAACTTTCGAGTATCGAATGTGATACATTTGAAGTGCTGTTCAGAATTTCAAATGGAAATGGAAAATAAAATTTCTCGGTTTGAATAAATTGAAGTCAATACGTCGGTTTTCCTGTAAACTATGGTTCCTTCATTTACAACAGATGACAATTTCTAGTCAAAGAAATAACAGATTTCTTCATAAAATTATTTCTGCCCAAAAAGTACAGGGGTCTCCAAAGCCGTTTAAATGGTTGCTGTCAAGATATCCCGCGCCGGCTAGACTGACAGTTTGAGAGCGAAAGACGGCAGTTGTCCATTTAAATCGAAGAAGTTGTAAATAAATAGAAACTATAACGTTGCAGACTGCCGAAAATGGAACTGATTTAAATACAACAAGCATAAGCAACTTGCATGCCGTTCAAACACAAGCAAGGCAAGAATTTAAGGTTTAATTTGTAGGGAGGTTATGTTTACAGTGCAGTCATGAGTCGGGAAGCGTCTTTTAAAATTGGGAACGATTCGTTCACCTCAAAAAGAGGTCTGCTACGTTCGAAAGATATCTACAGCAAGCAAATAAACGACAGTATAACTGATGTTGACATGTCTATCACTCTGGCGCCAGGCGAAATTAAGCGACTCCTGAATAGGAGTACCTGGTCGAACACTTCGCTGGAGCACAGCAGAATTTTACAGGATTCGCTCCATGAAATTGAACAGGATGAAGGGGGAGGTGGATTCGTTGCAATCAGAGAAAAGACGGATTCCCTTTTTACACAATTCCTGGAGGTTCTTCACAGCAGGACAAATGAGACGGAAGTTTTCGATACCATACAGGATCTCATCCAGGCTTGCTCTGGGGTTTTGGAAGAGATCGTGAAGGGGGAGAAGAAAATCAGTGAGAAACACCTGGGCGAGGGCTATAAGTGGCTTAAGGAAGAAAGCAATACTTGGAAGCTGCTGTACGCCCTGTACAAGGACCGCGTCATAGTTCAGAAGGAGGACCTGGAGGCAGACGTTCCCCCGTTGGGTGTCTCAGAAAAGGAGGTTGTGAATCAATTATATTCTAGTAAGTCACAGAATTCCAACATGCCGGCTCTAATAACTTTAATACTCTACAGCAAACGCAAATCTCCGGGAATATCAACTGGTGGTGGACTGGCTAGAGGCTTGCGCGTCCGATGGGAATGATAGCCAGGCAGCACATTTTTCAGATCGTACGGTGGGGTGGGAAAACACCCTCTTCCAGCTTCAAAATCCAAGTGGAATTGTTTTCGGAGGAAGCCATGAAATTGTCCAGAGCCTAGATCCGGACGCCCCTATAAGAGAAAAGAGACCTCTCCACCCATTGGACATGGAGGACCAAGCAAGGCTGGTTAAGCATATATTTCTCGAAATTCGGCAGGGACGTATTGAAGACGCCAAAGCACTTTGTGAGTACTTCGGTCAGCCGTGGAGAGCTGCTCTCCTTGAGGGCTGGAGGTTGCACGAGGATCCCAACAGCGAATCATCAAATACTACTGAGAAGCTGCCCATTGAAGGGAATCCCCGAAGAGATTTGTGGAAAAAGTGCGCTTGGATGATGGCAGACAGCACCAAATTCGATATATACACACGAGCTATCGCTGGAGCTCTTTGTGGGCATCTGGATTCGCTGCTTGCTGTGGCGGAGAATTCATGGGAAGACCTCCTATGGGCGTACATGAAGGTGCAGATCGACATTAGAGTTGAGAGTGAGATAAGGTCGTGTTGTATGAGAAACTACCTGCCGATGCCCGACGCCTACTGGAACAGCAAAATGACCCTGGAGCAGATTTTCGAGGAATTATCGGTCCACAAAAACATGTCCATTCGCTCTGCCGCCGGGAGTATTACTTGCATCATACAAAAATTTTTGATTCTCGACAACATTTCAGAGTTGCTTGAACAGATGCTCATGTGGATCGAGGAACAGAAATTGACGCCACAAATGCTCCGGTTCCTATCGCATATAGTGCTCTTTATGCGCCAAATTGGAAAGGTGAGATTGGGAAGGGATGATGTCGCGGACAAGATAATAAAAGCATATGTCGAGTGTTTGATTGAGTTTAAAGACCCGCAACTGGTCTCATTCTATGCAGCTGCCTTGCCTGGAGAAATGCAAATTGTTCTCTACTCTAAGTACCTGGAAGGGGTTACAGAAAAGCCCGCTAGAGCTGCAGCCTTAGAAGAGGCTCTGGCGGCTGGCTTAGACGTCGAAACTATTACTTACCATACCGTTGAAAATATACGAAATAAGCAACAGCCAGTCGCTGAAGAAAAACTGCAAACCGAAACAAGTGAATTAGACGAAGAAAAGATTTCGGCCTTGGAATGGCTTACTTTTTACCCCCAACAGAAAGGGGAACTGCTCTGGCAAGCAAATGCCATGATCCGGACTTTCTTAGCAGAGCAGAAGATCGAGTGCGTTAGAAAAACATTCAAAATGGTGCCACAGGACTCAATTGAGCAAATCATAGCAACTTACGGATCAAAGAACGATCTGCCCCTCAAGGAAGAGTGTAGCATTAAGGAGTATCTGTGCCATCAAACCTACTTGGCTGCTATAGATGGTTTCAACGAATGGACCCAGCTGTATCACAATAAGCCCAAGGAGCCACAAGCTGCCAATCCTAGTGCAAACTTCACGGAGCGAATTGCATATGAGCATAAAGAACAGACCTACAGATCAGAGCTCGACCGTTGGAAAATGAATCTGGAGGAACAGTCAAGAAGTAAGTCCACTTTTCTTATTTTATTAGATGAAATTTAAAATTTGAAAATGATTTTAGCAACGCGGGACCTTCTTTTCAACGTTCTTCTCTTCCCGGATAGCGGTTGGCTAGTTGATTCGGACACAGTGAAGGATCCTCATGATGTGTGGACTGATCCAGTTGCATGGACAAACCGGCAGGTGCAACTGGAGAGCATCCGGAAGCTGTGCATCCCTGAAATCGTTCTGCTACTCCATCAAGTGCTTCGTCTCTCTGGTCAGTACAAGGACTGTATAAGGCTTGCCGATGAACTGGCGTCAGAACAGCGACAGTTGTATAAAGTCTACTCGAAGCACAAATTGGCTGAGGTGTTGTCGAAAATTGCCGAATCCTCGTTGGCCTTAATGAATGAAAAGTTGGATCCTTGGGGGTACACCGCCACGATTTAGTTTTCCTTTATTTTATTTTTGTTTCATGTTTTTGCATTTTCCGTATAATAAAGATTTTTCTAAAAACCTTGTTTTGTACACTCCCCTACACCTTCCCTGAAATTAACCATAATCTCATTATTACGATATTGTTTAGTTCAAATTGATGGCACAATGAGTGGAGATTGAAAGTAATAGTCAAAGCCTACCAAATAAATCCCTCTTTCAGGTCTAATTCTTTTTATGTTGATAACAATAAATAAATATGTTATTAACTTGCTGTATAAATAACTTCACTAAAATTAAATCTTTATAACCTTATAATTCTTTCAAAATAATCGTATTGTTTCTACGATAAACTACATGTTTGCAAAACAAGGAAAACTTTTCGGTACATAATCCAAAATATCTATACGTCGTCCACCAGCTTAACCACTTGAGAGCTGTTGCCTAAAGTATACAATGTATATAGGCATTCTAAGTGGGCAGAACTAAGCTATTCGAATAGTCTACTCAATCCCCTTTTGATAAAAGTTGTAGTCTAACTACAAGTGGAGTTTTACTTTAAAATCCTCAAGTTGACCGCACCATCCCTAGGGCCTGGATTCTGATTAGCTTTGTGGTTTGGGATATTTTCCCATTCAGTTCTAATGACTTTTATTAGATCTTTCTTATTTTTCACAATTTAAAGCTTTTAAGATTTATTTTTATAATAGCCCACAAATTCTTTAATGAAGTCAGGTGACTGGAAATACATTGCATAAATTCCTTCGCTCGCAGACTGTGGTGAAACCGACTGTAATTAATATTTAAGACCATTATTCTGTTGAGAAGTTCATCGAAGAGGCATGTTTCCTCGGCGTAAGGAAGTATTATTCTCTCCATAATTTCCTTATATTGCAATTGGCCCATTATCCTTCCGATTTCATGAAGAAGTCATACTTCCTGACCGGAATGATTGTAGATTTTGGTTTTAGCCTCTCTCCCGGCTTTCTCGGTGCAAAGCTAATACTATCAGTACTAAGCCAATTAAATTTGTTTTCTTCGCCAAGTAGCACAGCTTTTCGAGTTCTGACCGATTTCCACTTGAAAAGATGTGGGTGTGTTCTTTAGCAAACTTTAATTTAAGTAAAGGAAATTTCTTCTTTAAATAAGCAGACAAGAAAAAATCAGAAATTTGTCTTTATTTTAATTTGGTTCTTTGTCAAGAAAGGCTTCTTCCTTTATTGCCTTTCGATATTTAAATTTAAACTTACACAGGGATCTTTTTCAATATTGGAAATTATTTTTCTTTCTTCCTTAGTCGTTGTGTCATGGATCATAAATTATTCATTTAAACCTTGATAAAAGTTTACTTATAAGCGTGTACTTAAGTGAAACTTTAAAATCTGATAACTTCTTTAAAATATCTCCCATTTGAATGTCTTATGTTGTTTCCCTTAAGTTAGACTGTGTCCACGATTTCGTGCCTCGGACATGTTATACAAATATAAACCATTTATTTTGAAAATGGCTTAAATTCAATCCTAAATCCAAAAAAAAAAATCAAACTAGGGTGTTAAAGACGAGTTATTTTTAAAGAACGTTTATCATACTAATTGGGTTAGTAAATTACAGAAACAAAAAGAAACAAAAAAACATTATACCACCCTAACTTTTAAGGACTTAAGCCACTTTCAAATTAAACGGCCCATATGTACAATTGCTAAAGAATTTTTTCGGAAGAGCTTTTACAACGCGTCCTTATAAACAATAATGGTACTTTTATTTTTAATGAATTTTTCAATTTTAATTCAGTTCCTGCCCTTGATTTCCATTTCCTAATTCAAATGATTGGCTTTATTTCGTAGATAGAAAGAAAATAAATATTTGCGAGTTATAAGTGAATAGAAAAAGCGAATGCTCCCCGGCACTCGAACGCGCGACCTTCCGTCCGCGGGTCTGGTACACTGCCCACTGCGCTGGAAAATTCCCCAGAGAACGAATTTGAGCTAGATATTAGCATTAAAAGCAGCAAACCAGACTGAAAAATTTGTTCTTATAAATTGCGATATTATTGAACTGTAAGTGTAATAAGACTTCATTTGTTTGTTCAACCCTTTAGTGAGCCAAATTCACACCTAAAATTAGGAATTATTGTAAAAAAAATTATGCTAGATTTGGATGACCAGAGTCCTAAGCCACTATTATACCAAACTTTATTAAAATTTGTCCAGTAGGTTCTTTGTTATACGTAAGTATAAATAAACATAAATAAATATAAATAAACCATATAAAACAGTAATACAAAACGAAATTTATGATATTTAATTAATCTTTTACATGCCTGGAAATGTAAAAACGCGATCTTGTTTGTTTTTTTTTTTTGCTGTCTTGATGTCTCTCTTAAATCTAGCCCCTATGGATCTTTTCGTTTTTCTCATCTACAGGGTTGATCTACATCATTGGTTGCCTTGAGTGGGTCTTTTTCGCAAACGATTCACGATGGAAAAATGTTTTATATTAGTTTATGATTACTTTGAAATAAGGTTTTCTCATAAGGGGTAGTATTTTGCCATTCGCCCAAGGGTAACAAAGGGCCATTTCTGGAAAAAGATTCGTTGTAACTAACTCAGATGATACAAGGAAAAGATAAAGCTATTCAAGCGGTAACGAGCTAATAGTGAGAGTACCTACGTAGAAAGTTCATTAGTCTTTTCACAATTCTTCTGATGAGTATTTTGATTGGACGTCAGAAGCTAAAACAATTTCGATCATAGGAGCCAATTGCAAAAAAGACAATCTCGAGCCATTCAAGGAAGTTGGTCGATTTGTGGTATTTACATATGTTTAGAGCCAAAATTGATAAGAAGACCTAATTCAAAAGATGAAACCCAATAAGACTGAAGGGAAGTTGTTGGGTGTATTGACCCGCCTAAACAAAGCAATTGTGATATTTTTCAGTTCCAGAGTTGAATCAAATTTTCAGATTTAAACAAAACAGAAATATGTTTTTATTAGATGATTTTTATTTAGATATCTTTCATGTTTAATAAGTTAAGTACGAGAAGTTTTTGTTTCAGAAGTTTTTTACTTCATAAGTCTCAGTAAACAACTAAAGGCTGATTGCGATATTATAGGCACTGATTGGGAGAAAAATACCAAGAAGAAGAAAGTTCTGTTTCGTGTTCAGAGCTTCAGAATACCCAGAATATGTTTTGCTTGGGAACCCATTCTATGGTCTAACTCCTTGTAGAGGTATAGCTACAGTTTCAAGATGACAACTCCTTTCCAGACACAGAACTGAACGAGTTGTAATACAAAAGAAATTTAGGAGTGAAGCTTCCCGAAAGGCCGGCAACATTGTCCCTTAATCATGGGTTATGGAACATTATATTTTGATTACAACAACATTATGTTTATTCCAAAACAAAACAAAAAACGCTTTCGCGTAGCCAGAAAAAAATATTTTGAAGCAAAGAAGGACCACTGTAATGTAACATTTTATATGCTAGAATTAAGTATACTAATTTATTTATTTTATAACGAGTCTCTCTATGAAATGGTACATTTACTTTAAGTGCTCAATTTAAGAAAATATTTCCTTTTAACACCGTGCTACTAAAAGTAATATGAAATCAAATATTACCATGAAGACCTTCGATATGAAAAGAGTTTATCTTTTCGAATAGCTAGCAATGGAGCAACGCAAAAGTGCATCTTATAATTACGAAAAAGCGTTAGTTTTCAAGATCATGTAAACTCATATTTTATCTTGAGTCGTTTCCTACAAAAATCAACGGAACGCCGCAAGCGGAACAATTCTTGCATGATATTTTGAATATCGCCCTGCTCTGCACTTTCTTTTAAATTTTTAACAAAATTTTTATTCACATCGTTATAATTTTTATAAACTATTTAGTATTATTTCAAAATGAAATTCATACGTGCTCTACGTTAATTTTTAATAAAATCTAAAATTTCTCAATTATTTTAAGGGAAAAGAAGAGTACTTTTTAAAGGATTGTTTAAAATATAAAAAGATTTATTTCTTTATTTTAAGCCTCATAAAATTAAAGTGCACACATTTCAAGGTAATTTTATGAATTGCATTTCAAAAATTCGTGCATAGCAAACACAAAATAAAAGCATTATTTTTGTAAAGAATTTTAGTTTTAACAATGTTTTACTTATTTCAATGTGTACAATAAAATTTTCTAGCTCAGTGAATCCTTTTATAAGAAATAACACAAAATAAAGTAGAGATTGTTTTATTTCGGCAGTATTTTGAAATTAGAAGTGATTGGGTGAGTTTGACTCGCAGGGTTCCATATCGTCGACCTAATTTAAATTTCTATTTTACTAGTGCAGGAAGGAAATAGCGGGAATAATTTTTTTAGCTGTGTCTTTTAGGATTTATCTCCAAAACCATGCCACTTAAAATTCTGAAAGAGACAGTTTTGAAATGAGCACCACTAGTTCAACAATTTTTGAATGATATTTTGAATATCGCCTTGTTTGCTGTTTTTATAATTCCTTTAATTTTATTGTTGCCTGCTTAGTGGTTTATTAATTTTTAACCAAAGTTACATGATTTATTAGTTCTACGCTGTGATCTCAGTGTTCTTTTCTGAAAAAGAAAAAATATGTTCCCGAACAAAATTGGATTGAATTTGATTTTCTTAAGGAAAGCATCATTAATACTCTGAAATTCCCAGCGACGAGGATATTTTAGCTCCATCTAGCCTGGACTAGTCTGACTACGGCGAGAGAAAGCTCAGCAGCCAACACTAGGGTATTGAGTCAAAGGACTCCACAATTCAGGCGGGACTTTTTCTCGCTTAAGGTGGCAGAAAGGCCACACATCGAGGACTACACCTCGATGCTCTCACCCATACTCAAGCGTAATTAGCATTAAGCCCGACCAAGGTTAGGATTTTTGAACTTTCGATTAATTCCTGGAAGAGAGGCAATTGCAGGCGACAGTGTCGCCAGCCGCAGAAGGTTCTCTTACAGGCGGTCGGAACGGCCTGGTGATCCCTCCGTGTCGTTACAACTTTGGGACGTGCGGGGCGCTTGACCCGTTTTGCATTACGCCTAGCCCCATTATCCTGACTCCTCGAGTCTTAAGTTTATTACCTTGCAAATGAAGAATGAACCTTAACACATTTCAGCCGAGCACAGCAAGGACTCGCAGCCTGGGCGCCGCGGGCCGTGGGGCTCCTTTTGGGTCAACTACTTCACGAGATGTGTGCTCGATGTTAGCTCGAGTCGCTCCGGGGCGGGAGCGCGGATCCCGGCTCAGTTATATTTCGGGGCTGCAGGTTGACGCGACCGGGAAGCGGGTCGCGGGCGCGCGGAACGCGGGAGCGGTATAATGTTCGGGGTCTTTATGAGACTTGGGGCGCATATGGACTCCTTAAGTTTTGGGGCGTAGCCGGACCGAGATTCGCAGCATCGAATTGTTTTGTCGTTGTCATTGCAAGGCCATAAATTTTCATGGCTATTTGAGATAGTTTGCATTTCTTGCTGCGTGGTCGTTAAGAACATTTTAGAAATCGGATGGCTTTTTGCTTAATTATGGTGTATTTTATAAGCAGAAAACAAACAGTTAACTGGCAATGATCGTACAAAGAAATTAGGGATGTATAAGAAAAGTCTAATTTAATCTAAAATAAAGAAAAATGGCTAAGATTTCTCATCTTTTGATGTTCCTGCTAAAAACACGAATGCAATGCCAGAAACTCATGCGTACAAAGTGAAATATGCAATAGGAATGTAAACTTTGAATAGTCATTTTAAGGAAAATCACAAAAATGTTTTTGTGTCAAATATCAAAATCATGTTGCATACATTTTCTGGGAAATATCTTGTTAAAATTTATAAAACTAAAAAAACTAGGAGCACTCACAGAAGGGAACCAACTCACAATACGGTTAAAAGTTTAATATGAGAATACCAGGAGAAAAATCTGTAAGTTTTTCTTTCTCATGTAGAAATTTGAAATGAAAATTATTTCGATTGAATTAAAATATCTTTTAAACTTTATTGAACTAGAATATATAAATATATCCTATAAATTGTTGTACATTTCAATAGAATAACTATAGAATACCAAGCATTAAATACGATTTTCAAAATTTAAAAACGAAACTCCTATAGGATCTCTCGTTTGACCGATTTGTAGAACATAACTAAAAATATCATTCATATTATAAAGGATGATCCCCAGTAAAACAAAAAAAATTGAATTGTCAGGTATCGTATTATTTCCGTAGTTTCTTGGAACTATGTGACTAAACCAACATGAATGGAACTTTATTTTATACATGTTAGACTGCATTGTTGGAGTTCCATCTGCTTGTTTATTACGTTTATTCCGACCTGCAGTAAATCCTGAGATGACTTTTATCTTTCAAATAGTTCTGAGACGAAAATCGCGTAGATGCTACGTTTGCCGTTGCTACGATTTCACTCGTGCTTCACGTCGACTTGATTTATCTCTTTCGAATATTTAAATTTAAACTGAAAGGTATACTTCCAAAGAATTAACATAGTTTTCTCTCTAGTGAAGTTTCGTTAATAGTGACGCATTTAACTCTTAAAAGATATCGTGGGTGAAGAATCGCTCCATGCAAATTGTTCCTCTGATATTATTAAAAAACCGAATCACTGGTAGAGCTGATTTTCTCAGTAATCATTTATGGCATCAGTATTCACTTCACATTTAGTTCGTATAATGTGTTTAATTTCATTTATATGTCTTTATTGAATTAATAAAATAAAATTTAATTACCGGGGTGAAATCTCAGATAAATCCATGATACCATTCACGTGACCTTTTTAGATAATACCTTTTAAGGGTTACTCGTAACGTGGGTAAGTGATTGAAAAAGCATTAATATTATTTTGAATATAGATTGTGAGTGATTTATGCATATCTTTCAAAAAATTTAATTTGGATACTTTACAACCATAAATTGATTTATCTCATCCCCGTAGTAAGTGTTAAAAAGTGTTCTCTTACAAAGAAATTACTTGTTTGTAAAAATAATTCATCTTCCTGGAAGACGGCTTTCTGGAATATAACTTTATTTATGTGTCCCAACTTGTTAGGTTTATTGCCCCTCATCAGTAACTAGCGCAAAAGGAAAATCCAGGCACCCTTTCAACTTGGAGAAATTTATTATGCCAATAAAAAGTGACATCGGGAAATCTTAAGTCCCTCATAACTTTCGTTTTAGGGCGTAATCTTATTATCTAATGATGGCGCAACTACCCTTTAAAAGAATTCCAAAGAGTTTTTCAGCTCTTCCTTTCCTACTGCCAACAGGAAACTTTCATTTAAACGCTGCTGATGATGATTATTATTATGATTGAAAAATCTTCTATAGACGAATTGGTAATCATTTCAATACAATTTAAAATAAGTTAATGAATACAATTATAAAAATCATGCATGTTGTAAAATTAATTTGAAATGTAATTTTTATGCTCGCGTATGTTCAGCTGAAAAACGCATGAATGAAGTAATTAAATACAATTGTTTTCACGTGCTGAATCTTGTATGATTTTCAATTAACCTTAATTAACAGGCGATTACATTATAATACCCTGGAAGTACATCTAAATTACTTTTTAAATTTCAATATAATTCCAATTGCGCTTCCGAATTGAAGGATAATGTTGGTAACCAAATAATTAAAAATGATTATTAACAACATTTAGAAACGTGAAAGGTCTCTCATATTTAATAATGGATTAAAAGCAAAATATTTTAAAATGATTCATATCACATTTCTTGAAAACAGTTGGAATTTACAATAAAAGAACAATTGTAGAACTATTCTTAATTAAATAAAAATACATTATTTTGAAAGTTTCATTTTCCGCTTTTAGATTTAATTAATTAGATGTAAATTAAATTTGACTATGAAATGTTCACGGATTAAATCTTAATTTAAACTAACTTACTTAGCAGCTATTAGAAAAGCCATTGATAAGATTAGAAATGTTTTATTCTCTAAATTTATTCATATCCCAATTAAATATCACTACTTTGATCGTTGTTTTAACCCGCCGTAGATTGCGTGGGGCAAATAAACGCCTTTTAAATCAACTGTTGCACAAGTAGAAAATGTCTCATTTCTCATTGAAAACGTTGTAGAACACATAAAGGAAGTTTTTAATAAGCTTATTGTTTTATTTCTTGTTTAATAGAATAATTTAAATAAAAGCAAACAATCCGTAAGTATTCCATTCATCCCTTGTAAGTCTCTTTTAGTTTTCTCACATTTTTCGCATGATTGTGGTATTTGAAAATCTCTAAAGTTGAACATGGAACTTATGATATGGAATCTAATAAAAATTGTGTACAAAAGTATTATTTTAAAAATCTAGAATTAATCTAGTGAAAGTGATACAGGGTGACACTGAACTTGTTACTCTATAAGAGAACTTTGAGATGCTGGGATTGTATGGCTACAAAAGCAGTATAAGTGGTTTTTCCAATTAGATTGCATATACTTTGTCGGCAAAGTATTAAAGATGCATATAGTAGATTCCACCATTTTAAGGGCTGAATGAGAATCTAGCAAACAAGTTTTTTAACGACCTGAATAACGAATTGGACGTCAGAAAAAGGGGGTAAAAAGTCGTGTGTACGACCTCCTCGGGTATTGCTGATGAAAGCGAAACTCTTTTTGATTAAGCCTCGTTGGAAATATATGGTAATTGTTTCAACACGTCGTATTTATTGTAATGATTGCTAATTTTCAAATTTTAATACGTCTGTCTCCTAAAATAATTCTTGGTCGGTATACTTTTTCCATTATCAGAAATAGTTCACTATCATTGACCCTAGATGACCCTACAGGTGTACTTTTGTTTGTGTGATTTTTTCACATTAGTCGTGAATTACCAAAATTTAATTAACATTCAATCAGATCTTTTGTATTGTTCTTCTTAAAGCATTTCATTTGCTTAATGGGATTTCTGACTACACCTATTTTGTAATTCCGAACTTTAAAAGCTGCTCCCAGTAACAGTAAAACTTAAACCATGAAGACTACAAATTAAGGAGTGTCTTAGCCAGCAGTTTCTGTAATTAATTTAATCATCACGAACGCTTTAATGGTTTAGGCGCACATAAACGACACCCTGTATCCTCGTGCATGTACGACCAGGAGACTGGGGACCGGAGACTGGAGACCTTTAATCTAAGGCGAAGATTTTTGCAATTTGTCTGCAATTAGTCTCAATTTGTTGCAGAGCTTTTAATTGCTGGAAACAACCTTACAAACCCTCAGCATCTGCCTCTGATGACGGCAAGAGCATGTCTGTTTCTTCAGGGCTCGGGAGAAGTGTTATTGACTCCGAAGATGACCTACCGACTCGGAATACAAATAAGAAAAGCAATTTGTCGATTGTGAGTTCATTATCGAATAGAGTCGACGACGGCTGCTGCACGTCATGAATCTTGTCAGGAGTTCCAGGAGGAGATGGCGGACCGAACGGGCGCCGGGGTCAGATATGTAAAGTGCTAACAATGTCATCATTGGCTTGTCACGACGGTGGTGGTGCTTAGCCCGATTAATTTATGGCCTGCTCATTTAACCTTCTTAGGAGATAATTACAAAATCTCTTGAACCATCCATTCCCCGGGGACCCATCCAGTCTTCTCAGTCGTTCCAGCCAAAACCTGTTCAGAGCGACGGACAGGAGTCTTCAATCAACGGAAAGCGAAAAATTATTTTCCAAGCGTGTTAACGCTATTCCGGTCCATCTGGGAATACAAGAGAGTAGCTGGAAATCGATTTTTGAAAGAAACATTTATCTTGAATTAAAATTGCTTGCCGCTGGGCTTCTCCAAACCAGAACCAACAAACCCGGTTCCTGACTCTTGATTTTCTTCTTCTTCCCTAGTGGAGGAACTGGGGGAGGGGAATGGCGGCTTGTAAGTCACAGTTGGGGAGGGAATAATTGTTTACCTTTGATAATATCTGAACATTTCCTGCTCGTCGTCGGGAAGCGACAGTTAAAGACAAGATCGGGACCGGATGCTCCTTAAAGAATGCCAAGGAATGCCGCCCTTTGACAGGCAAAAGATTATTAAGAATCCCTCCTTCGGTAACCCGTCAATTTACGTTCGCGTTGTGCTCGAACAGTTTTCCGCTTTTTATCGCAAACTGGTAGCTCCTTTTGTTTCACATTTCGTCCTGGTTTTATTGGGTTCTGATTTTGATTTTCTGCCAGACAAACAGACAGACTGTCTCTGATGAGACGGCGTGTACTCCTGCTCTCTGTTGCCTGGAATTATGGCGCACCCCCTGCGGATCCTGAAAGGTATATAAATTAATGAAGCGTGCTAGTGAAGTTGTTACGTAGTCGGTTCTCCCTGCGGAGTTATCACCGCGCTAAGCTTTTTAACAGGTGAAATATCAGGTGAGCTTGATTACCTCTAATAGAATTGTTTCAATTTATAATTTCAAATTTGGTTTCGGTTCATACAGGAATTATATTGATTGAGATTTTAACACACACGCGGAAACGGAAACACGGGGAAAGATTTTACCTCAGGCAGTAATTTTGGGTCTAGGATTACTTTGGGATAAAAAAAATTGGACGGATGTTCAATGTTCTTATTTTAAATGTCCTGTAGTTATGATATGGGATAACATCATGGAAAATGTTGTAAAAATTATAAGGTAACTAGTTTAAAATAAATCGTACACAAAAATACTAAAAGAAATAGTATTGTTGCAATTAGAGAAAGGGAATCTGGTTTAACAGCATATAAGGCCTTATTGTCTTTATTTGGATTTCAAAATTTCCGGTTTTCGAAACAAAACAGACATAAAATTAGAAAGGAATTGTGTAGTTTAAAATCAAGAATACTGACAACAATCATCCTATAGATTTTGATGGAGTTTTCAGTGCTGTGTAACTCTTAAACTATTTTAAACTATAGGCTATAAATTTAAATCTGTTTGTCTGTCTCTCTGTATACAAACAAACTATATTTTTATTTATTTGCTCTTTACGTTTTGTACTAATATATTCTGAACACTACCTTTTTGAATACAGTCCATTTTGGTTATAATAATTTTATTAAGTTGAGATATGGATATTTAGCAAAAACAAAACTAAACTCTCAACCAAGAGAGATGATACATGCAATAAAATATTTATTATTATATATAAAATTCCCTTTGAAAAATAAAACTGAATCGAATTGGAGTGAAGCTGAGATAGTCTGAATCAAACCAAACATAAATGAATGGAGTGGACACTTATGTCTATAGAACTGGATACACTTATACTTATAGAACTGGATCCACTCAAGCCGAGCGAGTGTGCTTCAATGGGATTAAGATCAGAACTATGATTTTTGAAAGTTTATGTTTTATTGTTTTAGAAATAACTTTACGTTCATTCAAAAAATCCAACCAGGGTGTCGGTGTGGCGCAGATTCACTTATATTTATTTATTTATGTTTTTGCCATGAAACGTTCACTTGGGCAAATATCCGTTGAGTTATTCTTTCAAACATGACGAATAAGCGTCGTTCATAGTATCTATATAGAGTTACCAGTTCACTATAAATAATCCTTACACACGTGTTTCCGAAAATGTACGTTACTGCAAATGGCCACGTCAGTGATAATAAAGCCTTCACATTTTAGCGTCAAAAAGTGAAAGAAATAAATTCTTTCCTCGCAGCGTTTTACCCATCAGCTTTACCTGTTCGTCAGCTGTACCTTTACTCTCTTAGCATACCTATATCTTCATGGATTTATCGGATCCTTTGCAATAAGTTATTACCGGCTCAAGTTGAGGAAACGCAATGTGTGACAACGTCGATCCAGCTTATTTATTTTCACAGACGCGATGGGACTGAAGGCTGAATCCCGGGTCTGCAGGAGCTCTTACCGAAGCCTCAATACCTGTCAGTATTGAGCGTGGAGGCAGCCGCACAGAACAATAAAAGCATATCCAGGAGCATTTCAATAACATTCCGTAAAATATTGCAGACCTTAAGAGAATTTGGATTTCATGAAAGGCATAAACGGATACTTTGCGTCAACCCTCGTGCACCAGCTACTGAATAAATAAGGGTATTTTACGCCCGACGACGGTATAGGGTACCCTTCTATTGCCGCAGGTATAAGGTGACAGGGGAAGCTAGGGAAAAACCCCAATAGAAAAGATGCTGGGACTATTCTTTGCTGAGTACTGTGTATTTGCATTTTCCTGCTAGCGACGTTTCTACCTGGCTTCTGGGTAAATAACTGCAGGATTTTCGATGCCATTTTCAAGCTGACCTTAGCGGGAATACCTTGGTTGTAATAGTTCCGAACAGGAAGATATACGAGACGATATTATTTTCAGGGCTGGTGCTCCAGGAATCCTTTCAGTTCATTGGGTCCGTTTGCTGTAGGGCGCGGCATGCTCTCCCAGGTGGGTCGCTGTACCTCTTTTAAGTATTCCCTAGTCATTAAGACTCGCAAATTGCCACACACACAAAGCGCACTCACGTAAAAGGGAATATTTAATAAACTCTCGCTGAACGAATTTGCACCAACCTGATGGTATCATCGTTGGTATAACCCGTATCGTTCAGAGGACGTGGTCGACTGCCTTTGGCGATACCGGAAATAATTTAATCTGCTTCTGTAGTGTTAGCCATTTGAAAAGGGCGCCTCTGAATCGAGAACCAGCCCAGCCTTGTATGTTACATATGTATGTCCATATGTCCACATATGGGACTCCCAAGGGGTGGATTCGACCGACCGGGGTTGGGACTGGCACACACATTTTTTCAGTGATTTGATCTGTGGCTCGTCCCATGTCGTAATTTCCTCAAATGACAACCACAAGTTTTTGTTAACTTGTTGATAAGTGGTGCTCGGAACTCTCTTTTAAGCCTATTACGAATTTCATGTGCGCGGGACGACGGCATAAGGGTTTGTTCGACGTACATCGGCAACCTAATCTTTTGAATTGATGGATGATGAATTTATGGCCCAACGACAGTTTCAGAAGGTTTTGTTTTGTTATCCGGTGTTTCAGGCCCGAGGAAGGTTTGAACACCTCTGTCTAGAAACCTATTGATGGCCATTAAATACGACCGATCCACGGGTTGTACGAGACGGTATATACGGAAGTACCTTCATTAGGCCAACGGCACGTTCAAGTCTTTGATGCGAGTTTTGAAAAGGGGCGTGCGAAATTGAATGAGACCAATCCATGAAAATTAAGTAGTTTAATGTAAAAATTATTAATGAGCTCTCGGTTACCAGTTGATATATTGTTCAATAACCATTCTTGTATTATATGAATTTATTGCAGATTTCGAAGGGTTTTATTAACTCGCATCCTATTACGAAGACCTATATCAGCTTAGAGCTAACGTCCTAAGGTGAATCACTTAGGAGAACTGCGATATATCAATAGTAAACTAGAATTTTTATACTTTTAATAACATCGTCGTAGAAGAATAGAATTGTGCATATGTGTACTTAGGCATAGGTCATTTGAGTAAATTTTTGTACGTAAAAAAAGGTCCAAAGACGCAATTTCCCGGAATTATTGACTAATCTAAGGCACATTACATTTCAATAATAAGCTTATTAATAAAAACGCTTAGGCAGTAGTGTTGAAATTCATCTTCGTTGACCTTACCATTGTAGGATTTTTTGTAATGTCTCAGGCTGAGTAGCATTTGAATTATAATATTACAGAAAAATATTCGTGCTGAATTCAGACTATTTCTCAAACATTTCCGAAGCAAATTTTCGGAAATTTCGAGATTAGAAATGAGAGATTGTTTAATAATAGTAGCTCAGGAGTAACTTTCCACAATATCCTGTTTATAAATTTCTCATAAATTTGAAATTTGAGCTCATATTATTTTAAACCCACAATTTTGTGTTTTTTTGTCTTCATCCATGCTGTAATTAAATATCTTTGTCCCTCTAATTATATTTGACTTCTTTTACTCCTAATTTTAATAGCGTGTTTTTGGAAAACCATTGAAATTGGATTGGAATTGATTCAAATAAAATCTTGGTATGAAAAGTAGCAGAAATAAATCATTTTGGCGGTACACCGTCCTAGGTCTTTCAATTTGGATGGAAATGCAGTTAAATTAATGGATATCAGCGACACACAACATACTCCTAAAATTCATATGTATCATGAATGCAATCGAGAAATAAATTTCCATATTTTTAAAATTCAAAATAAACTCTTTTAAGTAATATTTCGTTAAATAATGTAAATTACTTTTCAACCGAAAACGATGAACATTAAGGATATTGTTTCATTATTTGTAAGCTGTAAAAAGCTATCGCAAAAATGAATACAATTCGAAACTAGTGGACCTAGGCAACATCGACACATCTTGTATTTTTTAACTGGTTTTTAAACTTCCAATTTCTCTTTTTTTTATGATATTAAAAAAAACAAACAAGATTTTTCGGAAATAAGATATATTTTCTTAAACAAGGTTCAACAGATTTCATGAAGTGGAAATTCCTTGAGGGCCTTTAAGGATTCTTCATTTTGCCGCTCCTTCAAGGATTGTGCATGGCCAAGTTTGACATGAGCAAAGACCTGGCAGACCTCGGATCATCGAATCAATTCAGTTCGATTGTCGCTCGACTCAGGTTAACTCAGCTGAATTTTATTTAATTCAATTTGACTTCCATTTCCTCGTTCCACCTCAGCTAAATTTGAGTTGAATCTGACTCAATTTGGCTCGACCAGTTTTTGTTCCTCTGTAATGATATTTTTAAGTTCTTATTTTAATATTGGCTTTTAAGAACTTAGTCTTTGTGCAATTCCTTTTTACTTTTTGTAGCGTGCGTACAATTGGGTTCGACTCCATTCAGCTCATGGCTTAGTTCGGTTCTTCTCACAGTCTGTAATCACAAATAAACTTAAAAATCTGAAAACTAATAAACTAAAATCTGAATCTTAATATTTCAGCGATTAGATTTCTTTGAGAAAAAAAGAATGAGAGAAATGGTATATGAAATTTATGAGGGCCAAAGTGATATTTAAACATTTGTTTTTATCAGTGTGACTAGGAAATGTTGTTAATAGAGATTTTAGTGGAAGCAGAACGTCGATACTGTACAAATTCCGCACTACGTGCAATATCTAAAGATATTCAAATTATTGCATTATTGTTATCTACGTTGTGCTGAAGGTTACGCTGAACATGTGACATGCAATGGTTTATAAACGAAGCGGACTGAAGAACAGGAAGCCTTTAGGCTTGGTAAGAGGAAAAGGGCTACAACGAACGTTATAATTGCCTTTGACATTAAGTATAACCGGATACTTTCCTGTAGTCCGCCAAAACTTGTATTCCCAACCTGGCCTAACAAGCACAAGTGGAAAAACCTGTGCCAGAGCGGCGAGCTGGTACGAATATGAAGGGTTGAGAGACCTTGAGAGATCGTTCCTCCGCGGTTCGAAAAGTTCGCGAAACTGGCGTTAATAACAGAAGCCCTCCTCGTGTTCGTCCAGTGCGTTCGAGGGAAAATGAATGAAATTATTTCGGAAGATGCTCTCGATAAGTGTTATGCTACTTTAAAAGAAGCCAATCCCCAAAAGGGCTTTACTAAAGGTACTTATACGACGAAATGCATGTAAATTAAGGCATTCTGGTCAAATTCAAACTGCGTCCGTTATTCCCGGGCAATGAGCAGCGATGTTTTCCCCACCCAGCTAGAAACATAGAATTTCAGTTTCCGGATTTTTGTAAAAATTCGACATGAGTCGAAAGTTGACCGCTTCGAGCGTTTCTGGCGCACCTTCACATCTCGTGCACATCGGACTTATTCAAGTTGACGAGTCTTTGAAATGCTTCCTGTAGATGTCCCTTCGTTCGCAAGATTCCAGCTCGAATAAGCAAGGAACCCACGAAATCTGGACGGTTTGCGCATAGGCTTAGCAAGGGCAGCTGTGATTCCTTAGCACTATCGTCAATGTTCGGGATGGAGCTCAGACGAGCTTCAGGACTTGTGGGATTTGTGCGTCTAAGGCACGGGGCAAAACGCATGAGGGCTATTTTAAAGGGCGAGATGCTGAAAATCATCCTCCCCCGAGAAAAGATGGGAGAATCTTTAAAGCTGCTCGTTGGCGAACGACCAGGAGGCCAGCCATGACCAGCACATGACACAATGGGCCATTATTAGCCAGACTAGTTCGACCTTGCATTGATTTTACTCGCCGCCCCGCCGCAGCGTCTGAGCGGGACTCGATTAAATGTTTTTGCCGGGCGGCCCTTTACCTCGCCCGTAATTCATGAAATCAATTAGGTATTAGTTACACAACTTCCTTAAATGTGACCAGTTTAAAAAGTGAGGGAAAATTGGAAATAAATATGCACTTTTGTAAACGCGATGACATATTTTACAATAAAAGAAGGTATTTTTGCTTTAAATATTTAACACTTATTTTGTGTGCTGTATAAAAAGAGCTTTTAAAATTGGTCCCCAATTACCTGCAACATTAATTTTTATTTACGTTTATTTTAATTTTCCCGTTTCAGTAAATCTCTTGTTACATTTTGAGTGCCCTTTTAGGAACTTTTATGAAAAATTCTCCGGTATTAAAAATTTTACGTGAACTAGAACTTTCTCCTGCCGTGAGACTGATTCTTGTTTTATTAAGCGTTGCAATTTCTTTTATTATTATTAAACAAAATCAATTCGCTTAGAGAATTGTTATAGAATTACAAAATCCACAGAAGTTCTGCGCTAATTTCGATTAAATGGGATATAATTTGAAAAAAAGATCTACTGAAGGTTTCTGGTTGAAAGCTGGAGGTTTATTTTGTAATGTACACGTACACCTCCTTTACGCGAGTTTCTTTTACGCCGCTTGGGATATGAAAAATAATTTTTCTACGCGTATTGGCATGAAAATAATTTCTTAATTTTCTACTCTTTTCAATTTAACGCGACCAAACTCAAGTCAAAGTTAGGGAAAAATCTGTTCTTAGAAATGAAATTAAGTCAGTGCTTCCTTTCGCTTTTACCTGTTAATAATTGCATTTTTTCGGAACGTATCTACTGTGCAAAAATGTAAACTGTGTATTTACACAGTTTACACAAATTTTCCATGTCATTTTTAGTATTTTGGTAATTTGAATTGCACTATGACCAAAATGTAGAAAAGGCTTGAGGAGGCAACTGTGCTGGAATTTGGCCGGTTTTTGGGAAAACAACAATACCGTCAAATAAGATTACGAAAAAAGAAGAATATGAATCTTTATTACCTTTGAATTTTTATTACCTATGAAAACATTTTAACACCTCCATTAATTTTGTAACCTTGAATCTGGGAATCGCCCAGGATTTTTGTTTATCAAATTGGGAGTAAGGTGCGTTCTAGAGATTTAATCTAGAAGAAAAATGTATTGTCCTGTCGAACACTTGTTCAATTGCAACATGCAGTGGAAGTTGCCACGGTGGCAAACAATGGCTAATTACAGGGAAGACGCACTTAGCTCCAGAGACAAACATTTTCATAAATTCAAGGTTTGTTCCATAAAAGTCCCTTCTGCGTATAACAGTTCTACAAACGAAATTAAATTTCCCCTCTTGTTTACTTCGGCCATTGAGCAGGAGTCCGGAGCTTGTGTTCCAAGGAGGGGCTCGGCCTCCCTCCCACGCAAGGGGGCCTCTATCCTAGTCCACAATTTATTCTGGGCCTCGTTTGGGACTATGCGCGCTCCACACCAACACACTCACAAAATCGCCCTTCTCCTGAAACCCGGCTCTCTTCAATTGTTTGCACAAGAACTAGGATAAGTTCCAACATCTGCGTATGTGGAACGTGGGTCGGTTGGAAGGCAGGCGATTTTGTAAATTGGTCAGTCGGACGGGGCTTTTTCTTAAAGTAACTTCGCCTACGGCCTGAAGTTGTCGCGGAGAGATGTCAAGCTCCACTGTTCGTGGGACGCCTGCTCTGGCACAGGGACCACTTCCAGAAGGCCCGCGTATAGGAAACATTCGAAAACCATTTTCTGAACAGGCTTTCAAAGAGGCATTTCGCCAAACGGATTGAACGAACGAACATTTAGCTTATTGCGGCTCCATAGCCCTTAGCTTTGGCTAATATAAAATTCAAATGCTACCCACTATCGTTCGCTTATTTTAGTATAATGGGAAAATTTTCTACACACATTACTAATAAAAAAAATGCTAAGATTCTACACTTTTGCACTCATCTGCATTTGGCTTGTGCAGCTTTTCCCACTATTTCCACGAATAATTGAAGAGAAGCTTCAGATTGATTTTTCAGCTGAAAAAGTTTCATTTATTATTCTACTGGATGTTTGCCCGCGCTGCCGAATGCACGTACTCGTATTACTTTCTAAATTAAAATGTATTTCTGCGTCTATGAATTTTCAAACAAAGTGGGAGTACTGAATAATAAAGTGTCCCGCTCTGTGGGTGAAAATTTATGGTTTGAATAGGATGATTCCCATAAAAATTGTCTCCCAGGAAAACGCATGTGATTTTCTACATATTTTATTTAAATCTGTGAAAATTTTCCCTTTTTTTAGTTTTTTGTTCATGTGTGGCGCAAATAATGGATTAAGTTCTGCTTATTGCGAGTCATGGTCACCTACAGATTAGAAATATTTCATTATAACGAGTGGGAATTTAGGTACTGTAACTAATTCCGGAAAGCTAAATGGAAAAATTTGAAATCTCCGTGACGAATTTTGTTTGGGAGAGAACACCTACCTAATCTGACCCTGATATAAAACCTTCTAATTAAAAAGTAAAATATATCTAAATAGAGTTTGGCTTGCTAGTTGGAGAGTTGACGAAGATTTTTTCCAAATAACCAATGCAATGTAAACAAGACCGTTTCTGGTACGGGGTAATAACACGAAAAAGGATTGTGGTATTAAAATTGTACTCCTGAGGCCTGCATTTTTTCATTTACACATATTTTTATTCTAAAATCTTTCTGAAATATTAGTTATTGTTACTTATTACAATTAACTAGCTCTATGGAAAAATTACTAGGTAATCGCGAAATTCTCAAGAAATTAAATTGTTTAATGAATTTCTGTTTAAGAATTTTACTTTTTCTTTAATTTATGTGCTTCATATAAAAATAATAAACAATCCCTTTTTATTTAATTCTTTTTTCAATATTTTCTATACAGTCTGATTGAGAATAAGTTTATAGAGTATAATTTATATAATTTAATTTAAAAAGCCTTGCTTTTCCACGTAAGCGTGAAATTCTTCGAGTAGAGTGGAATTCTATCGCAGTAGATGAATTTTCTTTGCAAAATAAAAACGATAGGTTATCAAAGTTGGCCAGATCATTTTCTGGGAATGTGAAATTCGTCTTCAATATTGACCATTCCCGTTATATATAAACAAACGCTAAGAATGCTTTAACTCAATGTAGCGTGTGAGTCACTGGAATCATAAAGAAAGTCTTTTCGAATCGGTAGAAAATTTCCTTAGAATTTTGGGAAGGCTCACAGTAGTAAAGGCTCTATAGTTTCTCCAGAGGATATACATATACACCGATTTCGAGTTTAAGTTTTTCGCTGGTTACTATTTAATATGGCCTTTTACTAAAGAAAGAAAATAGAATTTCGAATTAATTTTTAAATGAATATCAGTACGTATTTTGCTTTTTGGAATTAGTTGTCCAAGAAAATCAATAAATTAATTTTGCAAGTCTTCATCAGTTGTGATGGAATTTCCGTAAATAATGAATTGTAATATTTTCAGGGAATAAGAGATTTAATTCCAAACATTGTTTATTTGGGGAAAATTGAAGTATTCTTTAAGGATAAAGCTTTGGAAGATTTTCGTCTAGGTTCTGCATTTGAAGTATGTCTGGGAATAATACCAGACATTTCTATTAGCCATTAGTAAACATTTGTTTTCTGGTACTTTGAAACTAAGAATTCATTCGGATAAATTACAAACGATTCGTCTACCTTAAAGCTTTTAAAACATTTTCCCAGTACTCATGTTTGCAATAATTAAGGAGACAATTAACAATTTCGGTTTCATACTAGGACTGCAGCTAAGGATACCGCCCGCAGAGCCTATTCTGAGGACAACAGAGCATTGTGGATCTTAGTTAAATAGCCCTTTAATTATTATCCCAATCTCAATACAGGAGTATGCCCATATTCCCTTAGCCCCCAGAACCGGGCTCGGTTGCAATAAAATTCAGCCCCCATGTGTGCCACGTCCAACTGTACAAAGTGAGTGCAAGTAAACATCATTCCAGCTCAACTTTAAAATTTATTTAACCCTGGCCCTGTGCTGCTCTGCCGGAGCCTTGATACACCCACTTTCTTTGTTGGAGGTTAAGTGGGTGTCCGGAAAGCAGTTTCACCCATTCTCCTTTCTTTTTCCTCCTTTTATTTCCTCCCTTTTCCTTTTTCTCCCGCGAAATTTTTCGTCACAATTTATTTCAAAACGCCAGCCGTTAACACTTCTCTAAGTACGCCAAAGTGCCTGTTTGAGATGTTTTTACACGGAAAAAAAAGGTACTCTTCTCGAGTTTCACGTGTGCCGTGTCGTGTTGGTCGTCTTCATTCGACTGAACAATAAATTTGAAGAATCCTTTGTAACGGACTTTTGTACTTGTGTACTGTGCGGGTCCAGAAAAAGGCAAGATGATGGATGTTCAGCTGCATGAGTTTATCTTGACGTAAAGGTTTTGACAATGTTGGGTTGCTTCAGAAAATTCACAAGTTCTTCTATTCAACCTATGGTCGATTATGGAAAACAGCTTTTCCGCTCTAAAGCAGGTTCCCTGCAACGATTTGCTTCGCTTGTGTACAAAAAGAAACAAATTGAAACACCAAAATAAGAGAAGAATGACTGTCTGGGATTTCTGACATCGGTCAGGAGGATATTTTTACTTTCTTTTTGCTAGAAAATAGGATCTTGTTTTGTGAATGCTCAAAGTCGTGCTGACGCAACATCCAACCGTCTTGCACCATGAAGAAGAAGAATTGTGTGCTTGAGGATTTCGTATCAATGCCAAATTGTATATACTTATGTGGCAGCTACACCTTAAACCTTAAACCTGCAGACATGGGTGTGAACATGGATTTGAAATATACAAACAGGCAACCGCGTCAGTTTGGATTTCGTGGGTACAATTCCATTGTCGAGCAAAATAGGGTACTTTACCTAATAATACATGTTTTAGGCGAACAATCCAACTGATTTTGAAATGTTAACTTTAATATTTCTACGGAAATTCGAATAATAGTTTAGAAGTAGGACAATACACTTCAGTGGTGACTATTTCTATTTTATGTGTACGAGAGCATGACATAATATACATATAAATAAATATCGTATTTCTGAAAACAAAATTCGTTCTGGCCAAAAAGAAAATACAATTAAATTTGTTTTTATGATGCTATGAAAAGTCTCAGGAAAATATGGTCCTTTTTATGACACATGGCATGGGATTCATCGTATATATGAGTAACACATGAAATAATAGCATAACAAATGTCGAAATATGACGTGAAATGTGTGACTACAAGAATGTCCCTTCTTGAATCGTTACTCCTACTTAAGGATGTAATCAAATATGTAAATAATTGTAACTAATACACAATACACAATTCACAATTCACAAAGATGAAGGTCTCCGTTTTCGTTTGTTTTACTACCTTTGAATGCGTTATCTATTATTTTCATTTAATTATTACTGTGCTAAAATGGCACCCGTATTTCTGAGAAAATTGTGGTTCTAGATATGAAATTCATAAATACGAATTTCACTTCGCATATAGGTATAACCCACGTTCGTGGTGGGATTCTTTGAAAGTGCCCTCATTCTTAGTGTTTTGCTCATTTCCATTTTAAACGTAAGTACACGGTAGCATGAATTTTAGAGATGGCAAAAGTAAATTTTGGGAAGAGATGTTAGCAGGCAATTACGGCGAGGTCTCGACTTCCAAGGACAGTATAAAACTAAAGTAGTAAAAAGACATTTCCATGCGGAAATTATATTCGACTGGAAACCATAAATTTGTTAAAATATCCTCCTTTACGTTTTCTCACTTTCATCCACCCATACCGTCGAAAGTGTAACCCGATGGTAGAGTGCTTTAATTGCTTAAATATTTCTTACCACAAACAGGAACCTTGCCCGCACAGTGCTATCCCTAAGTGGCAGTTGATGTAAATTACCCATGTATACTTATATACATATATTTATTGTTGTGGTTATCGATCCTGAGGATTCGGATGGCAGGGAATTCATCTCGCTGGTTAGACCAACATTTCGCCGCATAATTTTTTTTTGGTTTGAAGATAATCTGTCATTTCTAATTAAAATATGGAAGAAGATTCCATACTGTACAGCATAGCGTTCAGAAACGTTTAACATTTTAGGGTATCACTTAATACTACAAATTACAATAAAGGCAAAACTGGCTTAAATGCCTTAGGGTTCTAGTCATGTTCATGTATAAGAGTGCTTGTATTTTCACAGTATATATGTACTTTCGTGTGCATAAATATGTATGTAAACAGAGACTAAACCAAACTACTGGATGTTAACTTCTTATAATATATTAAAAAAGGGTCGAAGGGATTCCTGGGTTATCTCTGCGACAACAGTCGCTACATTGTGCTTAAAGTTGCCATCCAATCTTTAATACCAAGGCCTCTGTGGACCACAAGAGGAAAAACAGAAAGCCTATTGTCATTAATAAATCTAAGGCTATCACAGCTTCTAGACAATCACTTATATTTTTGCCGTTTAGATTGAGTTATTACTTAGGCCGTAAAAGCATACGCGCATACAATCCGATGCTGAGAAAATATAAAAAGACATAGGATATAGCATATTTTGTATATTGTATATATCGTAGACTGAAATACGCGGAGTGATATAAAATATCAAAGTGACAGCCATTTATTTCATCTTTGATTCAGATAATTTCAAAATTTGTATAGTGAGATTTGAGGAAATATAATAGCGAAAACCTTTTGCTAATTTATCCCGAAATTATTCAGCTGTAAATTAAGCGCGAAACTCTATTGTATTCCCTCTGTTGACAAAACACCATTAACTCTGGTGATTTATTGCCAAACGATGGGTACAGTGTGACAAAATGAGTTGTTCTATCTCCCCTATTGTGCACTCATGGAGGGTGTAATCAGATGACAGATTTAAGCCTATGTATTGGTGACGCAAGTCTGTTTCGCCGTGGACTAGGGCTTAATTACAAATTTATTTATTATCCTATCCATTCACCGAATGGTATCTATACATTCGGACCGCTGAATTGTGTGGAATTTGTTTAAATTTGATGTCCAACTAATGGTCGTTTGAATTTGGTTATTTATATCTGCTCGGGTTGATAGCAGAATTACTTAATTTAACGACTTCATGAATTACTGCCGGGTAATAAAACTGATGCTACATATTTAATTAAATAATTTGCGAAATGAGTTTTATATTGCCGGGCAACTTCGTCCTGCTCGGTAACATTGATTCTACGTCGGGTAGTATAGACGACCTCGTAAACGCGAGGATGTCCCAAGCTGATAAGCATTATTAGGTACGTCAAAAAATTCAAAGCAGCTTTTTATAACTTCATCTTTTAGAGGCACTGAAGGTTCCAATAATTCGCTAGCCCTTTTACATGCAAATACTTTACGATCGAGGTTTCGAAAGGAGTTTCCAGTTAAGTTCCTCCGGGAATCGGGAGCATATTTCACGTGTCGTAAATTTGGATGCATTTTAACACAAATTTCATCTTAATGCGCTATGAATCTTGATGGCACAGTCATTACAAAATACGTAACAGAAAGTTTATGCTAAATACAGTGGTAAGTGAAAGTTTTTATTATAAAGTCAGTCTTAAGGAGCCACACAACGTTATATTTAATTATAACTAAACTATAAATATATGAACAACACTTGTGTCGGAAAATGTAGTGTAGATAATGATGCATCTTTAGGATACAATTACACTTCTCATTTAAAGTTTCCATAAACTTTTTCTGAACCTTTTGAAACTTATCACACCAAAAAATTTTCAGAAAAGAAAACAATTTATTACAAGTAGTAAGAATAGTTATAAAAGTTTTTTAAAAAATTTGATCGTTGTGATTTCCTTAAAAATATAAAATATAAGGAATATTTTGTATCATCATTATAAACTATGCTTTTTATTTGCAATTCATTTTGTATACACGCTTCGGTATAATATTTCAAAAGCAATAGTCAATATGTAGACCTGGTGGAAGGTCGCATGTGTCATGTGATTTGATGTTTTACCTCTTATTACCATTAGAACAAACAAAAAAATCTTTTATTCCATCTCAGAAAAGTTCGAAGCACTTGTGTTTTTTAGTCTCTCCAGGTTTGGTAGATCCTTGTCGGCAATTATATACTAATTTAATTAATATTTCATGTTAAAGCTTTCGATGAGGGGAAAAAATTGTACCCAACCATATAAATAGCAACATTGGATGATAATTCAAATACAGATTTAAATAGAGATTGTGTAAATTTTGTTTAGAATTGAGGTCACATGAATGGTCCAGAAAAACCTAGAAATTTAGGATTATTTCCCATATTTTCCTCAATGGACAGATATTTAAATGTAAAATTACAATGCCCGAAAACTCAGAGATACAAGCTGCGAAAAGTTTTCTAATGATATTTTAATCGTTGTAGTTGTTGGCACCATTGAAACCATTCCTTGATTACACAAAAATTGAGAGGATATTAAGGAAAAAGTACGTGGGTTTATGTTGCACACAAAATCGATATACTTTATATTCTACTCGATACTCTAGAACGATAAGGAAAAATTACGCAGATGAAAAATTTGGGGTCAGTGTTAAAAGTTCCTACTTATGGTCACCTTTAGGTTCAAAATGACCTAGGAAGGTTTTATTAGAAAAAG
The DNA here is from genome assembly GCA_001932985.1 of Proctacanthus coquilletti. Taxonomy (NCBI): domain Eukaryota; kingdom Metazoa; phylum Arthropoda; class Insecta; order Diptera; family Asilidae; genus Proctacanthus; species Proctacanthus coquilletti. Next base: position 176,224 of record MNCL01000166.1, read on the forward strand.
GAAGAATGGCAAACGTGAGAACTTGAACTGCAGGTAAAGCTGGAAAGATTTTAGATAAAAATACGATTAAAACCAAAGAGGTCTGTAAATTTATTTGAAATTACTTATTCTAACGAAACGTTCTTTTCTTGATCATTTTTCAATACGAAAACTAGAGAAAAGGTTAAATTATATCTTTTTAATATACTAAAAGTTAAAAATACCATTTTCATTAAGATTAATTGGAAATTTTAATATAATATGAAGGTGTTAGAGCTTTTAAGATATAAAAATAAAAAGCATATTAATTTTTAGTCCAAATCGTATGGTAATCATGAATGAAATCGGAACTATGCTTGGGTTTTATTTCGAAATAACATGTTTTAAATATTTAGAAAAATCTTCCTTCTAAAAATTTTCTTAAAGAATGCTTAATATGATATTTTTTATGTAATTTTTATGTCATACTTTTAAATAACAAATGTATTTTAATCGAAGCCACTATTTATTTTCAAAGTGTTTGCACAATTCAACAAATTGTTTAGAAATAATCACATTAATCTTTATTTACTATAAAGTTAGGCATAAGCGTTTCTTTTGCTGCATAGTGGACAATGACCTACTTAGTCATGTGTGCTGAAGTCGAACGATATCCCCAAGCTACCGAATGCCAAAACAAATACCATTTCTTGTTTCCAATCTCCGCAGTTCGGAAATCGCAAATTAATTTTCTCCATGGCTTTATGTTCATATGATATTCTTATACATAACTGTATGAATATTTAGCTCCCAGTGCCGATATATCCCTAATGTACCATAGAGGCATAGTCATGAATAAGACAGTACTTTCTTTTGTAAGAAATCGGGACATTTGCTTGGGACGAACATGAAATTGAATTTGAACGTTTTTGGAGTCGCTGAAAGTGTGTTTGCGGCACAAAAGGCATTCGAAATCTAATCCTTTTGTAGGAAAATTTTAATCCCTCGGAAATTCAACCTCTGAACCCCTCTTTTGTACTACAACTTCTGTGGTTTTTTCTTTGTGATATTTTTTTTCGTTTGTTACTGAAGCCACACATATATCATATAGTGAAAGTGGGCTCCTGCACTTGGGCCTTCTGTAGAACTGCATACAAATATATCCCACGTAGAATGGTACCTGCAAAGTACCCCTAGTACAAAATATGACGTGTGTACTATGGATATTTATCCGGAAGGAATCCACAATAGCGGCGTTCTAATACAGGAGATATCCTTGTGCCCATGCAAAGCCCAGGATCTTGGAGCAGGGTCTTCTACTGGGACTCCTGCCACCAGCATCCAACCAAATGTTCGAAGCTCTTGTGTATGCGAAAATTTATGTTTTATACCCAAGCTTTAACTAGGCAAACCTTTCGTTATGTGCTGACCAGAGAGTTCTTTTTGTGGCAGTCCTCGAAAGTTAAGGAAAAAGGGAACAATCGTCGGTTTTTAGGTTTGTTAAAGCCTTTTATATCGGTCACTGTGCTTCGCTCTCCCTGGCAGAGTTCCAGGAATCAAAGCAGTAAATAACGCGAGGGATTTTCATACAACTTCATCCGAATTAGTTTGTTTGACCATCAACCCTTCTCCGATTTTCGAGTTTGGAGTTTGGAGGCCGTGGCTCTTGGAAAACTGAGGAGGAGTCCTGACCATGGTTCTCCATTTCCGACATGTTGAGCGGAATACAAACGGTTAAGGGCTGGGTTTTTATCAAAAGCAATAGTGGAGTACACATCGTAAAGCTTTTGTGATTTATAATCCTTTCTGAAAATAGGCAGACAGAATTACGTTCGTAGAATCAATAATATATTTGTATAGTCCAGATAGTCGTTTTGGGGTCTGTATCTGCTCGGTTCCTTTTCGTATATTGTTATGAAATTCTCATGGAGCAGTTTAAATGGAATTATGAGTTAAGTAGTTATTTCAATTGCATTTTCGAGGACGAATAATATTTATTTTCTTGTACAATTGACCAGACCAAATTGCATTATTGTAATACCAATAAATTGGAATAATGTAAGATTCTATGGGAACACTTTGTTCTGTAATAAATTTTCAATTATATTTTTGGAGAAATGAGTTGGTGAGTGGTTTAATTGTTTCTCACTTTAAGCGAAGAAATGATTTTACTTCTTCAAACATATTCGACAGGATTCTACGGATCCTAATTGTATGTTTAACTTCAGCCTCTCCGTTCAAGTTATGAAGAAAAGGTTCACTAATGAGCATATATTTACCTAGTAATTTATTTATTGCTTATGAAATAGCATAACGTCAGATGGTAGTTATTAAAAAAATTGAGTTAAAATAATTTAAAGACAATTCATTTTTAGCATTTTGCTAATGTAGAATTTTGTGATATAAAGTTAAATAAGAAAATAGAAGTTTGGGTTTTTCTGTGTCGCACTATGGGCAACTTGAATTTTATAAAATAAAACTCAGAAGTTTTCACTCTGTATTGATAACATATTTCAGGTCCTCAAAACTGAAGCAAGAATTTTAAATTAAAGTACATTTTATACTACTGTAGCACATTTATAAATAATTTTAGTATTATCAGAAGGAGAATAAGTGAACTTAACTACTCCGCTTGCATTCCCTTGAGGCGAGGGTTAACTCGTATTTCACTTTAAACTGACAGGCAGTGAAAGCTTGTCCTTCGAGAAGAAATAAAAATTATTTCCTCTGCTAATCCAGACAATGTAAGCAAGTAAGTGATACACATCAGTTACTCAAGGTGCTTCTAAGTTTGACCCGCGTTTCCCACCAGGGATATTGTTTAATCTTCCGTCTGCCACTCTAAACAAAGAGGAGAAAGTGCTCATAATAAATTTGATAGATTCATTCAACTCGTGCTACGAACCAGTAGCAAGAGCCAGATAAGAGATAAGGGCGGGAGGGAGGACAAGTTTTCAGGAAGCCCATAAGGAAATCCTATCCTTAGGGTTATTTGCTACATCTTCCTGCTCTTAACACGAAAATTGTAGATTAAACCCGAAAAGCAAGAACAAATGGCAACATCAGCAGCTGACCTATTTGTCCGAGTTCCTGTTGATTTTTTAATGCCTCTGAGTTACGTGGATGAAGGATAAAGCCAAAAAGTACTAAATGGTTTTCTGACCTTCTGGCTCTTGTTGAGATGAAGATAGCCTCTACGATGCCCCTTGGCCGCATTCACCCGTCGGCTGTCCAGCCTGTTGACAGTCTTCTTTCTGTTTATCACTTAGAAAAGTTAGAAACTTTTATTTTTATTTATCTTTTTCTTTCTTGTTTCTTCAAAAAAAAGTTATTCAACAATCGCTTGCAAAGTGGATTAGAAGAAAAATTTTGTAAAAGGAATTCCAAATGAAATATTTTGCGGTTGGCCCCACGAGGAGAATACTAAGGAAAATTGCGTAATAGTCTTAGGGTATTTTTATATTTTTTTCTAAGGAAATTTTCTTCGCAAACAATTAAAAGGGATTACTTCTCTTCCTCCCTATTCGAGGCAATTGCGACTCACGAAAATTTATATTCTGCTTTTTATTTATTAAGGTACGTTAGAAATTTTATTGCATAAGCCATGGTACTATTTAGAAAGAGTGCTAGATATAATATAATTTCTGTTTTGCGAAGCAAAGAAGATTTTGTCTACTCATTTCCTTGTTAAAAAGCATGATTTTTGGATATGATAAGCTGTTACGAATTCCTAAATATATACAGAGATTACTTAAAAACGAATTTGGATTCTTTTTATCTGGCTGGAATATTGGCAGGCATTTTTAAAAACGCAATTTTTACTATCATATGATATACGGGTATCATGCAAATAATAGCCCGTTTATAAGCATTATCAGACATTTGTATATTAACCCTTTTCCATGTATAATGATAAATTTCATTTGATTTTGTTAATTCGAATTAGGTTCTAAGAATCAATCAACAAAGTATTTGAACTATTTGGTTACGAAGAATTTGGGTTAATTGACTTTTATTAAGGCAAAAGTTTTGTAACTCCACTCTAGATGTTAGAATGTTATTTTCTCACAAACCTAAAGAATGTTTGCATTAAATATTATTTTGCATTATTTATATACGTATGTGTATAACTTACTTAAAATCTTTAAAAGAAAAATAAATACAAAAAGCGGAAAAAAGGAATACTCACGGAATCACCTCGGTGCTTTCAAAGAGTACTTGTAGATGGGTGCAGTAGTGGTCCAATTTCAAATGTAAAACACAAAGATATGAATTTAGACTTTACTGTGGTTTCGAGAGTGGAAAAGAAGGTAACAATTTATTTTTGTTTAAGGCCATTGTGTTGGATATAAAATGAAAGGTTATTAAAGTACGAATTCATAAACATACTATTCGTATTTTGTTTAATCTACATTTTTCTTAACATTTTTCCTACAAGGAAATTTATCAGCATCGCATTACTGAAAGTAAAGAAAGCTTGTTAAACAAATTTGTATAAATTGAATTATTTGAAATTGATAGAGATTTATTTTAATATTGTTTTCTTAGTGTTGGTTTCTTTTCTCCGCTAAATGTTTTATAACAGACTAGAAAGTAATTTTTTAATGTTGAATTACTGTCCCTAGGAAGTAGGCTTTAATTTTGTGAAATAAACTTTATTAGATATTTTATCTGCTTTCTTCGCAATAGGCATCCTAGGGTATGTAATTGCAAGACAACATACCGAAATACACTATTAATAGTAAATATAAACACAGTAAATGATATTATTGGGAAATAGTCTAATTGATTTCTAATAAACCCTGGTATAAATGCCCAGAAATATAATCTAAACTTATTTTGGTACTCCAACTAAGTATCTTTATATTAAAAACAGAATATAATTCATTATTAGAAACAATGCTAGTGGTGGTTTTCGAAATTAAATTATTATATTTCAGCGATCGGAACGAAATTTTTTAGAAACTAGAAGCCTTAGAATTATAGAAATAGTAAATAAAATATCATTAGTTTTCATTTGAGTCAAACTGTTTTCTCCTTTTAAACTGTGTTTTATTTAATATACCTTTCTTTATCGTCTCTTGATTTACTTATTGACAAAATCTTTTACTAGTTACAATTCAAATAATGAGTTTATGACCTTATGAATCATAAAATTATATAGCAATTAATTCTTTATAAGGCTTTAATGAGTTTTAAGGCATTAAATATGAAATATAGAATATTTGGCATATCACTGAATCTTAAAAAGAAGCAATACTAATTTTAGAGTAGAACAAAGAATCTATTCGACTTCGACCACCTGTTGTGCATCAAAAAGGAATTCGTTGTCACCAACCTCAATGATTCTATTCAATAATTATATTAATGGTTTGCCAAGTCATCCAAGTACTTATTTGGGTTGTAGACATGTAGAAGGACTAATTGGGATTCGAGTAGAAACAATGGGGATTTGTGTTGAACGACTTGCACAATGTAATCAGCTAGTGCACTCATTTATTGAATCTTTGAATAGTATGTAATTATATTTGTTATTTTGATATCATAATTAAAAGTGATTTAATTGCCTTTTTATTAAAATAAATATTATAAAATATTTTAAACTCTACACACAAATTGATCAATATGTTACTTTAAAAAGCATGTAGCAATATCTCTTCAGTTTTTAAATAATATTAAAAGGATGGTAAATAATAAAGTGAAAACATATTCAACCACATTTAGATCCCGCAAACTAAAACAAATTTAATTTATAGATAGCAAAGCTCTAAAGCCTCTTTACGTTTTTTAATCAATTAAAATTTTTATCGAATCCACTCAATCATGGCATGTAACATTCGAAGCGGCTATGCAATTTGCAATTTAATATTGAACGCTGGGATTGATTTGCGAACGATGCATTTTATTTGATTTAGTGTTTTAGTTTTAATAAAGCTGTAAAAAGCTCGATAAAATCGAGGCTGTTATCACCCATTGAGGCTTTACATTAGAAATACTTAATTTATTTGTGAAATATCAAGCATTAACTTCTTACCTTTTACAATAGGGTCTATCTGGAAATACCTGTGAAGTCAACGAATCAGTAAATATATAGCGAATGTACATTTGTTGTGTCAATACGAAACGGTTGAATTCTTTCTGTCGCATGATATGCCATCGAAACAAAGCCGGGCACGTGTTACACGTGAATATCATCCATAAAACATGAATTTGCTTCGTTGGGCTTAAAATTTCTGAATTGAATTTGATGAGAACGAATATACGTTTTTGCGTTAGGCAGAAGGTATATTTGTTCAAATTTATCTACACGTACGGTCATATAGAAGTCCGAAAGGCAAAATGTTTATGTCGCTATTATCTACTAAAAATCTGATAGAAGCTCGAAAGGAAATTTAATTTTCAGCGCAATTCAACGCCATTGAATTTCAGAGTGTGATTCCAGATGAAAATGTAAATGATATCGTTTTACGCAATATTTATCGCGAAAAGGAAGTCGCACAAAAGATAAATTTAGTGAATCAAACGTTCGTCATTAATTGATGCTATTTGTGCGGAATTATCTAGCAATTCATTGCAGATGTTGCGGTCCATTGGGTGAGCCTATGACGTGCTGAATATGCAGTTTAATCCGATGTTCTTTTATTGCTGAGCATATTGCGCTGATAATCGATATAATACTTCATTTCTATGGCAATTTGAGAAATCATTCAAGTCTAAGTAGTTTGGATCGATTTCTATAAAATAAATATGCATATGTCAAACTAAGTTTTAATAAATATTTTATGCTGATGTTGTTCGCATATATAATTTTCTATCATTTGAAGCTTATTATTATTTCTTACTTATCTCCAGCTAATTCGGCAACTTAAATTTCACCTTTTGGAATAGCGTTTTTGTGGAACAGACTAGACGAAGTTGCTAATTTGAGTTATGTTATTTTATCTGTCTACAATTTGGTTTCTTTATTTCGTAGGATTATCCAAAATATTAATTAAGGTTGGTCTTATTATTATTCAAAAAAAGTAACATAGGAGCAATAGGGTAGAAGAATTATAGAGATAATAGACCTCTATTCAACAATTAATAACATGTCCATCTTTGATTTGAAATAAGTTGTTGAGAAATTCCAATAACTTTTTGAGTTGTCTTCCTTTTGATCTATTTTTGGTAGCAACAGCCAACAAAAGCAAAAAATTACATACTTCAATATTACGAATAGAATTATATTTCATTACTAATTCTTTTAGTAACAGACGTTACGTTGGCAGCAGAACCTACCTGTGCTCTTTGCAGTAAGCAATGCGGCGCGGATTTTAGTTTTATGTATAACCATTGTTTGAGGAAATAAAATTATTATCTTTCAGTAAAATCACTTTGAAGGATTTAGCAGCTTTTTCAGCCACAACATGGTCAGAACGACAAAAAGTTTTTGTTGCAGCATATAGTCCAGCGGTCCAGATGGTTTTATTATACCTTCGAAAATAGCCTGCGTGCATGCATAGGTTACGTCACACGTTGAATGGATTTTTCGAATTCGTTTGTCTCTTTGGATAACCAAATGTGAAATACAACCGAATCCGATGAAAATCCCTTTCAGCAATGGCCTCTAGCCACATAACTTTTTGCAAACTATTCTTTTGTTAAACAATTTTAGTGCCCTCCATTTCCATTTGGAAAATATTCACAACGTCCGGTGTGCAATGTGGTGCATCCGTTGTAATATCTCCAGGGCAATTTTTAGAATTTCATCATTAAATTTTCTTCATGATTCTATTCAAGTAGCAAAAAAATCAATCTTGGCTATTTATATAAAATTAGTAATCTTATTCAACTCCTGCATAGCATAGAGCTATGGATGTAATGCATGCATCTCTGGTAAAGTAATATTTTTGTTTTATAAATTATGAAAAATATGAATGATTTAATTTTAATGAAATTGCTTAGAGAATATCAAAAAAAATTTCACTTTTTCAAATCTTTACATATAATAAAAAATTACGGAAAAACTACTGGACAGATTTTAATAAAACTTTCTTTGTCTATGCCTTTATAATTAATTAGAATTATCACGATATTCTTCCGGTTAAGATATTAAAGATAATTATTTATTTCAAAAATTGCTTCCTAAGAAATGAAAAAGAAATTTTTTTCTGCCCATGGATCAAAAAACTACTGGAGGAATTTTGATAAAATTTAGCACAATAGTAGCTTATGGCTCCGGTCAACATTTAGGATAGTTTTCATTACAAGTTGGGCTTTCGATGTTGGACTGTGAAAAGTAAAATATATGCCTTCGGGAAGGAAAAGTAGTCTTTCTTGAAATTTATGGTATATGCAAATTATGAAATTTTTTAAGATGAACTTATTTAAGGGAACCATAAAAACATTTCAGTATTACCAAAAAGTATGAGATAGTGTAGATTTTAACAATACATAAGAAAATATATTTTACAAAATGTGTTACATCTTTCGGTTTTCATTCCTTTTTGTAATTTTGAAACCATATTTAAAAGTTTGTGCGCTCACTTGATTTCAATGTTCAGTTTAATTAAAACCTATTTTTATTTTCTAAAAATAATGAAAGTGGTTGTAATAGAAGGTTTTCGGATTTTCAATAATACAATTTTCTCAAAGTCTAATGTTTAACGTTAATAATGCATAATCAATTGCTTTTATTTTGGCACCAAAAAAGAAGCCAATTAAATCTATTTAAAAGTTGTAAGTTGCTTTCGTCGTCGAAGTGTATAACTTGTAAGTAGGATATCATCAAAAAACGAAGTCAAATAATGATGATAAAATATTCTTCCCTTTTATTTTGATAGCGATTGAAGATATAACATGAAAGCATTCTTAAAGGTTAAAAATACATCACAGGAGGTATTATTTACAAACATATTACACTCCATAGCCGCGACTTTTGTCTATTAACCACTTCCCAAAGTAAAACAAAACTTAAAGTGGTTTTTGAGTGATAAAGGTAACACAAACTTGTTGTATAGTGAAATTTAAGCGATAGAATAAGAAAAAATTAGAAAAAAATTCAATAACTAGAAATATTTTCTGGAAATATTCATTGTAACATTGCTTATCAAACCAAAAATTTCTAAGGTCGACTAATCGAAATATGCAAAATGTTTAAATATTTGTATTATAAGAGTTACATGAGTTTAGACAGTCTTAACCTTAATTACCCTTAAAGACTAGGGAAATTGAAATAAAATACTCTTTTTGCTGAGTCATAATCCATTTTAAGCGTTTCGCCACAACCATGTGATTCACCGTGGACTGAGTAGGATACGATTGGGCACCTCGACTCCAGGGCGGGTATTTTGTGGCTACGCTCCCAAAATTGAGTTTCTTTGATAAGAAAGTAAATGTGTATTTTCTGTATTTATGGTTATTACAGGATTTTCCTTCTCCTTTTGCTTTCTTTAGCTTTTTTCCCTTCGCAAAGGTAATTGAATTAAATTTTAATTAAGGGTTTTGGCTACAAATTATACAGAAGGTCAATTATAGACTAGATTTGACTTGAAACATTACGAATCTATTTGTAAAGGTCAGAGGTCCAAAATACATAGTCATAAGAACGTGTTTTAATAACCGTTTAGAAGTAGATATTTGAAGCCTCGCATTCGAATATATTCGCCCCCGAATATTGTTTCTATTGCTGAATTGTGTAATAAATATATTGCACTTTAGGTTGTCCTCTATCATTAATTCTCCTTCTCTTGAATATACTATGTACCATGCTTTAAGATGCAGTGGGCCAGAATTTGAAATCTAACACTCCCTCAACTTTCTCCCACGTCCTATTTCTACGTTCCTCTATCTTGCCGTGAATTTTGTAATCCTATAAACTTCCATGCCTGCTTGGCATGCTTCACATACATTTACTCGATATTACCAACCTTTCATTTCTTTTTTGGCTGCTCACATTCCTAACAATTTCCGTATTCCTAGTGGAGATAACCAATCGCCATATTAAACATTACAACAAATTACGCCTTGTCTCCACCCTTAAAAAAATGCGATGAAAATCTATTCAGCAGAATTTATTTCATCCCAAAATAGATCAACAAACAAAAATTCTAAAAATTGTTGTTTTAGTATTTGGTGACTAAAAATAGAGGATATTGATACGAGGGCCCAAAATATCTCGAATGTACATTCGTTGGATTTTTATCATTTTTATAAATTTTACTAAAATGTGAAATCGTTCTCTTATGGAAAATTATTAATTTAACTTATACTAATTCTCACTCCTTTAATTCCAAAGAAAATAAACAGGGATTGCAGGAAGAATGATTTATTTAAGTTAACCCGAAAAGGCGACTAAAATGCCGATAAATATAACCGAAGAAAGAAATCAATTTAATTTATCATTTTCGACGCGCATCGAACAAAAGCTTATTTCCTTTTTGATTTAATTGACATCAGGATTTCGTCGATCACGCCGGCTAAATCATCGTTTGATTCTTGGCACTGCGGCCAACTCTATCAATTTACATTTTAAATTTTTCTCTCTTTTCAACAATTTCAATTATTGCCAAAACCAGGAACATATAAATTTTGCGGAGCTCTGCTTTACCTACAGAACTGGATAACACTTACTAGAACGGGGACAAGGATTCTATTCCTTATTCCAAAGTGATATCGCGACGTCCTCGGGATTGGTGGTAGAAGACAAACAGTAGGGAAGAAGTGGGCGAGGTGCTGCAGGAAGCTTTCGTTTTAACAAAGTGTTCCTTCAGCCTGTTCCTCGGAAACGGAGAAGACGAAGACCTATTTCTCAGATGGAAGAACTGCAAAGGACCCCTTTGTCCTTGGTATTCTTGCACCCAAGTAGTTTCCAAATTTTGTTGGCACATTGCCAAACAAATCCTTGTGCTCTGGTGGCCGACGTAATGTCATTCCGATTTAAATGTATGGTCCACACCACGACGACCAGGAGCAGCAGTCTCTCAATAAGTCCCGACAGATATTGAGCTTTACGCCAGTAATAAATTTGCTTCGCACCAAAAACCGGCCTGTGAGGCAAATTAATAGAAGCCGAGGAGATCCAGATTTGTGGTCGTCTCTTCGTTCATAAGCCGCAGCTATTCCTGGACGAAATTATGCAGTTTCTACACTACTGTTTCAAAGTTCTGCGAAATTCCTTAACAGGCAAACTTTGGGTCTGGCAGGAATGCGGCCGATTTACCATTGCCAGCACTGCCCAGCCTTCACCAGCTTTTAATCGTTTGCCATTGTGAACAAATTGAGAAAGGTCAGGACTTCACTATTTCATTTCTATTCACCAAGCTTAAAACTATAGTAGTTCTGTTCTGAAGAATTCACATGGGTGGAAGTCCACGAATTCCGGCAAAGGAAGTTGTAAGTTATTGTACACTGGGACCTTCGGTTCCTAGAGCCTCATAGTTGCGTAACTTTGTATTAGCAATGCTATTTCTGTCCCAGAGCAATTTCGGGACGTTTCTTTTATAATACCCTTATTGCTTTTTACTGTACTTACCTAATCCCACCGTTATAACCCTTTTACTCTGCTCCATACAAACCCAAAAGTTAAAGAACTTTCTCAATTATCAGAATTCAACATGTTGTGCTTGAATCGGCTCTTTAAATAGCTGGGTGCTTTTTCCTGTTCTTAGAATCACTTGCAAGTGGAATTACTTTAAAAGCCACCAGTATTCAACGATTTGACCATGGATTGCTATTGTGTAGTTTGTCGCAGCACTATATCCCGACAATGAGAATTTAAATACCGTTAACATTTAATTTAATTTGAGGTTTCAACAGTTTAAACGTTCATTAGCCAGTACTAAATTAAATATGCAATCTACGTGCGCCTTTAAGGATCATATACTGAACTGTTAAATATATATTTATATTTGAAAATCCGCAATAAATTCGGTTGATTTAACTTTCAAATTAACTTTCATTAGCGTTTCCTCTGTGGCGTTAAATTTTGAAGGAAGTTCTGGTTATTGGAATAATAAAATAATCCCAAAAATGACAGCTATGGAATAACGAATAGTTCCGGTTTTGTTCTCTCAAAGGAAGTAATGTATAAAAATTCAAGAGGGTTTTAATAAAATACCTGAATATTATTCTTTTTATTATGAAAATTTTGTACCCTTCGGGAGTTTTATTTTCAATAAACAATGCCAACGATAGCAATTTTGTATCAGCGTTTTATCAACTAAAATTCCTTGTTTCGGGGTTGTGATTTATTATTAAGTTATTTTTTAATATGATGAAATACTTGTCACAGGTTTTTCATAATTAAATTTATTTTACCTCTTGTGATGTATAGTGTAAAAATAAATTATAATTCAAATTTTCAATTAAATGTTATTACTTAACTTTAATCTTTTTTCTGTGTGCTCGTATTTCCTTAAATAATTTTGGTCTACAAAATCAATAAAGGCATAGTTTACATACAACTTAAGGGTGCCTTCACTGAATGTTACTTTACATTGAAATGTAAATGGGACAATAATTAATAAAAATGATTTATGATTGGTACAATAGCGATGAATGCCTCTAGCAATTAAAAAATTTCAACATTAATCTCCTAAGCGCTCTTGTGCTAGTAGTGCAATTATTCTAAGTAAGTAAGTAAGGTTTCTGTTTTGTTTGCTTTTCACTAATATTTTTACAATACTTACAACGATTATGCATGAATTTTATCCAAGGTAAAAAGTAGAGAAAGTATTTACAATAATACATATCTATTATTTTTCATAGTTGTAAATGAAATAAATGAATTTAATAATAAAAAATCTTCCCGTATAACAGATCAAAATAAAATTTTTATTCAATAATGCAAACAAATATTCAAGTAAATAAAAGTGTTCAACTAAATAAAATTACGTAGATAATAAAATCGATGGAAGAGTAAGCTTTCTTTAAGAACTCTCAAGGAGAATTGCTCTAAATCATATCTCATAAAAAGTGTCATTTTATAAAGGATTCGCGATTATTGTGCTTTTAATTTTATGCAAATTTTATGTATTATTTTGTATGTTATAATGGGATATCAATTAGGTAAGTTTATCCTATTAAGTCCTGAAGAAAGCAACAAATTAGTCATATAGTCAGATTATTTTTTGATTTTATTTAGAATAATTCTTTCAACCGGAAGGAATGTATTTAAGTAAGATTTAAGTTTTTGTATTATAATACTTGGCGTATATTTTAAATACTACTCATGTTAGTGTAAGCTACAAGATAATATAATATAAATAATAATAATACAGAATGAGGCGTGTTTTTCATTGCATAAAGGTGCTATGTTGTAGAGGTATGACAATATATATATAATATAATGCATATTATAATTCTGCTTTCGATGAAAACGAAAAATGAAACAAGGCGCTTCAAATTAGTATCTTTTTTAATTTATTTTCTTGTAGTCACACTAATTCACCTATTAATATCGTAAATGGAAGTATTTATAGCATTCCACGAAATCATGGCATTTTCACAGGACGATCTTTGTTCAGTTTTATAAACGTCCACATAAATTCAGCCAAATCACCATTTAGCGCGACGTTTATTTATAGTCTCTCTTTATATGCGGTGATACCAAAACGCGAATAGGAAAATGTTTATATAGTGAAATTGTTCCCATACACTTCGGCGTTGTTTCGAACGAAAGAGGAGGACTTTATAAAATTAAATGTTAATTGAAACCCGAAATCAATCCGAACGTTTAAAAGGTATTTTCGCTAATTTCTAAACAAACCTGGTGCTTCCCCGACAAATAAATCAGTGCAAACACCTAACTTAATTTTCCTGTGTTTAATTTGTTAAACACATCCGCACCAGAATGGTTACATAATTAACTAAATACGAACCCCTGTCCATTCCCTCCATATCCCTGTGGAATGGGATTCACAGTCCACAGTCTACTACGGTATTTAGATGAGACCAATGGATTTCATTGGATGGCAATTAGCAGACCTTCTGCTAATTAATCTTTGCAGGCAAATAAAAGATTTTACCATGTGTGACCATTAAAGAAAGTTTTCTTTTTGGGGTTAAAGGGTCCTTCAACGTGGAACAACCTTCAACTTCTCGACGAAGTAAAATTTCTCGAGATAATATTTCAGAGAATATAAGATGTGCTTATGAACTTGGACTCGAGATGCAACCTCTTATGAAGTTTCTCAAACTTCTAAAGTCAATTAGCAGCTCTTGGGTGAAATTTTATGGAGTAATTATGTAACCGAATGCTTGCATACAATTAGTAAAATGCGCGCTACAAGAATGAAAGTTTTTCGTCATCTTGTACTCCCTCGAAAGTATTATACGCGAAAGGTCTTATGACTTAAGCTATGGGTCTAGTTTTAAACTTTTTTCAACATTTTAAATGTTTTAATTTACATCCTGATCACATTGTTCCAACTAAGCTCTTTTGTAAATTGAGTTGGGCCCAGCTAATTATCCTGATCAATGGAAATTTTCTTTCGAAATTGAGTGAGGCATATGCGGGCTCTGGAGGTAGTTCGTTGTTCCTTTGGGAGACTTTCCTTTGCTGATAAAGAAGGCTCAAGAGTAAACATCTGTGGCTGAGGAGCCAGCCAAATTCTGGTAAAATAAGCAAGTAAAGTGCCTTTGTCATGTGTAAAATATTTTAATTAATTTCTTAAATAAGCAAACAAGAAACAGAAGTAAAACCCACGAAACCCTGTGTGACCCCACGACCAATTTCGGGGAAACTTCAAAAATGAATGGTGGCGTTGTTTACCAACGCCCAGCAGGATTTCCTAGAGGAATCCTAATCCTGTTTGCAAACAGCCTTCATTTCGAAAGTTAAAATTTTCCCATACGTTCTGCTGAGATTTTAATCTTGCACTTATGCCAAATTACTTCAGAAATGCTGTTCGTAGGCTCTTTAAGCGCATTAGCTCAAAGGACCAGAGACCACGTTAGCACCCACCAAAATTTCTGAATTGTTGGCTGAAGGGTATATTTCGGCGTCAGCATGAAATTCTCCATCTCGATGCTCTGGAGAGAGTCTCAAAGGATGATGATTTTGTCGTCACTTATAAACAAGTTTATTTTGAGATGGCAGCAAACATATTCCCACAGCATGCCGTACAGCATCTTCTTTCTCCACAGGCTGCTTGTCAGACTCTTTGGGCATATGGGACACTTCAAATGTTATATGGGATCAACAGCTTTTCGATTGCTTCCACCGAGATAACACTTCTCCGGCCAGCAAGAGGAGGTGCTGAACTATAAAACGATACTTTCACAAAACTTTATCAAAGTCAATTTATGAATTTCCGTTGGTACGAACACCGTGGCTACGTACCATTTAAATCGGTTGTGCTATAGACGCGACGATGACACGCCATTGAGAATTGCGGCATGTCAAATTGCCCTTTCGCAATGCTGTCCTTTTAGACATCTTCAGCATTTTCGGAGCGTTTTATGAAATTTTTATACGATGAATCAGCACGTACGTATGTTATGGCTCTACTCTACTCTTTAAAAAATGTCTGTCTGTCTGCGAAACAACGCTTCTGCTCGGAAGGGAATTCTCAGTACAGTACAGCACAGTGCAATATAAAAAAATAGAGTTATTATATTAGGAGGTTCATTATGTGCTTGGAACGTTTCCAAAATTTAATTGCATGATTAGCTTTAATTGATAATTATGAAAAAGGTTTTTTTTTAAAATTGAAAGGCTGTTTTATTGTTGCTGTGATATTGCTTTATAATTTTATGTGTGTGTATACACTTCTTGTCTAAATTATTGGAAAATGGTGAACTATTTCTTTTGTTATAAAAAAACCTAGAAACATATTTGTTTTTATTAATTACCAAACTTTACTCACTTTAAAATACTTTTATATATTATTTTGGACTTTGTCAAGAAAATCAACGATGCTTCATTTATAATTGTTGAACACGTCATGTTTTTATTAAATTACTCAAGCTGTAAAGTCTGAATAGAGCCAATATACAGTCCTTATTTTGTTGAAGATTTAAATACATTTTTTATTATTTTTTTAGAAAATCATGCATAAAACTAATTTTTCTATAATATGTAAGTAAAGTTAATCTTAAAAATAATGTTTTTTATCATTATAAATATAAATGTTTTTTATGTCATCATATCTGCAGTAGAAGGAAAGAAAAAATAGAATTAATCGTATGTGACTTATTTCATCAGTAATATAATTAAAAATTTCTGAGGCGTTAAGATTGCAACAATTCCAATTCCAATTTTTTAAAAAAATAAATGCGATTCGGTTGTTAAAGAACTTTAAGCGGCACTAACATGTTTCCGTAATCGGGTAGATTTAGATAGATAAATCATGTGGGTATTTAAATGCTCCAACCAGACTTATGCTCCTAACTCGTGTCTCTAGCTTAATTCGACAGATCTTCCGCTTCCTAGGAGGCAGAATATATGACATTATTTAGAGACTACTAGATACTACCCACCTTTACTTTAGTTAGCTGGTTGTGCTGGATTTGTTTGCAGAAATAGTTTATGCTGAAGTCCAATACAACTCGGGAATACGTTCCGCGTAATGGGATATCGCGTTATACGGGACATTAAATATCAGATGAATTTATGCAAGTGTAAACATATCTTTTACTCTCTTTAAACTTTTAGCTTCACAGTGTATATATAAACAATAGATAAGTATATACATTTACTTTTCTAAAAACAAAATCAAAAACTATGTCAAGTGTTAAATCTTCTCTAGGCCTTATACGGGACTATTTTGAGCTTTATACGAGAATTAGTCGCAATTTTTTCATCGCGTTACGAATTCACATGATAGGGGAGCGCGTTATATGGGAGTTTATTGTACTTTGCTTTTTTGGGCTTTGTATTTTATAAATATAAGCTTATCTGTGTTTTGTATAATTCTTGATTTGTTTAAGCTTTGAATCCTTACTACTCTTAGTATAGCTGGGTGTTTTAAGTATGAAAAATCTATTATTCCACTAAATCTAATTGTTCTTCGTAATTTACTTTTCAAAATCTCGCACGATTGCGGAAAGAGAGAAATTCAGAGTTGAAATTATACCCAATTTCGCCATTATTCTTAGAAATATTCCTAGCTTGTCCTAACAAAATTCGGCAGACGACCTATGGACATTTTCAATTTACTGAAAGTAACGATAAATGCTTACATATCATCCGCAAATTACATTATTCCGACTGGTACTTCCACAAAACTCATTCATTCGAAAACCATGAGGCATCGCCTCCTCTGTACCTTCAAGCTGAGCAGAAAGGCTTCACCTAATTAAATTGGCAACCATCCAGGGACCTCGGGGTTTATTATACAAAATGTCAAAATTTTGTTGAACGGGCTTCACTTGAATGGCATTATGCAAACGAGATGTTCAAAGTTGTCATCGACGTTAATGCCGTTCTAGGGAGTATCTGTAGCGCTCCATCTGAGGACTGGGAAACGCCGGGACTCCTATAAAACGTGACTGTGCGGGAGGTGGTCGGTTTACATGATTTACTACTGGACAAGTCCTATACTAGGCTTCCTGATGGCGGAATATTTACCTGCTCCTGCTATTTGAAACAGTAATTTAATGTATTCCGCTGACGTCCATTATAAGTGAGGAGGAGAGGACGAGGCCAAATTTACCTTTACTTGTCAGATTCTTTAATAAGGCCCGTGAGACAAAATTTGTGTTAATACTCGTAGGTCTAATGGACATCGTTATACTGCAATGGTTTCAGATTGCACATTTACTTTAGTTATACCACGCACAAAGAAAACCCCTAGATTTTCGTATTTTATAAAATATGGTTACAGGTAAAATTTATATAGACATTTGAGAGTAGACAATGGACTTTTGTTAATTTAATTGTGTTTTGAAAACAAAGTAATTTTATAAATTTGAGTAAGACATTTACAAAAAAGAATATGTTGAATCCACAATCAAGTAAACCTTATGATTCTTAGAAGATCCATGAATCAGGAAGTCTAATTGTTGTGGAATTTATTTATTTATAGTAAAACTAATCAAGATAATGACTACTGTTTAAGCCTAATCAACAAGATATGGTCAAGTGTATTTGAATAATGCCTTTTTTATGAAAAGGACAAAACAGCACTTGTCACCATTCAAAGGATTTATAGAACACCAAGTGTAAAGTCTAAGTTGCAGTTTAAAGGAGAATAGTCTAAAAATAGTGTAAAATGATTGTTGTAACCTATGAACAGCAGTGGGTTGGGCTGATTGTAATAAGATAGACCAGAAGAGTTAGTTATCTCCATGAAATTCTAGATCGGATAGGTTTGAATTAATCTTGTTAAAAATTGTGGGCCCAATGGGTTTATCCACTTCTTGATTGAAATTGTTACTCCACTTTCTTATAGCATTTTATTCTTATAATATGATTATTATAAATGCGATTCTTGTTATTACTATTATTGTTATTATTATTATTATTATTGTATATGTGCAGAGATCCTGATATACAGACTTCAACTAAATCGAAACAAACCACTGTTAGGTATAATCAAATAATTATAATTTAAGTTGTTCTTAAAAATAAAACGTTCACGTTAAACGACAAATTTTATTTTGCACTCCTTAAACAAATTTAAGAAAACATGGGATCTTGGAACGGTTGGGATGAGATCTTTATAATTTTTTAACTAATGTGTAGCATCGAGTGTGTATAAATAGCTATGCACCATTACAAACCCTAAAAAAACATGAGTCCATTTACAAGTGGCATCAAAAGCAACTAAATACAAATTTCACCATAGAGAGAAATAATCTTGACTGTGACTAAAAAGCATAAAACCCTAAATTCTTTTTGCTAGAGGTAAAAAAGCTTTTCGTAATGTCAAAAACATTGTTAATGTGTTTAGATTGGTTGGTAAAAAATTACATAAATACCATTTTACGATTCGGATTTTTAGTTTTTGAGTAGAGATGGGACTCAACGGGTTATTCACTCCATTTAAAATTTTTGAGATAAATCTCACTCTCGCTCTTGGTTAAAGTGAAGGGGTGAAAAATACGCGACACCCTTCTAAAATAAAATTGGCTCATTCAAACGATATTTTTTAAAATATGATAATAAATAAAATCCCGAAAATACTTCATTACGTTTTCGTTGAATATATTATATTAGGTAATTCCGGCATGTGTACCAATTTGTTTACATGTAAAAATTAATAATTTACAAGTCTGTCTTATGAAGTATCAAATTAAAACCATTAGAAAAACAGTACGATGAAACGATCAGAATTCACCTTATTATTAAATGTTTCGGTAAAAAATCAACTAAATCGAATAATATATCTATGTCATTAGAATTTTCATATATTTTCCTTCATTGTAAACCCCATGCGGCTGCATCCTGTGAAAATACTGCCACTGCGCTTGATTAAAAACTTTTATAAAGGCAATATGAAAACTTTCACATGTCATTTCAATTTTAAAAATCCCACAATCGTAAGGAGATAGAATTCCGCGGAATGGCACCAATACTGGGATTATCCTCATGCAACATGGTCCATAATTCTGTGGGGACGTTACCTAAAAATTAACTTCAAGTGGAAATTTACGAACCTCTTGTGTCGGGAGCGACGGGCCGCAGTTGGGCAGAACTCAGCTATTTTTTGGCCAGCGCCTTCAAGTCTTTGAGCCCTCTAAAACAAATCCCCTTCACATATTTGAATTGAGAAAATTTATGAACAATGGGATTGCACACGATCGCCTGGATGTATAAGTTCGCGCTCGGGCAAAAAGTGAATAGCTGCTGTAGTGGCACAGGACGTGCCAATGCTTTTATGGTGAATCGTAATCCCACAATATCTAGCAACTCTCAACTCAATTTTTCTATTGATTATTATTAAGTCGCTATTTGGGCCATATATCGAATAGGGGACTTGTATCATTTTTCGCGTTCTCGGCAGCATTTAATGGTCTAAATGACTTTTAAGATGAAGGTAAATTAACCGATAGAAATCATAAATTATAGTCTGTATAATCGTGCTAGCAGATTTTCATTGGCCTATGTTGTATGAACTGTGTGTAAGAAGATTTAAGTATAAAAAAAGCGAATATTATTCAATATTTCGCTTTATTTTTCAAGAAAAATCATTGAATTAATTTTCACCCAGAATACACACAAAATAATAATAATACAAAATAACGCCCGAAAAATGGATTTTAAGCAAAGTAATAGAATAAAACCCACATAAATAATTTTATTGCGTATGTATCTACTTGAAAATATTTTATTTAGCCGGCATCCCCATACTCTAAAAGTCCTTATCCTATGAACACAGAAGGATAAAATTTAGAGTTGAATTCAAGACGGAGCGTACACTCCGTGTTAACTTCATTTCAGAATGATGCCTCTATAGATGCCGAGAGCAAAATTTCTTAAAAAGTGTGTGTTTTAGGATAATTCAGAACTAATTAAGAAATATTGCAATTTTATTGATTCTTAACAGATCGTGTAATTTTACTACAAGAGTTAATTACAAAGATCTATGGAAATAGTAATTACCTTAAAAGAAGCAAATACGTGGTAACGTATCTTCAATTTAAGAGAACTGCCAACAACATTGCAGCAGGATGTTAATACGACCGTGAATTTTGTGCGAACAAGGAATTCCAATTGTCAACATATTTGTAGGCAAGACGTATGTACTAGTGTACCAGTGCCTACCTTCCCATGGGAAAAGAAACATGGGATGTGGTAGGTTCATCCTTTCAAATTAGTTGAATGTTTGTTCAACTATGCGCGTAACATTCCATAGAGATAGACTTGCTAACAATTCCTCCTATATTTGTTTAAGAAAAACAAACCTAGACCAGAGTACTTCCGTGAACTTTCGTAGCGTTAATTACGCCAGCAAATACTAGATGGTTGGAGGAGCAAAACAGGCCAAAATGTACCGCATTATTTCCGAGGCTACGTGTATCTCAAATAGTGTGTTAGACAATATGCGGTTGTAATAAAAGAAGCCAACAAGGACGTTCCAACGCCCGCAAATATGAAACCAAATCCTTGGTGGGAGCAAACATTGTTCCAAATAACCCGTTTACCCGTTTAATGCACTTGAAGCTCTGCGTGGAGCAACCCTGTACCCTAGGTAGTTGCATGGTATTGTGCAGATGATATAGCCTTCTGCATTCGCCATACATCCGAGGGATCCGAAGATATTATCCATATTGAATAGCAGTGGCTTCCTAATGATGGAATCTATCTAAAGTCAGCGCTCGTGTTCCAAAACCCATCTCCTTTGCCCTGTTATCGTGGGGCTCTTAATTTAGTTTACTTACTAGAGCTCTCCGGTGGCATAATGTGGCAGCGTTTTGGATAACCTTGAGTGGAATAACAAATGGAATTTCTACGAATAGAGGCGCTAGCTTTTATTGTTGTGACGATTCAACTGTATGCGGAGTGCTAAAAAGTGTATGGCAGTCATTGTACTCTTGGTTGGACTCATTGTGTCCGGGGATTGTAATCGCTGCGGCCCATGTGACCGTACTATAAGCTTCAGAGAAGTTGGAAGTGCCGCAGTCCATCCGTTGGTTGCGTCGGTTGTAATTACAACTTCATTAGATTACTAAAATATTTTGAATTCATGAACGCTATTCTCTTTGCCCGTAGGATTCATCATATCAGCACATACAACTTGGTAACGAGGGATGGAATTAGCTCCCAGTCCGAAATGGTTTTAATGTTTTCTTTCTCTAAATAAAACTCGGAAAGGAAAATTAAAGCGTAAATTTACAGCAAATTTATAGTGAATTTTAACGTGTTGACTTGGAGAAATACAAAATATATTATTTATTATATGTTACGTATTTTGACTAAAAATATATTACGTTTTATATGAACTTTTAAGAGGCGGAAAATATTTAAAGTAATAGACTGAACTGAAGCTGACAACATGGTTTAAATTAAAGCTTGATTCGTACGCACTTGAACCTTGAGTTACAAAGACTTCGAATAAACTAAAACAAGATAAAAAGAAAAAAAATTTAAAGAAGGAGTCATACTCGAAATAATAAATTTTTATTCGAAATTTTTTGAATTCATGAAATTTTGTTTAAAATTATGTTCTATAATTAAAAAACTGTGGTACTGTTTCGTAAGAATTTTTTGAAGTACTACAAGATTGCTTGTAAGTTGCAGGTTTTTCATCAAATTCCAAAATAAAGGTGTAACTCGAATTTATGTAAACTTTTTTGGAAAAATACTCTTGAAGTATTTCAATAGTTGATTCTGTAGACCAATGTTCTTATGAGAATTTGTAGGCAAAAGTTTATTCCAACAAAAATTATATTTAAAAAAATTAATATTGCAAAAAGTATTATATCGGGAATTCCCAATGCCATTCATCTTCGATTTGATATGAAGCAGAAACCACCAGGTGAAGGTATTAATTGAGCTGCAAGCAGTTTACCTTGCTGATTTCTGCCATAAATGCATTTCGCATCCGCTGCTCAATAATTTACTGAACCAATTTGAGTTATTGGCTTATAAAACGGATTTTCGCCAAAATCTCAACAAATCTGCAGTGCACACTTCATTTCTCTTGCGGATTAAATAATTAAATTCCTGTCACAGCCAGTAAACTGAAGGTAGTAGGTATAAGCCTCACTTTCGACGGGCTTGAAGACACGGGAACTCCTCGGGGCCAGGCGAGAGCTGCTGTGTACCAATTCCTGTCGGTAGTCTTGATTTCTGCCCCATATACTCCATACTACATACGTCGAAAATATTGAACTTTCATTGCAGATGAACATCTGCAGAAATAAGCCTCAAGGATAAAATACAGCTTTATTTTAGCCTGAATAGAAATAGAAACATCCGCAATTGATGACCATGGATTTCGATGTACGGATTTGGACGTGAAGAGAAAAATTGTCTAGATATGGTTCTGGGGCAATATTTGAACACTGCAGCACAGCGAGCAGGTAAGCAATGCGTAATTAAATTAAACTTGCGGCTCGAATTGACATCTTCAATTGGCCAACTTAATTTTAGTGAGGCAATTATGCAACACATTTTTGATACAAAGTTTATTTAAAAGGGATTACAAATTCCATTTTTGAAAATAGATAAATATAAATAAAAAAGGTGGTTTTAAAATGAACCAGATTAGCTTTTAATAAAAAGGAATACACATATTTATTTGTGAAGGTACAATTAAAAACAATCCCCAGGTACTTCATGTCTAATTTGGGAAGGTGCTTTCTTATTATTATTATTTCATTAATTACTGAATTATTCGTTTTATCAATTTAAACAGTTAATCTTTCTGATTCTGATTCTGATACTGATCTTAGTGATTGGGTTGATTTTCTTGATGAATTTAGAGCAAAGCTGTCTAAAAATATTGTTTTCTAATTTTATAAAAAAATTGAAAATAATGAGTTTACGAGAGCAACAATGCATAGCACAGAAATAGTGAAGGGTTTGACGCTTTCTTGAAAAGTTATACCTTAAGAGAAATAATCATAGACTCTGCTAAATTTTTTCTTTTAAAATTAAAGGTACACTATTTAAGGGTTTGGAATAGGTTCTCTATTTTCTGGCTTTAACGATTTAAAATTTTAAAATATACTGCCTATGGAAACGCAAAAACTTTCTATTACAATTACAAAAATAGATATTTTTATCCCTACTAAAGATTTTACCGGATCGCTATTTCAGAAAGTTACAAAAATCTTAGTTAGTTATTGAAAAATTTTAAATAGTAGTTGTGAGTGCCACAGATAAAAGAGTAAACAATTTGATTGAATTAAGGAAATGATGAGGAAAAATAGTTTATTTATTAGCTTATTTATTAATTGTAAAGTTGAGAAACTTTTTAAATTTTTAAAACGATTTTACTTGGACAATCGCTGAAAATCTTTTTTTCGCTCAATAGTAGCTTTCACAATAACCTGAAATTCTTAGTAAAGCCATATTTTGACATTTTTGTATATATTTTTATTAGTGAAGTCTTTAAAGATGTAAAAATTTTAAGGTTTTAAAACATACTTTGTAAAGTACAGCATTTGAAGACGGAACTACGCTCGAAAACTTAAATGCGTGGACACTTTAAATATGTTTTTTCCTGTAGTGAAATTTTCAAATCTTGTAGATGTGATTTGTAGAAAAAGATGTAACAATATCTCTCTAATTTTTATGTATTACTCTTAATTATTGACTTTTACAAAAATTGTAATTTTATTGTTTACGCCATAGTTTCGATATCTACCATAAATTGAGATTTTTACTTACTTTTCGAGTTGCTCTTACAAGCTTTAGTAAAATCTTCACAAGGAATTTGTTTTCGATAAAAAATTTTATTTTGGGACCATATTACAAAGATTTTTGTAAAATATAATGATATTACGTAGTACATAAAAGTCACTCCTTTTATTAAAAAATTGGTTTTACTATTAAACAGAAATGAGATTATGAATTGAATTTTAATTTAAATCTTGTTATTTAATTAAGAGGTTAGAACGGACGTAAAAGCAATGATTTTATAGTAGCAAAATTGGTTAATTGTTATTTCGTCATTACGTTAAAGGTTTAAATGTTTAAACTATTTATTTCTTCAATCCCTTAATCGAAAACATCAGTTTTACACAAATTTGAGAGATGACTTTGTCCAAATAATTTATTTATGATTGTAACAAAATGAAAAAGTTTATTTTGCGATTTTTAAATCTACACCAAAGTTCTCCCGACAAAATTTCCTAGTAATAGGGTGGAACATAATCATTCTAATCATACCTAATAGCACCTCGTGCCATTGTTGTAGGCAGAGGTAACTTCACCTGCGTTTTCAAAGGGGTCTGGAATTCAAATCAAAGCTTTCCTCTGGAATGCATACCTGGATGCTGCACAGCAACAGCAGCGTGCATTTGCGTGCATAACTTTCTGAATAGCACCTTTAAAGAGGGACACACATAGAACGGTATCCGCGTCATATCATAGAGCTCACGTCTAGTTTAGAACTGTAGAATAACAAAAGTGAACTAGGGCCAGCACCAGAATGCCATCCTGAATCCTGGTGCCCATGATTTGTTCCTTCCTGAATTTCGAGCACATTGAAAAGCGTTCAGACGTGGAGCAGCCAAGTGTTTGATAACCAGAACGAAATCAGGTCGAGTTACTAAATTGATTAAATTACTTGGAATTTATGAGAAATCAATGAACATGACAGGACAGCGTCCACCCGTGAAACGGAAAGTACAGAGATGATATTTGCATTGATCGACAGCGGGTGCTTTGCGATTTCTGACACATTCGATATTCATGAAACTATGCATGAAGGTAAAAAGGCAAACGAATTCCGATTTGATTTAATTGAAATGACTCCACATAGACGGAACAAAAATTATTTCCTAGCACTCGGTAAGAATTTTTTTATTGGCTCCCTGAACTTTGATCGATCCGTTCGATTGGCTTTAGTTATTAGAAGAACGTGGTTAGGAAAATTGTGTTACTGATGCCATTCCAGGTAGGTCGAAATTCCATTTTAACCAAAAGGGAATCGAAGGGAGTTTAGCGCTTGCCCTAATGCTTAGTCAAGCAAATAATTAGGAAAAGGATTTTGGCCACAATGTACAAAACTCATTTTTCGAAGTCCTTTATCGACGGCTATACTAAAGCAAAAGGGACTTGCCTGAGGGAAGAACATTCGGTCGCACAAACACAAGATATACGTTTTTTGCAATTTAGTTGCTTATGCGTTTAAAATTTGAACTTTCCACTCTTTGGGTAGAACTTTTCAATCTCGAGGAATAATGTAAAAGTAATCTTCATGTTTCGGGCGGTATGAACGCTTGTGGTTTTAATGTAATTTTATGTTCATTGCAATATAACCTGGAAAATGAATATAAAAATACTTTGAAGTTTTACTTGTATAGTATACTTTTAAGGAAATACGTTAGCATGTAAGATTATATTTGATTATATATGTACGCTCTTACAAAGTTTGGCATGACTCAAAATTTGGTCTTTAAGTCATATTTTGTCCGATAAAATACAAAATAAAAATATTTCGAGGTTGTTTTATTTTTGTTAAGGACTATTTAAATGTAAACTTTAAGCATTTCTAGTAACAAATTCTGATACTAATGCTTCTATTAGCTTCAGTTATTTTATGAACCGATTAACAAGGACTTATAAAATTCACATACCGACCCAATAGTGTTAAAATTGTACTGAAAATAGAAAATTGTGAAAATACTGATCAAAATAGTTCCACAGTTGTTAACACTACCGTGTTAAAACAAGCATTTCCGATTTATTTTTTATAACGCAGAAAATATTCTACATATTGAAAAATCTTTTTAAGGAGTTATGCTATACATTTAAATCAAAAGATATGAGGCTAATTGAGCACAATTCGAATGCTATAAACAGCAAATAATTAAGTTTGAGCAGGGCTTCCATTTCAACTCATTACTTTTTGTACAAAAATATTATTAGGTTATTTTAATAGTTGGCTTTGATAATGGCAGAGGGAGGGGGCAAATAAATATTATAGGCCTCATAAACTCGATTGCCATCTTCAAAACCTTCAAATGGTATAATGTTGTTAGTTAATAAATTTTGATTAACAAAAAATCCTTCGAGGTGTCTTCAAGTAGAAGGAAAATTGAATTCTGTCAAGTTGTGCGGTAAGTCCAGCCATAATTTATGATTAAAAATCACGAAATCGTCATCTCCGGTAAAAATGGTACAATCAATTTACTTTCCACGCGTTAGAGTCTTTGTTTTTTATTTCTTACATTTTCTTCCGTCCAAAGGTTTTCCGGACCAAAGCAGCTGCGGCAGATTTTAATATTTCTTCCAGTTTGGAAATGTCGACTCATTTTGAATTTGAAATTCAAAAATCATTCACCTGTCGCAGACAGGTCTGCTTTATATCAGGGATGGGTTGAGCTATCCCTTCATCCCTTCATTTGTTACAGCATTCAAGGGTAGTCCTTGAAACTTCGACAGGTAAACACAAAACCTTTCCTTTCCCCACTTTTTTCTCTTTTTTTTCAAAAACCTCATTTACATCTGGACTAGCCTTCAGATGATTTTATTCACTCGTACTTGGAAATGTTGCCCGTTCTCAGGTTGAACTTATCTGAAGAAATTTTTGCAGAGTGTTGGGACTATCGCTACTCAAGCATTTTTGTCTGATTTTTATTGTAAATTTATTCAAAAGGTAAGTCAAAGTTAAAAAAAGTGCCCATTTTACTCACCCCGCTTTTCTGCTTGAAATCTCTGAGGCTGGTAGCTATCTATCTTTCAGAACAGTGTCGTCCTTTCCATTCAAGGAAAATGTCCACTTCAGTAGTGAGGTCGCGCCTCAAGGAGCAGATGTCTTTCATTCTTCGCAGTTTAATGGCTGGAAAAATTTCCTGTAGAAACAGTCATAATTAAAGGAAACTCAATAACCGGGAGTCCTGACCTTGCTGAAATGTTGAAGATATAATTTATGAATAATCTGACTTACACAAGTTGAAGGATACTTTTCGGTTACATTTAAAGGGACAACTCGTATTATATTACACTTTCCTAAGATTGCCTTCTCCGGAAATATCATAATTGGATACATTCGGCTCTCAGTTTTATTCTGTTTTCTGTAGATTTAGGCAAAGTGGATAATTTACTGCTTCCAAAATGCCTATTGATACTGAAATCCTGTCAGTAGATTTATAACAATTGATATCCTATGTATGTCGTACATTTAGAAATGGGTTTGTGACCTTAAATTTATATACAGTGGTGAAAAAATTGGTACGGAAGAATTGGGATAAGAATTTTTAATTTATTTAAGGGATTTTTAATATATGGAGGTCAAGTTGTTAGAATATTTTCAAGAAACCGAATAAGAGGCAACTAATTCTTATCATTAATATAATAATATGAGAAAAATGATTGAGAATATTTTAAATAAATCAGTGTTGTTAAACTCTTTAAAATCTTGGCTTGAACGTTTTATTCGGTAAAAGTATTAAATAGAACAAATACTGATTTGTATTGTGAGGAGTTTACAATGACTCTTTCGAAACTAGTTTAATGAATAAAACTAAATATTTTTGTTTAAAATTATCTTGTAATATTTCTTAAAAATTAATGTGCCTACTTTAAACCTCACATTGGAAATATTGACAGTATTATATTTAATTACTTTAATTAATTAAATTGTTTTCAGTGGCAGATTTTAATTTTTGTTGCAAAATTTAATTGAGTAACAAATCATACGTTAAGAGTTATGGAAAACATTCAAATATAGGTCCATTATAAAATTGCAAAAGTAAATACCCTACATGGTTTTCAAGATTCTACGATGAATTTTAATAAAGGTGTTTAGTCTAAAGGGTTTATTTTAGACCTATTGTAATATGGTAAACTTTTAAAAAGAATTGAACAGCTGATGAAAAATAAAATCTTATTACCTTCACTAACGAAAAATATTTAGTTAAAGCAACCAGAAAGCTGGGAAATCAAGAATTATTTTAAACTTAAATAAGTGCTAAAAATCAAAATGGAGTATTTAAAAATTTTAAAGTGGTTTGACCCGTCTGGAACCCTCTCATTACATATTTTATTAATTTTAAATTTTATATCATAAGAGCATGGCTGACATTCACGTGAAAGCTGCTGAAAATTCTTTCTAAAATAAAATTTTGTGATTGCCACTTGCTGTAGGAATTATAAAGTGTGTACATTGCAGAAACTAGAGAAATTGAATTCAAACTTCAAAAAACTAAATTTGAACCTTACAAAATTAAATTTAAAATTGAAAACTTATATGAAAAGCAATTTTTATAGAAAATGTTGACTTTTTTAGATTCGTCGATATTTCGATTAAACTTTACATAAAAGCACTTTGTAATTCTCATAATTCAAACTTTTATAATTTTCTCTTTTCCTAGTAAGAAATCTAACCCTATTTTTCTGGATGAGATAATTAATATTTATGATAATACTAAAAGTAAAAAGACTTTGCGCAAATGAGTTTATTTCCTCCTTTAATATGCCTACCGCAGGCTTGCTGTAAGGAAAAATTATCGTCGAATGTGAAGCCGTAAACTGTCTGCTCCTTATATATCAGCTACTAGCCGGAATCATTACTGTTTTTCAATATCGAGGACATTACCCTGCTCAACCACAAGATAAATGCATCTTCCTTTCATCAGCAAATTTAAATGGGAAATATATTTCGCCGGGAAAAAAATGGAAATTATCGGAGGGCCCACGAGGCGGAGCAGCCAGTGGCGGCATAGAGCTCCAGCATCGCCCATCCCATATACATTGACCGCAGCAGGCGGATACCTCGTGCTGTATTTCAGCATCAACTGAAGCGAATAGGGAATAGGGAACAGAAAACAGGGACTAGGAATGGTTATTGGGTGCCACCACCAAATAGTGAACGAGAGATGGCGTTTCCATCTCGTCTCCCTTTCAGCCAAGGGCGCATAATGGGCGAAGTTATGTAATAACAATCTGCAGTGAAGTTTACATTCTGCAACAACTGGGCTACAGTTTTTCAGCGGGCTTCAGAACTATACGAACGGCAACATATCAACAAGGGCAGCAATAACGACCGAAAAAATGCGAATTATTTTGGCACACTTCCAGGAATTATTTTTGCATGAAAAGCTCCTTCCATCCACATACCGTGGTAATACTTCAAATTCGGGTCTCGAGCCAGAACCAGGACGCAAATCTAGCAACCTGACCATTGGGAGCATGAGATTTTTTAGCTACTCGAGAGGTGCTATTTCCACGTTCTACAAGAGATAATTTTGGACACAGAACAACAAATTAACGCCTAGTCAATCCTTACAAATTAACTTTTTTTTCCATCTGTAGTGGACCAAGACATTCCAAAAGGGATTTTCTCGCGAATTTATTTTATTAAACCACAAATTTAAGGCGTTCATTTATCTAGCTGTACTCAGATGGAAACCATTTAAGTGAGTTTTCCCCCGAAAATTTCAGGAAGAAATAAAGGAAAACATAAGGCTGGAACTTGTCGGGACCCGGGACAGGAAAAGTTTGGATAGCTCTGAAGGGGTGCAGCAGTGCAGCTCCTTTGTTGTGTGGGCGACAGGCCGGGCAGCGAAATGCTAGAATTGAAAAAGATGCCTCCAAGTTCCCAGTCCCAACAAGAATGGACGACCCTTGCGGAATGCACAGACAGTATTCATCAACGGTGTGGTTTTTAGAACTTGAATCCCTCAGGCTACTTTGAAGCGCTTCCAGGCTGCCTCCCGGCGAAATAAATTGAAATGCGAATGGCGTCGACAAAGGGTAGAAGGCAGAATGAGAGGAAACGTCCTTTTATAAATTCATTTTCGTCTAATTAATGGGCAAGAAGATTGCTTGAGTGATAAACCTGACGAAGGGGAGTCTTGTACCTTCGACTGCGCTTCGAGGTGCTTTGCTTTGCACAAGTTTTTGCATTTTTATTATAGTGTAGTGTTGTCTTGTGAAGTCAGCGGATAAAGAATCTTTAAGGGACGTCAGTTGACGACTAGTGGAAAATTACGGAATTAAACCACCTCCCGAATGCGTAATGATGGAATCACTGCTGCATTACTACTCTCACCGGAGAAAGAAATTCCCTTCAGATTAGCACTATGAATTATGGACCTTCGTTCTTTTAAAATTGATACTTCCTTTAATAGATCCCTTTTTGTAGGTGTACCGGATGTGCCCTTTGTTATTGCCAGAGAGCAAGAAGCAAAATATTTTCAGAAGATGGCTTCGTTTATTTATCTTGTTTCTTTCTAAAGAACGTTAATGCTTGCCGAGAGTGCTGTCTGTTGATTTTGTGTCAACATTGATCAATCAAATCGGTTATATATCGGTTACACTTCTGAGTAGTGAGATAAATAATACTGAAATTGATAGCATTTCAAAATTTTTCCAGTGCTCCGAATTGTTTTATCTCTTCAAAGTTTTATTTATTATGTTTTTTGTTCAATGTTTTAAAAATGTAATTTCGAAAAGTTTAGTCGAGCTGATGTTTGTTTTCATGAGGCAATTTTTTTTAACTAGTGAGATAAACTAGAAAAAATAAATATCGTTATACTGTCTTAAATGAAATTCAATTCTAATTAATTAAAATAATTTACATAATAATTTTGTTGTTCAACTTAAAAATTCTGCTTGCTGAAATATAATTCTATTTTGCTATATTACTTTATGCTTCGTAAAACCCAAATACAGAAGTAGAGCTCTAAAATAATTACTTCTCCTTAAGTCTAGTAATAGTTAAACAAGGGTATGTAAACACTAATTAACTATAAATAAACATAATATACTTTCTAAAAAACATTCAGTGTTTCAGGTTCAAACTTGACTAACTCTTGAGATCGTTTACGCAATAATCCAAAAAAATAATTCTCATCTGTTCAAGATATAGCCGGAAGGATTTCGTCGGTGCCGAGTTTATTCAAGATAAATTAAGCACAGACTGAACGAACTTCCTTGAAATCCTATCAAACCGACAGAGCGTGCCGAATATTTCTCGACATCACGTATCTCTCTTTGGCACACCTGGTGTCTGATTCCCAGTGACCTTGCCCTTTTACCCCAGCTTCCAAATATGCAGCAATACTAAATCATTAAAATCAGTAGAAGATTCCTTTCATCTGGATCAAAACGAGCTGCTCCTTGAAAGTTCACTTTTTTCCGGCCAGAAAAGTCCTCATTTTATTCTATTTTCAGTTTTTTTTCTTCATTTTGCAATTTTCATTCTTCGGGTGGCTTTTCGAAATTCATAAACTTTGCAGACTTTTTGTCTGCAGGCGTTTTGCTCTGGCCGTCGGAATTATTTCTTTTATTTTCCTTCCGCTCATGATTTCGTGAGTCCTCTATCCATTAGCCCTGTCAAATGATAAATTTGTAACCTAATGGCCCTTATAAAAGCTCCATAAATTTCGACCATATGGTTGCGCGCCTTAGCCGTTCTGCAGACGTGGAGATACGCCACCATCTTCCATATTAACAGGCAACCATCACCGACACATATGGTGGAAAATTTACTTCCGAAGATTGGGAAAATAATTAATTTCACGCGCTATTTAACAAAGTCTGTCGTTGAGAAGTCAATGCCGAGACTGAATATTGCTGCCTTCAAAATTGAGAAGGCCCATACTTGAGTCCCATCTCCGGATTGAGGATTGAGTCAAGGTGACGCACAAATGGCCCATGTGTGTCACTAGATCCATTGTGAAGAAGCAACAATGTCTCCATCGATTATCTGAGTTAGCACTTCGGGCCTTTGCACACAATATCTCCGAAGACGTGGGTGGTGGAGTGGCTCCTTCAAGGAGGTAGCATGTCTTGGGTCTGGCAAACATAGTCTCAGTCTTTATTGCCTTGTGGAATATTTACCCCTCTACCCTTCCACAAACATCTTCAGTTCCTACTACTCCTGCCTGTGGCGATAAGCCCTCTTACGAGGAAGATAAGCCCGAAAAATGTAATAGGTATGGCAGGTATAGAGCATGTAGAGTGAGCGTATAAAAAAAGCATACGGCGGTATAAACCCGATCCCGAACCCAACCGCCAATCTGCTGTTCCTCGACTGCTGCAACAGGAGGAGCTGAATAAAAATTCCGTTATTCAGTGATTTCGAATATCCAGCGAAGGAGATATTAATTTCAAAGGACGGGGAGTATTCACCTGTGCTTGCCAGGTGGGCGAGTGCGGCTTACCGGCGATGGGTTTAATACAATAAAAGGCTGCTGGTTCCCAGAGCTCCGCGCGCGGGTTTCAATTTCCAGATTAAGAGGAGAACTTCTTTTGTTTGCTCACCAATATATTTTTACAGCGCCCAGGTTCATGTGAAGGAAATAAATTTTTTAATAATAAAAGAAGCGAACAAGATGACTCGCTCTGTTTAATGTCCACATTCATTTCAAAACCAGCTACAGTATAGATATTCTTTCCTTTTGTGGGAAATATTGAAAGGTTCACAATAAAATGTTTTTCGGAAGGTTTAAATTTCTTATTTATTTTTCTTAATAAAATGTCTTAGGTGAACAAAACTCCATATTTTACGTAATGGTTCTCATGCTTTAACTTAAATCTCTTGTAAATGTACTAGTACAATTGGGATGGCTTTAAATTTAATTTATAAATTTTAGTGCCGATATAAAATATTTCCATTCAAGCAAGAGTTAAATTAAAATTGAAATACTTAACTATGTTTAAGAGTAAAATCCAGATGAATTCATATTTTAAAAATTAAAATTGATAACACGAGTAGTAATTTGGAACGTGGCTTGAATTAAATTTGTATTGAAAGCACTAGTTGTATTATAATAATTTGCAGTAATAAAACTTTTTCTTTCTTAGAAAATGTTTAAAAATTTCATAAAATATAAACCACGTATTCAAAGCAAGCAAATTTCTAATTTTATTTTTCCATAATTAAATTTATTTCTCAAAAAGGTTTTTAAGAGATTTTTATTAATCCCATTGTTTTATTATCTTACATATTTCACGCTTAGTTCCCAGAATTTCCGGAAATTCCCTGAACGAAATTCGTTTTAGTAAATTGCTATATATTCGATATTTATAAACTAAATTTCAAATCCTTCATTTGTAATATTTATGGACATATAAAAACTAGTTTCATAATAATTATAGAACGTTTAGTTTTACTTTTAAAGTAGTATTTTATCTCGGAAGTAATCTTTTTATTTTTCATCGGAACTACAAGTTCGAGGAGTTGATTTTATTTATTCCGAAGACTTCGACTTTAATTTTATTCCATTCGCTATCAAAATTCGCTTAGCGGTCTTTAAGCAAGCAGATAGACAGAAATACCCAAAGTTTCTTACCACACTTGTTTTTAGAAGTCCAAAAAGACATTTCTATATTTTTCTTTACATTGAAAATTCACATAAATTCCGGGATATATAACAAAAAGTGTAATAAAATGCAAATTTATTTAGTTTGGTTTAAAGTATACCTATAAAGTATGTATATAAGCCGAACCAAGTCAGGGGCACTATCATCAAACATACATGGGTTTTTCACCCTTTGTAAATTGATAGAATAAAATGACCCCACTTTTATGTAGTTGCCTATTCTGGTTAAACCTTTTCAAAGTGGCTGACCCATTTGTTTTCAAATATCATTATTTTATGAAAAAGCTTTAACTATTTAAATAAAAAGGTTATTTCTTTAAGTTATGTTATCTTATATCTTAGGTGAAGTGTGACTGTTAAGGATTGAGCATTTGTGGTTTATCTGAAATTATATAAGAAATAATTCAAATTTCTGTAACAGAAAAGAATTTCTTAAGACTAGATTTACCAAGGGTTCATTTTGACTCGTTTTGTATTCTTTTCTATCACGTGTGGATTACACAAATAAGACGACATTTTAAAATAAAGTTATTTTCTTTAAATTATGAAAACTTTAAACAAAAATACTTATTAATACTAACAATATAAGTGGTATTTAATTAAAAGAAAAAGCGCGTATGACTGGTTTTAGTTTAAAGGAAGATGTTTTACTGTCGACGAATAAGACAATCCAACTGCATTTAACAACAATACTAATAATACTTTCAAACCATTGCTTTGGCTAGTACGCTGTTAAATTAATCTGGATTCCTCTTTTTTGGTTATTAATATTAATTTAAATATGTGAAAGTTAATAGGTTTATTACATTTAAGGAATATTTATGGGCTCTTGGGGCTTTTCAGAAATTGCATCGATTTGCTCATTAGATCTTACTATACATAATTGCTAGGGTATCAAAGAGTAGCAAGTATCCCAGGTAAAATTTGTAAGTTCAATTTAGTATGTGGATGCTCTAGCAACGTCTATATAAGTTTACTATACCTTGCCTAGTGATTAATTCCAACATAATTATTATAAATATATACAAAATAAACATAGTTTTTATAAAAATTTGATGCTTATAATGTAGCTATAGGTAAAGAATTTCCCCTTCATAGAAATGAAAATACTAACAATCAAAGTGGGACAATATTCCACAACTTGAGAAAATATGTCTCGATTGCCGACATGAAAACAAATCCTAATCCTCCGGAAAGTCGCTCTTTGAAAAAATATATCGACGTTGGTATTGCGAAGAAATAATTCCAAATTACTACAAGCAATAAATCAGTATCACTTGAAGGACTGCGGATTAATGACGCTCCTAGAAAATATTTTACATTTGTAACAACGTCCCTGCGGAGAATGTTGTTACCCACACCCGCATCTTTCGTAAACGCGGAAGCCCCTCGAAGTAGATGGAGACGAGGAAAGCGAACATCTTTTACGGAGTTTAGCACCAAAGGGATCCCGTCACCGTGTCGCTGCTGCTTGTCGAAGATGAATGGCAAATTTTTCGAAAGTGAAAAATATAGATTTCTACTCAAAATTAATTTTCTACAAATGAATGGGGACTAATTTGTTATCGAAATGGGAAATTAATAACGAAAGTAATAAGTGCGGCGCGAGCGAGCACCAATTAAATTCTTTGATTCCTTTTAAAACAGATGCGATTCTGTCTGTCTGTTTGTCTGAATTAATGGCTATTGTAGGTTCACTGCACCCCCCGTATGGCAACCTATTAATAACGACTCGTAGGGCACACTCAAGCAGAACACGCTCATCAGAGGTCCTGCTTAAGATGCCTAGGAAGAATATTAGCATCATCACTTTGATACATGATCTCAGTATCCTGGGTCAATCTCCTGGTCCTAGAGCAGGCGCATATGTATCATGTAGCATTTAAGATGTATAATGGGGCCAGTTTGTTCCTTCGCATTCTTAAGTCGGCATTATTTATCACTGTGCCCACCCAGGAGGAACTGGAGGGATCACTTGATGCTGCAACACGTCTTATTGTCTGTTTGTCAGTCTGTCTGTTCTGAATTCACACATGCCATGTTCTAGCGCCTCATTTCTAGCAAATGAACTCTAATCCAAGCTGATGAACTGGGAGGTGATTCCCATTTTTAGTACGGAAGAACAGGTAGGCACTGGATGAAATTTAAATTGAAGCTGTTATGATTTCACATAATATTGCTATGGTGGCCTTCGTGAACTCGAGTAGAATATTAATTTTTAAGAGCACATCATTAATCATTATATATCTTCCTCTATAATAACATTTTTTAGGTTTAATCACAACAAAGTTATGTATAGATTATTTTACAGAATCATAATATTTTAAGGTACAATAAGAATAAAAACATATGATATTAAAGAGAGAACCAAATTTCGAAATGAATTGAATATCACTACATTTTTTATAGTTTTGAATCATGAGAAAATAGCAAAAAATCAAAGGTATCAAAACAGGAAAAACATAATTAGACAATGCATCGTGTAGATTGCGACCAAAATTATTAAAAGAGCAAAACCGCCTCTCCCGGCCCCAAAGCACTACATAGACCACATAACTAACCGTTTCTAATTGTATCCTGTATTTGTAATATCTAAAGATGTCTAAACACTAATAACAAAAATAATTCGGGATTAATATTCAATTTCCTAAATCTCATCACGTACAAGGTTTCTTTCTGAAATCCAAGTTTAAAAGGATACTCTTTATAACTGCCCAAGATCAGGGAGAGACCTTAATGGATATCATTCCACTTTTCACAATTGTGGAATCACTTCCTCGACGTCCTCTAGGCAACATGAAAAATGTGTTCCACTACAAAATTTGCATAAAACACAGCAGCAATTTTATATGTTTATGTTCTCTGACTTATCCGTCTTAGACATCTTTTTCATTTTTGAAAGGATTCACTAGAAAAAAAACGAAATTTTCTCCTCTGATAAATTGAAGATTTTTCGATGTAAAAATGGTCGGGAGCAGCAGAAACTCAATTGAGGGAAAATCATTTCTGGGCAGCTTATCGTGATTTTGTTGAAAATTTTAAAGTTTCTTCTATAAGTAAGGGGATTTTACTATTTCGATTAACGAAAATCTAATAATTTAATGATGTTAGATTCTATGCTATACTTTATAATTTTTTACACTAATTAGTACACCGTCCATATTAAAGTTATTAATTAATATATATGTTAGTTTTTACAGAAATGCACTTAACCCCATAGCATAAAAAAAAATTAACAAGGTCTAATGTCCACACTTTTAGATTGCGTACGTTGTGAAAATGTACTTAATTATGTAGCTTAGAGATTGATCTGTCTTCTAACAATTTGTAGTTTACATTTCCTTTCAAATATATTCGTTCATTAATTTAAGCCTATTTATTAAGGAGAATAGGAACAATCGTGCGCATTTTGCCATTACGATGCCATTAGAACATATTTATAAAAATAC
Source organism: Proctacanthus coquilletti (assembly GCA_001932985.1). Lineage (NCBI taxonomy): Eukaryota > Metazoa > Arthropoda > Insecta > Diptera > Asilidae > Proctacanthus > Proctacanthus coquilletti. The sequence goes on from MNCL01000166.1 coordinate 213,501, forward strand.
ATGTAAAAATTGCAATGTTTTAAGTACTAAAATTTAGTAGAAAGAAGAACAATTTCTTTTTATTTTATAGAATTACATTACAAACAAATTTTCTTTTGAAGAAGGTGTGAACGTGTGCTTATTTTAGGAAATTCAAGTAACGAAATTACAAAATATTAAACGTAGAATATACAAATAAGTTAATTAACGAAATTCCACTTTGGGAAAAAATAAAAGTGGATGTATTTAGAATTACTGGTATATTGTGTAATTTGATTGAACTCTTGGTAAATATCATTATTTTAATTTCTCTTAAATAATTAAATGAAAACTTATTTTGCCATTGTTATTTAGTTTTTGCATAAAAACAAATAATTTTTGGAAAAAAAAATGAAAATCAATGAAGAATATTTTTTTTAAAGCTGACTTTAGCTTACCTGATTCTCTCTGCCGTTTTATTGCAAACCTGGGAATAATTCTATTAAGGAGAAACTTTTGTTAAAGGTTCTTAGGGTTCTTAAATATCACCGCCGTTGGATATAATTAAAATAAAATTGCAGACAGCAGACAGTTTGTGTCAGAAGAAGGAGTAATTCTACCAAATTTTGCAAAAAAAGGCAGTTAAGCTGTGAAAGCGATGCGATAATCCAGGCAGATAATTATTCTTATTGCTGGACTTATTGTTTTCGAAAGGCTGGGACCTTTTTGCCATTGTAGTAGAGAAGGGTCGTGCCTACGTCGAAGGGCCGACCACATCATTCAAGGGCTACCCGAGAAAAGAAACGGCAGCAGTAGAGTTGGTAAGCCAAGTTCATGCCGGGACCCTCAGTGGGGTTTTAGAATCACCTGGCTGTGGCATCAGGTATTACCCTAAATGGCCTTTCAAATGCCCCAAATTATAGCTTTCAAGAAGTTCGCCTAGTGTTTACGAGCCAAAAGTAAATTAAACGGCAAAAACTTTGCCATCACTGAAAAGCACAACATCTTAGAATGGGCTTCTTCGCTGGGTACCCATATTGAGCCTTAGCCTGAATGTTTTGAGGAGTTCAGAAAGTGCTAAGTGAACTTTTTTTGAGATAATAAATTTTGAAAGTTTTTCAATCTATGAAAAGGTTTTATGGCAATTCCCAGCCATAGACATTTCGCTCTTTTATTTTTAGTTCGGTTTATGTGGGCAAATCATCTTTTGTGATACTGAAACTATCATTAAACACGTTCATAGGTGTCAACCTCAAGTTTTCTCACCTCAGGAACGTTCAATACATTGTTTTAATTTAACCTTATTCTATGTAAATGGAGGCAAACTTAAAACGAGATGACAAGCACAAGCTGTTTGATTAATTGTCATTAATTAAAATCGATGGGCTAATCAAATCTATTCAATCTCTACGGCAACAAACAATAGCGCTATATTCTAAATATATAATATAAAAGTATTTTGCAAACAATGCTGCAAAATTGTATTTTTCATGATATCAATCTCTTTAAAAGCCTTCAGCAATTTGCTAAAGTATAATATATTTACCATTGTTAATATTTTTAATATGTTATCAAACTTTTGTGTATTTTGACGTTATAGGATTTTATGTAATAAAGGCTTTAGGCGGACAGTCTGCGAGTATTTTTGGCAGATATAATACTTGTTTTAAATTGGCTTATGAGCTATTAATTCATTAAAAAATCAAAGCTAGTGGTAATTTTTATGTGTATACTCCAAATTCACGGTTTACTTTTCTAAATTATTTTATTATGAATACTTTCATTACAGAAGTAACACATCTGTTACAATTTCTGTATTCAAATTAGAATGATATTGCATGATGGTTAAAGTGACTAAAGCCAATTTTCGAGATGAACATATGTAAGCCACCTTCTAAGATGATATTTAAGAGAATCGTAACAGCGAGAAGCTTTGTAGAGTTAATTTTCGTCAGAAAATGGAAATTCTCATTAATTCATAGGCCGTTAAACTCATAAACTATATGCTAAAATGTCATTTAATGTTTGGTGGATGGTCATGCTTTCTTACTACACATTTTCTATAAAACTCACTTAGCCCTACGTGTTTACCACTTTTATGTTTTATCTCGACAATTGTAAAAGAGTAGCAGTTCAACGGTAGTCACGCTACCATGCCCCAATTACCTCCTTCGTCCCACATAAAACTGAAATCTACTTCACTGAACGGCACCTCTACCCTCTTATTCCTCATTCTGTGTAGAATATGAGCAAAAGGATTGGTCAAAATGGTTGGACAAATGAAGTGCAAACAGCATGGTTGCTTTCCTGAGCTCGAAAATTTCATCCCGACCCATGGGAACACACCTGGACGCGAAAGGATTTCTAAAGGCGCGAATTTTATGCTTTGCATGGGCAGATTAATTCATTCGCCGTGGGACCTAATGAATTTCGTGATAAATTCGCGCAAACCCTTTTGTACTCGTGCGAGAAAAATTGCTCGTCCAATAGAACAAAGATGTGCCGAGGACGTAACACAAATGGACGCTAATTAGGACAGGGATGACTAAGTACGAGGGGATGGATCCAGGAAGTATGGGGCTTCCCGGGGTTTCTCGGGTGCATGAAGCTGTTTCCTATAGCCCCCGGGTACCACCTTGAATAACAATTTATCCACGATGCCTATTTGAAGTGCCAGAACGTTTAAGGTCCAGTCCAGAGTCCCGGATTCTCGGATCCCGGTCCTATTCCTGGTCGAGTCCCGGTCAGTAGCTGTGTGAGCACATAGCTAGGAGCCGTTGTCTGTCGGGATTATTTACGGTTTTGCATCTCACACTGGACCTAATTCTATTAGATTAAGCTCTAAAAGAGATAAGTTGCCTTACATTACCTAATGAAAGCCGAGGGATTAGAAAAGATTTATTGGACACCCGGCGTTCGAACTACCCGACGTAATTCGATTTCGTTTCTATTGTTCCTCAAAAAAGCTGCCACTACTGCACCTTTTACGAGGTCTAAGACGCCAAGCATAGATTAGAAGATGCCTACTTAAGAAAGATAATGCTGGCTAAATCACGACAATAGACAAAGCCCCACCAACATTCGAGAATTTGTATTTGCCTAGTAACAATGAATGTTAAGTTTACCTACAACAAAATTTATGCGTTTTGATCGTAATATTTCCCATTTTCGGTTTCACATGTCAAATCTTGGTATAGTAATAAAATTTACTAACCGGAATATATTCCAGGAAATAGTTAAAAAAGAATTATTCTTATTATAGAGAATTATCTTGTTTTTGTTTTTTCAAAATTATATGTTACATGGTTTAAAGACGTTCTGTTTCCGAAATTAATAATACTACAATTAAAAAAACCTATTGGTTGTTGTATACTAGTGGTTATAAGTATCCTTGGTGACCAAAGATTAATTTTATTAAATGAACATAATTAGAAATTTTTAAGGGAAATAATATGACGTTTTGTTTTATAGAGTGCGCGGCTTAGGGTCGGAACAGTAGTAGTTCAATAGCGTATAAAAACTATCAAAGCTTATTGAAAACACGAACTTCGAAGATTTCCCTAGCAATTTATGTACATACCATAGTGAGTTATATATATTCGTGTACTATGGTCACTAGCATAATAGAACCTAAGATCATCGATATAGAAATAAAACTTACTAGCCAATATTTTCATGTTGGTTTGTGAATTTTATACGGGCTAGTTTCTGATGTTTTTGTACTTCTCTGTATTGAACCTTTTATATAAATAATTAAAATAACGAATCAAATTGAATAAGGTTGTCGCATTTCGCATAAAAAGATAGTAAAAAGTTAAAATGTTGTTTTCTGTGTTTTTACCAACATTTCCTATCCTATCAGAGCAGATTCTTAGGTAGGTCTCATTGTTCCAAACTACTGCTGAGCGCGTAGCCACTTCACTATCATAGTAATGATCGGATTTGGTTAAAAATCGATATCTGCAGGTTTTCTGGCCAGTGTTTCAAAATTTCGAATTAATTTACCTCTGGGTTATTCTATAAAGTGTTGCTTTTGTATTATTTCATAAACTAGGCCTCTTTGATAGTTGCAGTACGATGAAAAAGAATGTATCGGCCTCACATCGTGAAAGAAATAAGTGATATTAAAAATTATGCTATAATAAAAATATCTAATAGTTTGCTTATGTTTTTTTTGGATTTTTGTTTCAACGTGTAATTTAATGTGATCACTGAAGAATGTTAGGCCAAAATTATTCATTACGAGAATTTCAAACTAAGGAGCACTAAGTCGATTATTTCGGGCGGAAGTAGGCATAATTTTGGGTCATGTACACGTCGGATGGTTTCAAAAAAGTTTAACTGCAAAATCTCGTTAGACCTGGAGCGTTATTTTTAATGGGCGAAAAAAGTAAATGTGAAACATGTCGACTCTTCCGACTTTTCCGCATTTCTATTGGCAGGGTTCTGGGCGGACGCCGCGTCTTGCTGCTCATTATTTTAATAAAGCTCGCCTTAGTATCCTCAGGCAGTCTTCGAATTCAAACTAAGTTAATTAGTCAGACAGAACTTTCCGCATATTTCATTCCATGGCCGGGAACGGGTTCCTTAAATCTCGCCGACTTTAAGGCGATACCGGGCCTAATCGCGGACTTCCTTAAGAACCAAGTTCGACCTCCCGGCAGCGTTATCAAGGAATCGGGAAGTCCAAATGGAAACTTTTGAATGAGTTTTAACTTCTTTGTTCCTTCTCGGGTTTCTTTCTTCCAAGGCGTGCACATTACTCCCGACCGCTACATAAAGAATTAATTAAGGAATAAATTTCTGCATCGTTTTGCTGTTAGCAAAGTAGAGGCCCATCGGGTCATTTGTAACTGCGGCCTAGAGGCCATGCTGTAAATTCAGCGCTGCTAGCCTTGCAGTCGCGAGGGTTGTCCCTTTTGCAAGTTAAAGGCCGTCCGCGAGGAGACCGCGAGTAATGTGTCGTTTAGTTTATTGTGCGGCGAATTAAGATGATTGCAGCTGTAACTGTGGAATAATTAAGCAAATTAAATTAAAATAAAGAGCTAAGGACCTTAGCATAGTTTATGGGTTTCCGGGGTCACAATGGACGTTCGGGATCCCATCGCGAACATTTTCCTCTGTTTCGATCCTTTCCCGCGGGTTCAGCAATTCATTTGCAAACGCGCGACTTGAACGACTGCTCATATTTCAGCAGACCAGGAGCAGTCCTGGACTGGTCTTGTCAGCAGCGCTACTCGACACTTTTGATTGAGTGTAATTTTAATGAGCAATTAGCGACTGCATTTCTGTTAATTTGTGAAGGATTTGTGGGTTCTGGTGCTTCCTTTTAATGTTCTGAAAGATGCCTTCGATACTGAAACAGAATGAGAGTAAGGCTCTTGGAATGGAACATGGTTACTTTAAAGGATTTCGATCTAGAAAAAACCAAAAGTATTCAAAATATTCCTTAGCACTAGTCTATCTACTTTAAAGTTTGAAAATAGTTTTTATTTTTTATAAAGAATCTTTATAAATACAACTTGCCTTGTATTTATCACAGATAATTAAAAGAAAAAAAGATGAATTTTTTAAAATATATTTAGGTGAATGGACGGTCGAATGTTGGAGCGTGAATTTTTCATTGAAAGAAAGAAATTTGTTTAAATTAATTATTTTACTTAGTAAAAGTACAATTATTAAAAAAACATTGTACAACAATATTGTAGTCAATTCAAGGAATGAGAAAATTCTTAATCCAACCAAGGTAAAATAGTTCAACAAGCATAAAATGAATACGGAATTCTTGTTTGACAATAGAATTGTTCCTTAACCACGAAAATATGTGGAAAAATAGTAGATCCACTATTAAAGATTTGATTTACTGTGGTAATAGTAACGTAATAGTTAAAAAAATCATATAAGTTGTAAATTTTTTACAATTCCTTCCTCCTTTAATATGACCAATTTCTTTACTTGGGGCAGAATCAAACAACGATTTTATTTAATATTATCAAAGTTTTACTTTCAGTGTTTGTAAAAGAAAAATTTTACCTGACTGTTTCAAAATGTTTTTATTATTAACAGAATCCTAGTTCAAATTTCTCAATTGTTTATTGAAATTTAAACTAAAACCTCAAACATTTAGAAAAAAGGAGAAATTTGTTTATTATTTTTGCCTTTTTTCTGGTCAAAATCAATTCAAATCGATTTTTAAATCTGTGCGACATGAAAATCACAATCTGCTCTAAAAAAGTGATTCACTATACAAATTTTCAATTCAATATAACAGGCAAATCAGATAGAGTATCTACTATTAATTCTAACTTTAATTCTGAATACTTAAACATTATCGGAAAAGTAAATTTACAGTCCGCACAGAGTAACACAATTTTTTTCAAATAGTCTACAACACATTTTAAAAATTCTGTACCCAATAGACAAGGATAAATTAGACCATTACGGAGCAAACCGTAGCTAAAAGTAAAAGTTAATTAAAGAAGAAAATGAAAGACCAAAAATTGCTGGAAAAAAATTGAGGGCATTTTAAGAATTCATCAAAATTTGTGGATGTGTTGTTATATAATTAATTAAAACAAATTTAGTTTAGGTATCCAAACTGGGGCTTAGCAAACATTTAAACTTTATAATATTCTTTAAGATTTAATTTTCGAACATTAAACACCCTATAAAAATATCTGAGGTACCTCTTTTAAAGTCAAATACAGTCAAAATTTAAGTTTAGCCATTGCTTTAAAAGCCTGAAAACCAATATGAAAAATTTAGATTGAATCTGCGGGGTTGCAAATCATTATTGTTTTTGAAAAAGTTGAATTTATTTTTCATTATTAGGGAATTTCGTTGATAATGAAATCTTCTGTAAAACGTGGTACTGTTTAAAAATATCATGTGTGATATGATCTCTTAAAAATTTTTACCCCATAAATTTTTCGTTTTTAGACATACATATTACAAAAAGAAAAGTGATCTTTTAAGAAACATAAACCCAAACATAAACTCATCTTTTCAAAAATTTGTCCTAATTTTTTAGACGTCTATATTTGGAAAACAACTCCCAAGCTTTGTTCTAGATTGGCGCAAAATGGTTTGAAATTTTGTGTTTTTAATGTTTAATTGTTAAATAAAACTATTTTTGATAGGGAGATTCCGTTTCAGAGTAGAAAGACATGAAAAGAAATAAAACAAAATAAATTTTAACAATTAGATTAATCACTTAAAATTGGAAGTAAAAAATTTTACCCGATTTATGTCTTTTATACTGTAGGAAAAATTTAATCGTTCATGTTCTAATTTTACTTTCGATAACAGGAAAACAATTCTGTTATAATTTAATAGCTCATTTAGAATTTAAAAACATTTTCCTATTTAATAATATCCACAATATTTTCAGATCTAATTAACGTAGTTAATTCAACTGTAATTTGTCCAATTTGTAATTGTATCTCCACAGTTAAAATTACTGATATATAAATAAACTTTCTAAAATTATAAATAAAGCAGTAAGAACTTTAAGCACAAAAATTATCCAACCGAAATTTGTAATCTAATTGAAGCACAGACATTTAAAATGTATTTTATTATATTTTTAACTATTAATCGAAATTAACTTTTTGCTGGTAAAATTTATTTCATTGATTTAATCTTAATAAATACAAAGTAAATGTGCATGCATCGGTTTCGTTATGCAACAGAATCGTTTTCAATTTCCCGCTGTAGAAATGTATGCAGACGCAGTTTTATTTGTTTGCTGTTCCTTATTTTATTGCCGGAAAGCAGGTTGGGATCTTTGCATCCCGTATTTAGCTAGTCCAGGAAATACCGGCCAATATCAAATACGAAATAAGTGACCAGGTGCATTTTATCGGCACATTGCGGTCATTTCATTGCTGCACGATACAGCCCCGAGCTTTTGACTCAGCTATTAACCGACCCGATGATATGCTCACCGACAATATCGAACAGGATATGAAATCATATCATTTTCCACAGCGAAATTTCCTCTGCACCTCAAACTTTACCACGAGGTTTAAAAAGGGGGAAACCCCGGTAAAATAAACAAATACAATGTAATCAATCACCAATTCAGCCCGTGGATCAATAATGGGGCCAACGGAGAGGTTTCTTAGTCGCAGCGACCAACCCCCTATTATTCATTTCGGATTTAATTTCAGTACGACGGGTTGAGGCTAGGGCTTCAAGGGCTTCCCCCGAATGAATTATTTGATCCACTGCGGTCTCGTATTAGTTATCATCCCAATGTCAGACGGCTTACGGGCGTCATACAAGTAAACCAGTCACGCAGCCGAGTGGTGCTTAATCACCACAAGCATTTTGTAGAGCTGGCAGAGTTTCCAACCACTGGCTTTTGTAATCATTTTTGGGATTTGCGAAATATCCACCAACAGATTATTATTGGAATGAGTTCCCATTCTAGGAAATCAATTTTTAGATACAGGTGTATTCGATAGGACCCACTTGATCATATCGGACAGCTTTAATTTTTTGGCGATTATAGAACAGAGTCAATTACGTTCTAGATACGCTAGGCAACTGGTAATCGAAATAGGATATCTTGTTAGAATACAGGTTGAGAATATTGCTGGAACTGAATGGAGGAAATTAAGTAACAATATAATTTTGATATGGATGTTCATTTACAAATCTCTTCTGTATAAAAAATTACCTACACTTCGAGATTAAGAAGAGATCTGGAGAAATTCATTAAATACATTTTTGGGAACAAGAGCTTATAATGTACCAGCCAGAGTCAGACGATAACAACAATTCATACTTTTCTACCATTTCTCGAAAGTAAAACACAATTCCCACAATTTTATTAAATTATCCAGAAGATAGTCAAGTTGAGAAGATCTCGTATAAATCTCGAAGTTATGCTTAAACCAATCCAATTAATATAAACTTGAAAGTTTGCTTGTATGTTTATCCGTTTATTCCTTACTCATGTTTGAATTACAAAACTGATCGATATGGAATTCGGATGAACCGACCTGATATATGTGAAAGTCTTCTCCAGTGGTGTCGCCAGGGTGAATGACACCCACAGCTTTTGTTAACGCCAATATTTCGAGCAAAAATAGGCTGACACAACGAGTCGAATTACTCGTCGTTTTAACATTTTTTCAGGATATTCGCAGGCAGTTTTTTATTTTATTATATTCTGTCTCATTCCAGGATGGGTGTCACCCCTGCCTTTAAAGTATGAAATTCAGTCTCCGAAGGATGCCACCTAAGGTGGGTGGCAACCTAAAATAACTTACTTGTCTCTTGTTTATTTTGAAGAAGATTTCGTCTACCATTAGAAATTTATATTTTCAAATTAATAATATTAATAAATCATATTCTCCCAACTATGACTACGACTATAGTTCTCTGAACTAAAAGATATTTTATTATTATGTATCAAAAATATATATTTTTTTTAAATTTTAAGACTCGTTAGGTTTTGACTTATTCTCGAAAATATGCGAAAAAATACCATTCCTTCCTTATCCTCGAGGTTTGCAAGCGAAAAAAATGAAATAATTCGTACTAACGGAACGAGAAATAAAACCAAGTTCCAGACATTTATAGTTCCCGAAGAAAATTAATTAATCTGTTAATTATTTTAATATTGTACGGAACGGTGCGTCTGACTCGCACTTGGCAGGTTTTTCTTCACTAGTTTTGCGGCCAAAATCGGAGCTTATTGAAAGTAGTCCTTTTATGATTAGTGCTAAAGTAATCACAGCTAGAATTTTTAGTATTTTTATAAATACCATAATAATATAAAATGAGTTGTAATTTTATTGCAATAAAAAGAACAATCGTTTTTGTAATACTTAAAAAATGTTCGTTAAATTAATAATGCAAAGAATTGTACTTTATCGTACTTAAATGAACCATTATTTTCTGAAAAACTGAAAAAGTTTTAAAATTGATAATATTAGATTATAAAAAAAGCATTTCACCAACACTTTGTTGCAAAATTTAATGCCAGTCGGAAAAGTAGATTTCTCTCTTTGGTTTTCATCAGAAAAACTTTAAAAATTGTAATTCAAACAATTTTAAAGGCTTAATAAAAGGCAAAAAGTGGCAATCACTTGAGTTTTCGGCAATAAAGCCGTGTAATGCTGAATCCGCGTATGGAGGTGACTGTGAAGTTCTTCTTGATTTGCGAAAGAAGCGAATCGATAGGTGTGCAGTTTTTGAAGATTACGACAGCAACTAAGTTTAGTATTGCTATAACTAAATCGGAAAAGATTTAAAATTATTATCTAAACCTCCAAAATGAAAAGTCGTTGAAAAATTAATTTCAAATTTGAAGGGTATACCTCATCTTTAGTAGTTGAAGTTGTGGGCTAAGGAATGTGGACAAAATTTTGCTTCTTAAAAATAAAACTCGCCTGTTCAAGCAATTGTTCGTATGTTTATACTCGCTTACCTCCAACATTACTGAACCGATCTGGATGAATGTTATTTCAGAGTATTCATTAAATCATGCTGTGCATGCAAAAGTTCATAGAAGCGTAGACAAAATGACAAGGAAAATAATATTACTGAATTAAAATTCGTTTACAAAAATAATTATCGAATAAGTTTTATTCCGAATAGCCCTCTTGGAAATGGGCTTGCAGAATATGCATAAACTGTTTTTAAAAAGTACACGCACACAACATTAATAAATGTTTCCATAAAACATGTTTTAATTTAGAAATAACACGTAAAAATAAACAGAAACCCAATCGTTCTTTTTAGAGTTGGAAAACTCACATAACCGTAGCTAATTCGTTTTCAGGAATTACAAGATCTACAAGTGGGTGATACCGACGTACTTCTAACAGGCAGTTAAAATAAAGATGCCTATCCCTTAAAATTCATACAAAATGTTAAAATGAAGAAATGAGTGAAATGTTGGGGTGCGAACAACTGTCTAACAAATTTAAAACAGCCTGAAGTAATATCCGCAGCTATGGTTTTGCTTTTTCAGCCGTTCCGGGTACGACACCGCCATCAGACTTAAAGTGGTACTAAATTTAATTATGCCGCAATTGAAACCAAGTTTTTGGCAAAGATGAGGGCAATAAATTACTTAGCACGCTTGTCAATAAAATTGAGATAAAGAAGCGACATCGGCAACGCCAACCGCATGTTTGTCTTCGACTCTGAATTGCAGGGGATTTACCCTAATGAGTCCCTGAATCCACCTAACGGTGGTGCGGTGCTCCGCAATTTGATTGATTGATTTGATTAGTAATTGAGCAAATGGTAAGTGCCAACTGAATTAACACCTGTGATTACATAAAATGAAAATGAATGTTGATTTCTATTTTACTTTCAAGGATGTTTTATTTAAGCGAAAACGCCCCATTACATGAAAACCAAAGTATTCTGCCTTATGATAGTACAAATTACTTGGAATTTCGTTAATTTGAATATTTCGCACGAGCTCGCTTTTGTATGCCACATAAAATATATTGCAATTTTTTGATATTCCTGCTAAGATAAAACGCGTCTTATATACACATCTTGAAAATATCATTTAGTGTAGTATAATAAAAGTTTTTAAATAGATTTTAAACATCCTTCTGTCTCTAAATTTTGTTAAACCATAAGTGCACACTCCGCGGTTTTGGTTCTTTTTAGCAGAGTGAAGGGACGGGACAAGAAGATCCGCACACAACAAAGGCCGAACATGAGGAAAAGGAAGTTTTCATAGAAAATTCTTTATACGAATTAAATTCTTTGACAAATTATTGTGAAAATCAGGCTTCTATTCTAATAGTTAACCAATCGATAGAAAGAAGAATCACCAAAATCGGTCAAGAATTGTGACCCGTAGCGTATCTTCATACGTGCAGCTCAACAGACGGAAACGCTTGTCATTTTTCGAAGACAAATTTAAATCATAATAAATATTTTAAAAAATTAAAAAAATGGCATCAATTTTTATAAAAATATCTCCTCTTTCTACGAAGCTATATAAAAAGTTGATTACTTGTAAAATTACCCCAGTTATAATTACTTCTAACACCAAACTCGAGGCACACCCGAGGTGGGCAATTTGAGAAGAAGGTAAGGCAAGGTAAATTCGTGTTTTCCTTAAGGTTTATCTTTTATGAATGTTTTCGATAAACATATTTTTCTATGATTTTTCATCTACAACAATCAAAAATTTAAAATTTAATTTTAACATTTTCAAAATTTTAAAAAAACTGTCAGAAAATTATACGAAACTTTGTTTAGTCTATGGCTTGAAATTAAAAGTTAATAACAGCATCAAAGATTTGGTTTAGTTACTCTTCAGAATTTAATGTATATTCTCTGAGTGTAGGTAACAGAGGAAATTAGTAGGATAATTTTACTAGAAACAGTCAATAAAAAATGAAGTCTGACCAAACTATTAAATATAAATAAATTTCTCGGGAACTTGTATAAATATTTGAAATTACAATCTTTAAACCTTCTCTCCTTCTTTCCTTCTACTGCAATGTAAATGATTTTTGGAAAATATTTAAACTTAAAAAATTGAAAGTGATAGTGTTTAGTGTTAAATAAAATACGAAAAAATAAGAATTGAAACAGGTAAGAAAAAATCGTTGCTAGCAAAAATTATTTACCTTGAATTTACTTTTACTAAGTTTTAGACTTAACACGTCTAGGCTTTTAATTCATTATTTTTTTACTTAATTATTGATATAAAAATCAACTAACCAAATATTAAATTCAAATTCAACTAATTTAGTCATTTTCAAGTGAAACTCCTTAATGAGTTGGAAACATCAGATAAGCATAAGCGCAATTAAATGACCTTTTAACGAGAACTTATTTGTTTATAGTAGTCGTCAGACCATCACCTTTTGTGCAACGTATTCTTCTCAAAATCCCTGAACAGTTCCAGACATCTTAACTCCTTGGGAAAATGCAATTAATCCCAAAATTGAAATTTCACAGTGATCGTTGCGGAGAGTTGTATCCTGTTTTCCCAGCAAAGGAAATTAATTCCAAATGTGCTTTAAAATATTCACGTGTCCAGTACGAACAGTAAGGATAATAATGGTGTTCCTGTTGGCATAAATGGCGAAAAACAATGGAACCATTAACGAAAATCCAGGCAATTACAAAAAGCATTAAGAAAGTAATTAGCACGTTCCTGACCGTGCTAAAAAATCCGGTAATTCAAGATAATTGATTCATTACGCCGAATTAAGAGATTTTTTTAATGGCGAAAAAATCTTTCTAACTCACTCTCCAGAGGCCATTATGATAAATGTCTTGTTGAGATACTAAGGAACTCCTTAGCTTTCTTAGCTGTGAAGATTTAGATTTAGTATGTTAAATCCTAATAATATCAAAACCAAATTTTTATTGCCAAGTCATTCCCTTAACGAACTGATACCAGATGCGTAGCATAATATGGGAAAGAGGCTCAACGACCGGGTCTATGCAAATTGATTTCGTCAAATATGCTCTCAGTTCAAGCCCAATCTAACAGAATAATGCCTGGAGGCAATTGTTATATTTTAAGAATTAATACTTAAGTCGAAAATCATCCTCCTTGAATCGATCCCCCATTGCGAAATATAAAAACATCTTAATGCTATATCTATAGCTCAGGAAAGTAAGTAGTTTGGCAATCTGTTTTGCAAAGTGATAATAGATGTCCAAAACCAAAAGGACTCCTCTGGAGTGGGCATAGCAAGTCCAGTTTGCATAATTCATCAATCCGAATTAGTTCATTGATGCCCTTTGAGAATTTATCGACATGGACTGAGGATATCGCTCTGACGGTTTTAGGGTTGGTCTTATTAGGGGCTTGCAAAATTAGTTTGCATTAGGTCTGATCCAAGCTAGAGGCTGGGCATGTACCACAAGCACGATTTTTAATTATTGAAATTGGGCAGAATGCCAGTTTCAGTTTGTTTAGGTAATATTCGCATTTGGTGATGGTTCTGTTGTTATGAAATACCTGGAATTTGAAAATCATTAAATTCCGGCTCTTGCTTCGAGCAGGTCCATTAACATTAGCTCAACACATAATCCTATTGATGCGTCCCTCATACTATGAATGAAAGCCTTTGTAAGTCGTTTCGAAGAAATAATCGCAAATGGAGAAGATAGAGGCAGTTAATAATACTAATGAACTAGCCTTTGTTAATAAGTGATCGATAGATGTTCTAAGTGATTTATCTAATTTATATTCCCTTTATGAATTTAAAACTGCAACATATATAACTACAGTATATCAATCTGTAGTAACCACATGCATTTGGGATAAATATCAAACTCCAATAAACAGGAAAATATCGTGGACGGTTTTTTAGTTACAGACTTTGCTATTCTATTTGATATTTATTTATTGAGGATTCATTAGTAGGCTGGAAAATTAAAATAAATTGATTATTTTATAAATTTATCATTCTTTAAGCTTTTTGAAATATGTAGACAATGGAAGAATTTCCTAATATTCGTAGTAATATTTTAAGAGCTAAGAAATTCCTGGAAGTGCTTTGAAAGACTTTAAACGCACGGAAACTTCGATTAATTTATTTACCCAGATACGAGCACAAGATAAATTTATAAAATTTTAGTTTTATTTAGTGATTTTAAAAGAAAAATATATCAATGCGTCTGTGTAATTTTTTCTGTGTTTACGCACAACTTTATCAAACTCACCGATTTTGATATTCATTCTTTGTTTGAAAAGATTTTACTTCGCAGATCCCATATATTTGTAAAGTCGCCCCACAGTTTTTTAGTTATTTATGAGTTCTTCTACAGATTCTCTCTAAATTTTTGCGTTTTTATCAGAAACTACTGGACCGATCTACGTGAGGAGGTCTTCAGCAGGTTCTGTTAACTGACTTAAAGAAAAGAACTTATAAATTCGTTCACATGATGATATCTGTTATTTCGAAAAATTTACGCTTTGGAATAGTGAAGGAATTATTCGTGTCTGCGCGTCTGTACTTAGTTTTTGAATAATTTTTAATTAGCAATATATTTCGTGTTGTAATTTCAATGTCCTATTGCACTGATGAAGAAAGACGGTAGTTTGCGATTTATAATAAATAAAATGCCATAGCCTAAGGCGGTAGTTGTATCTTATTCTTTTCTAAATTACAACTTGGATCACTTTGGCGTCAGTGGAATAAAAAATCAAGACATTTCTCAGTTATTTACCAGTCGAGAATAAAAAATAAATAAAAATGAAATTGGATAAAATCCAATCGAGCTTTGTGCACAATTTTATTCTTATCCGTCTCTGGGATCTCTTGCCTGGAAGGTATGCGAAGGAACAGATTACCTCATAAGTTGCACTGTGAGTTTAATCAAGTCCTTTTTGTTATTCTTATTAAGATGAATGTAGGCCCAAGGTTTTGAAGCGTAGCATTCATATGACGTTCACGATAAACAACTGCAAAGGTACAATGAGAAGGTACTTACTTTATCTGCATCCCTCTTAGCCTTTTAAATCTCTGGCAGCGTCTGGGAAGTGCTCTAGTCAGTCGGCAAAAGGTGTAGGAGTTGTGAAAGTTAAAAAGGAAAAAAAATAAAATAAAAAGAAAGCCAGGAAAGAAACAAGAACGAACAAAAGACAGAAGGAAGAAAAAACCCAGGCCGCAAATTTAATTTTAGTTTTCCCCAAAGACAATTTTTATTTCTCCAAGGCTCAATTCCTTTATTGCATTCTGTCTCGGTTACAGTGTATGGGGCAGAACGTGGAGCCAGGAAGGAATTCTATGGCACACTTTAGTCCTCGGTAACGTCGCAGTCGCGCTATCTGCAGTATATGAGGTCTGGCACTATCTTTTAGGTTCCGTGGGGCATTTTCGTTTGTCCCTGGGTGGGCCTGAGATAGAGTCGGATGCCCTTCGAGGGCTTCTACAGGTCTTCGAAGACTATTAAACCCTTCCGAATCTCGGTAATTACGCCTAAATTACAATTAAAAATTCATCGAACCATTTACCTGATGTCCGCTCGGATGGGTCCTGAATTAATGAGAATTGCGGACAGCATCCCGGTCTGCCTCGCCGTCATGCGAGGAGCAAAAATCCTTTTTGTGTCACATTGACTCCTTCTGATGCGCCACGGTATCAGCGAACGGGGTAATAGCAAGTTACATCTTTGATTCCAGTAGTTGTGACATGGTGCTCGATGTTTAAGCGCTCATAAAAGTTCCCTGAACCATACCGGCGCGTATTTCGAAAGCCTGGGTTTTAATACCCACTACACCAGCTAGCACCAAGTAACACCAATGCTCCCGGGGGTGCTTTATTCCGATCTCCACTGCTAGATTTTATTGTTTGTCATTTGCGCAATAAAATTCACAGTTTATTCGAGTATAGATTTGTTTGCTACCCTGGGTCAGCAGTTGTACCGCCATCAAGGCACGAGAGTGCTAATAAAATTCAGTAGTGATTTCGATTTTCTAGTCCCCCGCAGGCATTGACACCTTGACTGAAAGCAAAATAGTTTGCAGATGTCCTTTGGCAGGTATCCTTTTGTTGCACACTTTGCACAGAACATGCCTGTAGGGCGCCCAATCCGGCAACACTGATTCTATCAAAGGGAGAGGGTGTAACTTTGCAATTGCTTTATTTTAATTCAAATTTATTCATGTTGGAGATTCTTCGGCAGAAGGTCCGTTCGAGGTAGCACCTTGTGCGAGCTCTCTCATTTTTCCAGGTGTTTATGGTGCATTTCACGTTAATGGTACTTATTTGTTCTTATTATGGGTTCATTTAATGGATTGTAAGGGTCGAAATAAATGCTCAAACTTTAGTAATTTTGTGCATTACCTACATTTATTAAAAAAAAAAAAAAACTGAGTTTATTTGAAACGATACAACAACTGTAATTGGAATTTCATCTTATAGTATAAAAATATATGAGTAAATGTTATCTTCATGTTATAATACCTTTTGACAATCAAGAGCGTCCATTAACACGACTTCCTCCATCAATTGAATTTACGAGTTGAGGAAAGTCATTAATGCGAATAGACGTGGAAATTGAATTCCCTCTCAAATAGAAAATGATGGTTAAGCTTCGTGCAGTAATTAAATTTTCGTAACATAAATAAATAATGAGTTTTCTCTTAGTGCCATCAAATATATATATATATATACTGTTTTATCAAATTAAATGGAATCTAACTACATCAAATTTGAAAATGTTTACAATTTTACAAACTCTTCTGTCTACATACACTGAAGCTTATTTCTAACCATTTTCCTAATGATTGATTTGAGTCAAGCTTATATCGGCAAATTTCCATGGCAGGGATTGTACCTATCATTTTTTGATTGAATAATCCTTGTTAGGTAGATGCTCAGTCTGGATGGATTTCGGAGGTATATAGAATTTTTTATTTTTCCCTGAAGGGTTTTAAAAAATGTTGCTTTGTGACAAAATAGCGGATACATAGTAAAAGCCACTATTTTTGACGGAAAAAATAACTTGTTTTTTTTGTTTTTTTTTAAGAAAATGACAATATCTATCGTAAAAACTCCTTCCTTCAAGGTCTAGGGTTTTTATGAAGAAAATGGTCATTCGTTCTGAAAATGTTGTCTTGAGAAAAGTACGATCAACAAGTACAAGAAGTGCTATAACTTCATTAATTTTCGTCAGATCAACTTAGCATTTCCAGGAAATATTCTTAAAAATTGATTTTCTGAAATTGTTACTAAGCAACCCCTTTGGAAATTTACCTAGTGCTGAGATTTTGACTTTTGCATCATACGAAAATTTCAGTATATCTCAACAAAATGAAATTCGTGTACAATGATCGAATACGTATGGGACTTAGGCTGGGCGAAGCAACTTAAAAGATTTAATCCTAGTCCACAAAAAACTAAGTTTCTAGTTCTCGACCTCTTGCCAATTATTTTTAAAGTAGGAAATTCCTTGTTTTCAATAAGAATTTCTTTTCCGGTCAAAAGATTCCAGAATATATACTACATATCTGCATGGAAGTGACTTAGACTAATTGGCCTTAAGATGACCAAACGAACTTATTTTTAGATTTTTAAAATTTATTTTCTGGTATAAAATGACGAAAATAACCTCCTGTCGTTTTATTCTTCAACCAATAACTACAACTATTATAATTGTAACTTTTTCCGTAAGTTCTATGTTGTTAAGAACATTGTTAGTTCCTTCACTCCCTGTGGCTCCCAAATCGTAAATATAATATAAATTCCGGTAATTTCCTCCGGTGTCGGCTCTTATGGGGGCCATCATCGATATTCATCATTTTACAGCTCCTCTGGCTTCTATTTCAAAAGTTACGCCGTTGATGGAATTTTTATAGCTCGCGATGTATAAATCAGAAACGTCGGATGGTTTCCTCGGATTTCTAATAAACCTTCGCCGAAGAGAGTCCCGAACGTGGCTTTGTTTATTACAATTTTGTTGGAATTTGTGTGCCTTGTTACTAATGTTTACGACTAACAACGAGTCTCACGTGATTTTGATGCCAAGAAATCGGGGTATTACGTCTTATTGCGACACCTGATGAAGACGGCAAATTGGATTTCCCTTAATGGTTATTGTCGAATATATAGCAGTAATATTCTAGTCAAAAAGCGTAGGTACTTAAAAGAGTTTTCGGGTTAATTAATCTTATACCTTTCCGTAGAAACGGATAATAAAAGGGTCTTGACATTTTCGGTACCGGTTTATTTTAATTAGTTCAATACCATTGTTATCTGGCCATTGTAGCATTTTGTAAATTGATGAAATAATTTGTATTAACTTTAAACAAGTATTTATAATCATGTGCGTTGGTCCGACTTTTGTATTCTATTTCACGCAATATTTTTGAAAAATTGGATAAAAATACTTTATATGTAAGAAACTTTGAAATTGAATCTACATAACACTTCTTGATATAAAAACGGTTTTTAATATTATCTGTAAGCAAAATTGAAATAACATACTTAAAATACTCTACATAAAAAAATAAACTCGCAAACACAAGACTACTGTTCAGTCTCAGGAATTTCACATTTTCAATTTTAAAATTGTATATTAAGGTCATTCTTAGCGTTTCGTACTCAAAGGGTTGTTGTGAGAATGCTGTCCATCTGTCGAGCTTTCTGTCTATCAGAGTTCTTCCTTAACAAAATAAATTGTAGGCTAAAATTTTGCACATATTATAAAATTGTTGGCATCATCAAACAGAGTAAAAACACTATATTACTTTCTACTTAGATATTTGTAGGGGTATTTATGGAAAGAATGAAATACAATTGTATCATTTAAACTATTTAACAATTTCGCCTTTCAGCGATAAATGCGGGTATTCTTCAATAAATATTGCTTGAAAAATGAAATGAGACCAGTATATAAAATCTTCCACGTATGTTCTTTAAAATGCATCTTCAAAATTAATTTAAAAAATCATAACAATTTTAAAAATCATAAACAACAGAAACAAACAAAGTTGAGTAAAACTTATTTGAATTTCTTGGTAAACCCACATATTTTCATATAAGTAAATACACGGGTAGTTTTTAAATATTCGACGGTTATCTTAAGCACGACCCTCAATAGAAATCGAATTTCTCTTGAAAAAATACAAAGAAGTTTTACTGTCTTCCCTGTAGATTGCAGTCTGAAAAGTTGTTAGGTATGCTTGAATAGTTATTGAAATACTAAATCCCTTTTAGCTATTCTGCAGTAAGTTTGAACGAAATGTCCAACTCAGAAATGTACTGAAGAAAGCCACCTGAATTGAAGTTATTGGGTTATTAATACGTTTTCATTTGGATTAAAATTTCAGTAGCACAAGACCTTGCCTGCGACCAACATACCTCTCAATTATTCTTAAGTTATTGAATAAATAAACGCGAAAATGTGAAGGAAAATAAAAACTCTTTACGGGAGTTAGACGTAGCAGTCGATAAGCCCGGACCTGCGTTCAATTCTCGACCAGATGTACATGACGGAAATACACAAGAATTTTATACTTGAGAAACTAACAACTCTCTCGAGTTGGAGTTGTTGCAGTTGAAGTTGCCTCTTATAAGTTTTGGTCCGAGTTTCGATCGCCGGGACATATCCTTCCAATTTGTTGAAAAAGAGCTCGGCGACGCCGACTATTACGACGATGGTGGAGGGAGCCCGGAAAAAATGACAACAATTCAACCTGTCTTGTTGCCGCTCCTATTTCGACGCGGCGAAAAGTGGCGACTAAAAAAATACAGACGGCACGAGCCCGTGCCCTAGAGCGCTCCTTTTTCCTCTGCTCCTTAATTTTCTCTGTGCGGTGTATCGCCGGGACGGACGGACGGACAGACAGACGGACTTTAGCACTGTCCGTTTATTTTGCCACTCCGACAAATCTTATTTGCTGCAGGACATGTCGCCTGCGCATTTTGCGGCCTCATGTTGTCCACGTTCCTGCTCGAGGATTATAAGTGCATTAACGTAATGCAATTTTTTTCGTCTTCCCAGTCCTGCCGTGAAGAGTTTTATGTAAATACGGTTTTGTGTACTTCACCACGACGGGAGCCAGGATCCGGGAGTATATCATAGCAACAACATATGTTCCCGCATGCCTTTGAACGCCATCTTTCCCCTCTGTCGCGTGTTTGCTTTGGACAATTCCCGAAATTGGCGTTAACTTCCTTCCCCGCGCTCCAATACAAAAATTCCATTTACACATCGAAGTTCTTTAAAATATTTTTCTGTGGAAATTTTCCCGCTGGGGAAATTCACATGAGTTGTTAATTTAATTAGTTCCCTGTATTTCTCCAAAGTTTTAAAGAATTTTATTTTAGATGTCTTAACTATGTCCATTTGTAAAGTCAGCATCTAGATTTCAAAGGCATCCAGAGTACAAAAATTATTAAATTTTAAAAATTATTTAATTAAGAATAAAACCTTAATTCGTAATTTATTTTTAAAATCACCACTTATAGCAGTTGTGTTTCATTTTTAGAATTTAATTGTTCTTATTTCTGTTAGTAGAGATCAACGATTTTTGTAGTATTTTTCGGCAATTTTGTAACTATCAAAGGATTTTTTTCCGAGGCATGGAAATTTATTTCGCGTTCCAATATAATACAGTACGACCCATCTAGGGGCTTGTACAAAACAATGTCGTTAATTAATGGATTTCTATAAAATTCTCCGATTTTACATTCCTCTGCAAGGGTTTTGAATTTTGGACAAATGATATATGGTTTTAGTAGAACTGCTGCAGCTGTGCCCCAAAACTGTAGCGTGGTTTCCGAGCAACATTTCTAAAGTTTCGAAAAATGATTTTAATATTCTAAAAACTCTATTTATAATTCAAGTGACAGAGTAATATTTACCCTGAAACCCCTATTAAATTAGAAAGACCACGCGAAGTTTAATTGTGAACTGATACATAAAAATATTTTTGAACGCGATATGAATCAGTACAGTCTTCTGTTTGCCTTCTTTTGTTATGTCGCCTATATTACAACAATTAGCAAGGAATGAAGGCATTCAAGACATTTTCGCTTGAATAAAAAAGAAACCTTGAAAATGTTAACCAATCTTATTATTTTCGAAGATTTGTGTGTGATGTGTTCCTAAATATAACTTATTTAGTATGTATAGAATTATAATAACGCCAAAACGACCAAGAGAAATAAGATATAATACTTTCCTTTCCTTTCCTTTCCAATTGTAAAAGGACCGCTCATATGTGTATTAAAAACTACAAAATTGCGAAAAATTATTTGTATTGAAAGCAAACAATTGTTTACTTATAATAAGTTTGAAATTTTAGACTTTTAACAATATGCTATTGAATTAATAATAGTCGTTATATATTATTAAATATCAGTAGAGTGTGAATTTGATCCTACATTTAAGTTTTGATGAAACATAGACTTAGTTCTTGTCCAAGTAAAATCGTAATTTTTACTTAAATCCAGTCTCTACATAAAATAAAACTACTTTTGACTGTTGCAGCTTAGTAGACGCTGTTGCAATATAAAGAACATTATTTCAATTTTTATGAATTTTTTTGCAATATTAAATTAATGGAAAAATAATGTGAATTCATGTTTGCCGACGTTTTTCAACTACGGTAAATGACAGATTGGAGCCCGAGTATTTTTGGTATTAATGAAGTTATTAACAAGAATTTATTGTATTTAACTGATCCTAAAATACTAATTGAAGCAATCACAAAATTCTGTAGTTCGAAAATTCTACGAATGGACTTCTTGAAATTAAACCTTCTGTAAAAGTTTGCTCTTTCTTCAACTAAACGTCCTGAGTAAACTGTTCCTGCAAAAACATACGTAAAAAATAAAATCAGACTGCAGTGGCGGTTATGGCCTACAAAAATTTTATCCCTTTTGTATCAAATTTTGTTCCGATTCATAAAAACGATAAGTTGCATTTTGTTTCACAATTCATAGGAAATCGCCTAAGAAACCTTGAGAATATCTCAAATATAGTTGGAAATTATTTCAAATATTCATAAGAGTTCACCCGTAGCACAGAGCCCTTATATGTGCATGAAAAGAAATTCAAACAGGGCTCTTCAATATCACTGAAACATCTCGGGAAAATATGGGGGAATCTTTGATGTCTTTCTTTATCCAGCGCTAACGGGCGGAGGTGACAAGCTCAAATACGTGAGCGGAATCCCTGCCAAAATAAACACTTAAAAGGACATTGAAAGACCGTTGCGTCTAAATTAGACTGCAGATACCCACATATGACCCACATGGTCGGAGCATCTAGAAAATTTAAAGCCACCATCACAGGTCGGAAAATTTGTTTGTGGTGTCTGTGCACTTGCATAATAGGATTTTTGTGAAGTGCAAAAAAAATTAATTAAAAAATATTCCATACACTGAAACGAGATATACGTTATCTTTTGCAAGGGCACTTAAGGTTAATGGGGAAGTAATTTTCGGGATATGTGAAGTACTCAACTTTTTCAATACGTCGACTGAAAAAAGATAAATTGATTCACCCGTATTACCCACTTTGCGGTGTCCTCGCCGCGCGCCCTTCACCCTAAGAGTTATTAATTAATATACAAAAGCCGATACCTCGATAAGCAGCAATTCATTTAGCTTTTATTACCCGGTCTTTAGGCGTAATCAGTTACAACAGACCTACTTTATGAGACAAAGCCAAAGGGCCTCCTCACACCTAGAAAAATCAAATAATTTAACCGAAAACTTTCCGAAGATGAATATTGTTCTCCTTCCTTTAGGAGACTTTAGAGAGTTTAAACGTGGCGGCATTCAAGGCATTATAGGTAATTAAGTTACACGACACCAAGCAAGCATTAATTAGGGAAGCACCATAAGGAGAATTGTTCGTGTTTATCAAGCAGCCTCCTTCCGGGAACGAGCTGCGCACGTTTTAATTGTCTTCCTGCTCCCTTCGCACTTGGTCCTACCTTAATAGTCTCATTAAAGCCGAAGGCACATATGCTTTTAAGATCTTTAATTGAATACGAATCCGATTTTATGCCGCGAACCTGTGAATTTATGCCTGGCCCAACTTGTAGAGCATAGAATTTGTGCTGTGCCACGATTGTGGAACTACGTGGAATTCATATCAAATTAAAGTTTGTTGTATTTTTCTTGCAAATATGGGGCACATCGTCGCGTTGGATTTCCACATAAAGTCGCCACGGTGCGAGTTACATTGGTTATGTCACTGTTGTCATTTTCTAAAGCCGAATAAAACTCGTGAAACTGAAATTTTGAAGAAAGTTTCCTAGATTGGTAAAATTTTACAATTTGCACTTTGAAATTAAAGTGCTTGTGCAACACTTAATATTTGTTTGTGACCATGATATGTTTTAGCTGAAACTTTATATCTTACCCTAGCTTTAGCTCATAACTTCGCATAAGAACGGAACTAGAATGACCGATATTTTAAAAAGATGTGTTTAGTTGTACTTCACAGAAACAGGCCAGAGCAGTGTTTTAGCTCCTAATGAACGCAATATGTCTCTTAAAGGGTTAGGGCAGTTAGAAAGGACAAAAAGAGGATTTTTGTTTGAGATTTAATTTTTAAGTAATTTAGTACAAAAGTATTTCTTGTGGAAATTGCAGGTGCTCAAAGTGAAACGATTGATTTAAACTAAAAAGACTCTCAATTTTTTGTTCATTAAAAAAAGTATACCTTGCAATAAAAACAAATTGCTTTGATTAAATTTAGTTCTTTATGTCACAGATTTTGGAAATGTAGTTTAAAGTTTCAAGCTGTTCACACAGGTTCTACAGTTCCCTATGCATTTTTGTTCATAGATCCGTCAATTTTCATCCAACCCGTTACATAGAGCAACAACAACCTAAAATATACTAAAATTATATGGAAAAATAAGTCTGACCCACGTGCAAAGTATTTTGCACAATTAGATTTTTAATTAATGAGTAATGATTACATAGAAAATGAATTAATTCTACTAGAAACAGAAAAAAACCTTTCAATACTTTCTCCTTCTGTTTTGAGATCTATTTTAAATGCTCGAATACAAGAAAATCTTTTGACGATTTCGAACTTATGTAGTTTTTTATATTTCTTATTATTTTTGGGAATATATAAGGTTTACTATTACAAATTTCAGTTTACTCGATCTAGAGAAATTCAACAAATATACTATCAGTTCATCTGGCAGACGAAGGAATGACTCTACCTCAGGACTCGAGGTACCAATGTGAAGAAAGAATACTTAATACTTCCTCAGAATCCGAATGCTTCTGTCCGTAAGTCTAGTATATAATTCGTTATGCAACCAAATCCTTAATGGGAGCTACGAATTTATGTTACACATTTGTTCTAATGACAAACTGGACTTTGAAACGTTTGTACTGACTAATTTTATAAATTTCGTTAAGTAATTTTGATATCCCCTAAAAATGGGATATTTGTAATAGAAACTATGCTATTCTTATTAATGTATGCAGTATGCATAAAATAGTGTAGCATAGTAGATTTTTATATGAAAAACAAACGAACAATATCTAATACTAGAACAAATTGATCACTAAGTATTTTTTGCTTTAAGTAAAAGTTAAACTAATATTTTCGTTTTATTATTTTCGTTTTTTTATTCTTTGCGCATAATATTCTAATATTACATTTTAGGTTCTAATCCGGTGGATTTTGTGTTAGAGATTATAAAGCTTTGTGACGTTTAATTTACAAAATGAATGAATAATGAATACTTCGCAGAATAACGCAAATCATCCGCTTTTAACTACTAATCTAGGACTACAATATAAAGTGTCGAAGGATTCGAAGATATACGACTGAGATAGCGAACAATTTGCATATCCTTACAATGGTCCCGGAATTCCCACAATACCGCAAAACATAGTAAACAAAATGTTCATTGCGATATCCGTGGAATCATAATGTAGGGTTCGGAATAAATGTCATAGGCGTAAAACTGCCTGCGTGAACAAGGTAGCGATAAAAGCACCAAATGAAGGAAAGTGTATATAAGGGCTTTGAGCATCAACAAAATCTTTTATTCATGAATTGAAGTAGAATGTAATTTACATGTCACGTGTTCAGAAGGAGGAACTTGGATTTTGAAACTGTTATAAAGTCCTGCCGTGACCTTGTTCGAGAAAGGTAAATTAAGGGTGACGCCGATAATGTCGCCTTTCACCGAATTACTTTAATTTTGCCAACCATTGCCCCCTTTTAAGACAAGAGAGCAACACCTTCACTAAAATGAACGCGAGGTGAGATAAGAAAATCCACTGTAGATTTCAGTCACTCAAGATTTACCCCAAATTGTGACAGGAAAACGCCCTCCTTTTCTTAGTAATAAACATTCTAAGTCGTGTCTTCCCCCGGCTGTAGCGACGCTTAATCTCGATGACCCAAATCACAAATTCACGAAGATCATCTCCGACAAGAGTTTAAATTACAAACATTCAGAGGATTGTTTGTTCGTTAATTAAGGACATTTTCACAACATACCGGGCTTGCGAATGTACTCCCGTGGAAGGTGACAACGATTTTGCTGAAGGTTCCCTAAGCCGAAATGTCAAGCGGTCCTTGGACAGTCGAATGTCCTCAACCGTTTTTTCCCAGGAATTCAGTCAGAGGACGGTTTGCGGTGATTTGTGACCGAGTATACTTCAACTCAGTTACTTGGTTTTTTGGAGGTGTTCAGCCCTATTCTATCGCATTCCCCTTGACGCTCATAATTGGATGAAATAATTAATGAAGTTCTGCAAAAGATGAAAGAGCGCCCGAATTCTTGCCTTTATTATTTTTCCTTTGCTTTTTGTTCTTTCAAGAGATACAGCAGAAAATGCGTGGTGATTTATTTAGAATGCCAAAAAAAGTGTTGCTCATTTTGCTTTTGAGAAAGAAATATCAAAGATGGTACAGCACTTTCACGTTTAGCATGAATGTTTCAACGTAAGTCTTTAATCAAAGCCGTTCTTGTATCCAAATTTCCTAAGGCGTTGAGAGGTTGCAAAAACAATTCGCCCAGCAACAATAACAGGAGCGGAGCATGTATTCGAAATTTTCTCTGTTCCATGATTTAAAACTTTAAAAAAGCATCCTTCAGACCATCACTTTTTTATCACTTGTAAAATCGTATTCTTTTCAGATATCTTCGCAAAATACTTTCATGGTCACAGTAAACCATAAATGTAAATATTTAACCTTATAAAACAATGTACAGTCACATTGTTCCAATATTCTAGAAGTTTTAGGCTGATACAAAACTAATTGTGAATTGAAGCAAATTTGGAGCTAATACTAGTCAAAATAGTCAAAATTTAGTCCGGTCCCAACCTCCAAAGTTGTTTTGCATTGGTTTTTTTTTAACTATAAGTCGTCAATTAATTGTCTTTAATCTCTTTTCATCCTGAAGATTCTCATCTCAGTTAGGAAATCGTGGCTAAATACATAGTTGATATGCCCTATGTTGATCTCACACAATAAAATTACTTGAATTTACTTCTTTTCAGTACTTTAGTATTACTTAACAATCTAAATTAAGCAAGTGTAAACAGCGGAAACAAACAGACAGACATAAATTAGTGTGGTATAATGTAGATTTGTGCGCTTTAAAGTTATCAGTTACGTAAAAATAATTAAACCGAAGTTTAGACCCAAATAAGCATTCAAATACATGTAGGTTTAAAATATTATAATACAGCGTTAAAACATAAAATTAAAATATTAATTTTTCTGAAGAAATGTCAACATTTGAGATGTTATGATTCTGAACACACAAACAAGAGATTTCTAAGAAATAAACTCGTTAAAACCATCTCAAGGGAAATAAAGTGTAAAGTGTTTTAATTAAAAGTTTTGTCCTGCACTGCTTTTACTTTTATCCTACTCGTATGTTTAAAATTATTTGAAATAGTACTTATTAAATTTCGTGTTTTCAAAAGGTTGTGGTGTGCCAACAATTTCTTAGTTGCGGAATATCTGAACTAAGTACAGACGATTTTTAATTATGATCATAAGAACAATACTGAAAGCAAGATGAGTACGATCGTCTTCTGACATTTTTTTTTTTTTTGAATGAACAAGTAATTAGACAACATTTTACTACTTAATGAGTTTTAAGCACGTTTTTGTAAAAGCCCAAATTTGATATCCTAAATTAAAAGGAAAATTCTTTACAACCAGGGAGATTGTCATTACAGCCAAATAAATTGCGATATAAAAAAAGATTGGTATTCAGGCCTCTTTTAAATTTCAACTTCTAAAAAACTATAAATAATTAATAATTATTATAATTACCGCGTATGGTCTATAGAAGATATAATTGCAGATAAAATGAACTTTAATGAATGTCAGTCCATGTAAGTTTTTGCGTGTATTGATTATTAATTTCTTAAAGGATTTAATTATTTGTTTAGTTTGCAGTATTTAGTTTTGCTTTTTAGGTTAATCTAGAAACAGTAATTCTACATAGTGTTGGCTTTAAAGGTACAGTTTAGACGTGGAGGTATGGGATACGGGTATATTGTGTTAAAATTTCGTATCGATTTATTGAATAATTGTCTTTATCAGTAGTAAGAGAACAAAGTACATACACGATTTATACAAGGGAAGATAAGGAAGTCTAAGAAAAATTTATTCTTACTTCTTGTATTAAATTGTACATGAACTTTAAAGCAACTAAATCTAAGCATTTTATGATCTCCAAAAATAAAAGAGGTAGAACTTCGCCAAGAAATTATAAAACGTGTTCAAGAAAAGATGTCTGTGCTTAGTGAAATAATACGGTAGTCAGTTGACCGTGAAATTCGTTGAAATTGGAAAACTCCAAGAGAATATTGCACAATTTATGATAAAATCAAAGTCTGATAGGAACAATGCACAACTGCTTGGTACTACAAATTGCATTTCCATCCCTTCCGCCCGCACACCTCTCCAGACCTGGTCGGATGAGTAGTTCTGAACAGATCTGGGTGGAGTAATATATTACTATATTAAATTTTCTCAGAATCCCGTCTTTGTCTCAGCTCGTCCATTATTGTATGAAAATTATTTGATATATGTAGAGCATAGATCCATGATTTTTGAATAGAGACCAATTTCCACATGCTCAAAACAGAGCCAAGAATCATGTAAGATAGCAAGAATAAGACCAGACAGAGCCACACCAATCTTAGGGCTTCTTGTGCTATGATTAGAACATCATTAATAACTTAGTTAATCTTTTCTTCCATGTGCGTTGCAATTGAAGTAAAAGATTAATCTAGTAAGATGCATTCGTGGAGTATGGTAAGTCGATTTGCTCAATGAGGGAAATCACAGGAATTCTCAGTTTCTTTTTCTTAAAGGTCACATCTCATACTACATCCATCGTTGTCGAACGAAATATGGAAGCTTATTAATTATGGAATATGGTATGGGCTCATATGGATGTCCTTTGTGATCCACTTTTAAACCACAATCAAAAATTCATGGCCTGGACTTTCTGAATCTTCAGTGCACAGAAGAAAGTCATATCGGGGATTAGAAAAAATCATTAGGATCATGTTCATTTTACTTTCTTTCAATTCTTTGCTTGACTTAAAAGCATCACTGTAATTAGATAAGCGTGAATGTGTGACAAAATCAAGTTGCCTTAATGCTTGACCTAAAACACTGTTTAGAAAACTCCTCGAAGGAGAAAAAGTCCATCAAGACTATTCGAGTAAAGATGAATTCAAATTTAAAAGTTAAAAGTACAGCAACAAGTACTTTTCTTAGCAAAGCGACTTTTATATTAAAAGGAGAATCAAAAAAAAAAAAAACTACTTGAACAAAGGATGTTCAAGATTTAATTTTCCCCCCAAAAAAAAAAGTTGAAAGAATACCCCGATTAGATAAAGGAAAATTTCTGGGAAGAAAAACTCAAACATCCTTTTTAAAAGGACTTAACCAGGAAGACCAAAAAATTTAGGATCTCGTATCCTTTCAATTAACCTTTTCGCTATATTGCTCGCATAATATCAGTACGAGACTTTCGTTGAATTTTAAAAAGGAGGCGAAGCCACTGCAGGTTAAACCCCGTCTTGAAAAATATTTTTTTCTCATAATTTTCAATGTGCAAGAGGAAAAACTGGCTGGAAACGTGTAAGAATTGATTGCTTACAAATTAAATATAATAGCTTGCTCTGCAAAGTCGATTTTGCTTGATGGTGCTACTTGGCGGTAGTAATTGATGAATTAATTAAATTAATTTAAGCTCGTTTTTAAATTGGAAAATTAATTTTATTATATTCTATACTTTCAAAGATAAACATATGTTTTTAATGCGAGTACTGGTCTAGTGGGAGTGTTCTGATTTATAAAATAATATATTTGTATAAGTTTTATAGCACAACTATTATAAATAATAAAAAATAAAAAGCAAAGTTATTAATGTTTTGAAAATAATTTAAACCACTTTTTCTATAAACTATACATGTCCCTGTTATACCACAAAATTTTCGAAATTCTAGTTATCAATAATAGTTAATTTCCGAGACACGTTTTTTGGAATTTTTTCAAAATTATCAGCATAAAATTTTGTAAAGAATGGTTTTGAGAACAAAATATATATGCAAAATTCACGTGAAAACGTTTTTAAGTTCTGTCACGAGAAGAAATACGATGAAGAAATTAATTTTAAATTAATTTTCACGACAGTAAAGCTGCATTAAATTTATTTGAAAATTTTAATTTGAAAAGTAATTTCCAACATATTCTATTATATCGCTGAAAAAAAAGGTGAAAAATGCTCAGAACTTTTTAAAATAAAGGTTAAAAAAATTCACGACTATAGTTTACTACGCACTAGATGGTAGTAAGGAAAGGACAAATAAACATGTAATTACAAAGCGTAGGACGCACAAGTTCACATTATTTTCTAATATTACGAATTATTACACACAATATCTTAAAACATTTATATACCTTTCGTAGCTTCTAAAAATTGTAAATCATTAACATAAACATTTGTTTCACCTTTAACACCTGCTCTAGATGCAAACACTGAGGGAGAATACGAAAGCCATTAATCAATATGCAAACAATTTCCCTCAGTAATACCACAGGAGATTGCCGTAATCCTTAGCCTGAAAACAGGCCGCCAAGAGCTCTACTGACGTTAATCCATCTCAAATTTGTGTTTAAAGTTGGGAGGAAAGTTAAGAACACGTGAAATTAGCAGGGGAAAATCATTGAACGGCCTATAAGTAGTTAATTACATTAAACCAGACTTCCTTTCCTTTTTTTCCACTTAAAAAAATCGGTTTTCTTCCTAATTTCTCTCAATATCCTATACATTGCGTATATTGTAGAATTTTTTTTATTCCCGCCAAGTTGCACTATTGAACACCCAATCTACTTTCGGGATAGAAGACGGAAGGAAACGGTCCTTTATAGTAAGTGACGGCAAGGTACCCCAAACTAGAAACTTCGACTTTTTCTGTAGGCAAATTTTCCAAGGGACCTAAACAAAAACTAATCACAAAGTCACAAAGGGTAAAGTGCCCGGCTGATCAGGCATAGAACGATTTCCATTTCCTTGGATGGCGGACGGTAGAAAACGAAATTTTATCAATTCGTCCCAATTTACGCAAATCGAGAATTGAATTATTGTCTGCATCCGACAGGTTCCCGGTTGAAAAGCAATTCTTTGCCCCTTCCAAAATTCATGATCTTATATTTTCGGTTAAACAGTGTTAGTAATACCCTTTTCTTTGTCCATGGTAATTCCGGCGCCGTTGTAAATGACCCCCAATCGGGATCTGGGTGAGGATTTGGAAGAATACATAAATCTCATAACTTATTCATTAATTGTAGCAAAATTTGCCTAAGTGCAGATAGCTCCGACAGGAGATAAATTCTGCTTGGTCAAGTAACAAAATGTTTCTGGTCTCAAAGTAGTCTGGCTTAATCTCATGGTGCCCGGTTTCTATCTGAATACAGAACTAACTCTTCCGGCTGATAGAAGAAGAATTGTAAGCCAAGTACAGCGACCTT
Organism: Proctacanthus coquilletti; assembly: GCA_001932985.1. Lineage (NCBI taxonomy): Eukaryota > Metazoa > Arthropoda > Insecta > Diptera > Asilidae > Proctacanthus > Proctacanthus coquilletti. Next base: position 244,923 of record MNCL01000166.1, read on the forward strand.
CCTGTTTGGAATGGTCTAATATTCGTAGAATTCTAAATGAGAGCAGGAAACCATTTCATGATTTAGTAGAGCGTAACGGGAGCACCACTTATGAGAAAATTCTGAGATTCCCACCTTTTTTCCTGAATAGGCCTGAAAAGCCGCAGCTGCCGCACACCAGTACTTCTACTCTGTGGAATTTAATTTCATCCACCTGCGGCTAAAAGAGTTGAATCGGAGTCCTACGAAAATAAAAAATAAGAAAGAAATGAAGGTGTGAAAAAATTTTAAGGGCTTTTTGGCGAAAATTGCTCATGAAAAACGCGTTTGAACAACTTCAAGCATTTTCATTCGGAACCGCTTCCAGGTACGTTGGCACCATTGCTGGTGGATATTAGACGGGTGCTCATTCACTTTTCCCACGAGAAAAATTCACGGATTACGCGTTTACTTTAATTTTCCGAAATATGAACACCTTAACACCTTGGACATTGGGCAGTTTAATCTACAGTGGAAAAGGTGACCAAGTGATTCAGGTAACCGTTCGATTTCGGTTCAGACAAGTTGGAATTGATCATCTAGCGATTCACATAACTGAGTTGAGTTTCTCACCCTTTGTTAGTTTACAGATCCTAGTTACACTAATAACAAAATCCGTAAATTGTTAGGCTCTATGCCTGGATTTGAAGTATGCATATAGACTTTGACCGGTCTACAAGGTCGACCAATTAACAATGCGAATTTTTAATAGTATATTCATTTAAAACCATCCTTGCCTTAGTAGAACGAAATGTTTTTTCGAGATAACCGCAATCTTTGTCTTTTGTTAGATAATTATACAAAATTAGCTTAGTTATTAGTTCTTTTACTGACTTGAAGAGGGCATCATTTCGTCCATATATCTTTCACCTCACAAATGTTGATTATTTCTCCTTGTTCAAAAGGACGTACTTCACAGGTGGTGTTATATACATTTTTGGAAAATTGGTTCAAGTTTTTGATAATTTTAAAAAATTCTCATTTTCTCAAATGGCATATCTTTTGTTTGTTGTTTAGTTTTTTAATTTTTATTATTTACTAAATACTAATATAGATTTTAATTATTTAATGTATTTCCAAGCAATAGTATTGTATTATGTGGAAAAAGGCGAAGACACAAACAGAAAAAACACTAGTAATATGTTTAAACTTTCTGAAGCCATAGTTTTTTAAGCAAGAGCTTCAGTAGATGGTTTAGAGAAAATCAAAAACACACCTAAAAATAGCAGATAGATGAAAAGACAAAAATTAGTAACCTATATATTAAGTCTATCTTCATGGTATCTTACGATTGTAGGCTTTAATTAAAGTTTTATCAAAGTATATTTAATACTATAATTGTGTTCGTTATATTTGAACAGACCTAGCAGACAAATAGACAAAAGTCTACTAATATACTTCAGAATTGTTATATGCGTTTATAATTTAATTATAAGAGTTTTCATCCATATCAGGCGAGGAGATCACAGAAAATCGCTAACAGAAACACTTGTTTCTATAAATGGAAAAAAATACTATGCAAAATTTATAATGAATAGGTTTGAGGATGTTTGCCGCCTACTTTTTTCTTCATGTTTAACTCATTTCTTGCTTAATGTTGCAGATATTTGTACGAATAAGATACAAACTGTTCTGGCTTCTTGGCAACAGAATGAAAGCAAATTTGAGTTCTAAGACATATTATCGTATGTAATCATCCCTCTCAACCCAACTGAACGCAAATTTCAGCTTCATGAATAATCGGGTTTTCGAAGTAATGCACTGATTGCTGTAGAAACAACAAGGAATTAGATAAAGCGCAAGTTGTTTCACTAAATGGAATGCAATTTAAAGATCCAAACCGCCAAGTAAATGGTTCCCATCAAGATTCCAGCAACAAAACTTAAGAGCATACGAACAACATGAGAATCCTTGCATAATCTATTTTTCTGCCTCATTTGCTAAATTCCCATCCTACCCACCTCCTGAAGAGGTTACTCCGCTTGTAAAAATGTATGTAAATTAAGGGAAACACACTAAAATGCGTTTAAGTCTGAACGACGTACTGCCGCGATAGTAATCGATGGAAACAATCTATTTAAATTTTCTTCCACGGAATAATCTTACCTTTTCGGTATTTTCTCTGCTAGATTTACCCTTCATTCTGCAGGTAAGTAAACACACTGATCGGATAAGAGTTCTGGAATACCACCGGCAAGAAAATACCTATTGACTTGCCCTTTGTGATTGATTACCTTTCTTGAGTGTTTTAAAATATCTCCACCGCAGAGATGCGAAATTGTTTATGCAGATGACGACGATCAGATATTGATTGCCCTCCACTTAGTCTAGAAGAAAAGGGTTTTCTATGATATGCCGCGCTTGCTACGATGGAGATTTAAACGTGCCATTAACTGAATTTCCTTTAATGGCTTTTATAAATATTCTTATTGCTTTACAAGGGAATCATTTTAGATCGACGAGAAATAAAGTACAGTGACTGAATTTTGCTTTTTCGAACTATTGTTATATATTATTTTCAATTTAATTTAAGTCCTTTATATCGTCAAGAATTTGGAGAGTCAATGAAAAACAAAGAAATTTTTAGAAAAAGTGAAGGTTATTATATTGAAAAATTGGTAAGGCTGAGTACAAGATATTATGGTTTATTGACTCGTATTTTATTCACTACTTGTACTGTAATTCACTTTGTAATTTATATCTTATTTTTAAACACAAAGTCGTTGCTAACATCTAAACAATTATAAAATGATTCTTTTCTATATGACTATTCCCTTAAAAAAAAACAGTCAACATTTTCAGATGACTAAAGTTATTAAAATTTTAATTAATATTCTAAGATTTTTGTTTTTCTTCTCAATTTTATAAAATCATAAAATCCTCTTCCATATTTTCAATTTACGGGTCAACATAATTTACATTTAAGTTTAATAAATTATGATCATCATTAATTGAGGCAATCACTTATAGTTATTGACTAATTGCTCATTAAAATTTGTAAACAATTACTTGAATCGTTGCTGACACAAAAAGTTTTTACGCAATTTACGCATTTAAGGCTGTAATTTTTAATATTTTTTTTCCAATCGTCCATTTAGCAGGCTTAATAAATTGTTTGTTTTGCAAGATTTTCCTCTTTCCTGCACCATTTTGGCCAAGTTATAAATACCTTGACTTGGAATATTAAAAGCCCCCTAGGAGCCACCATCTATTTCTAAGGTAAATGAACTCTTTCATCCGGCACATTTGGATACTTAAAATATTTCTAGTTCTTGAGGAGTTACTGTTGTTGTTGCTATTCTCTGCCCTTGTTAACAAATCTTTTTTTTAGGTAAAAATAAGGAATATTAAATTGTGTGTACGTTCAAACAACAATACTTTTGATAAGAAGTAAAATATCGACACAATTCCTATTTTTACATGTTTCAATTTACCTTTAATTGATTTAAAAGTAGGAAAATTGTTTTGGTGTTGCGCACGCTAAAAAAACTATTCATTTAATAAATATGAAATATATTTTTCTTAAAGGTAAAAGATTATTAGATAATAAGTAATCAAAGTTTAGATATATTTCTCCTTTATCTGAAGATAGGTAGCTCTTTTAAGACTAAAGTGTTTTTGATTTGTGCTTAAAAATTACTGTTAATAGAAGAGAAATAAGTTTAATTAAAGTTTACGTTTTCAAAATAACGTGAGAAGAAAGACAATATTATAAAAGATAATAATTTTTAATACAAAATGACTAAATTTTACTATTTAACGTTATGACCACATTGAAAACTACCCGCGAATTTTACTACTTTCAATGTTGTGACCAATTTTCGAGAGGACATTGAGTCCATAAAGTCACACATTTGAAAGCGAAATAAAGTGGACTTTGTGCTTTATGTCCATGGACATTATTTGACAGTCATGTTGGCAAAGATGAGAAAATTGATCGATTCTCCGATATGTGTCGAATGTGAAATATACGCTTTTAATTTAACTGTTAGCATTAAATATTTAAAGATCAGTATTTCATATTATGCCTACAATAAATGTTATAAAAAACTATACATCGAAGATATTTTAAAGGATTTGGAAGACTTGGATCGACCTTAAACCAAAAATTATGATTCATGAATAATTTTATTAACTTGAGTTGAATTTCTGATGAGTTTACATTTATTTCCAATTCTTAGTTGGTGTTGTTACTTGAAGAATTCAATAATTTTTGTAAATTACTTAAAGAACATAAAAGTATTTCACAGTATTCTTCTTTTATTTTTTATGTAAAACGGTCCTCATAAAATATGGTAATTTCCTTATCAAAACTGATGCTATTTAAATCTTTCTTCTCGGCCTGTTATCGCTACCTTCGGGACTTATTTATCTTCATTTAACTCAATTTCGTTTGCAATTTTATAAAGCAAAGTCTTGCAAGTTTTGTCAATTTTCGCAAACTTTTCCCATTCTCTTATCGAGGGTCCATGAATGTATAAGGGCCCTTGAGTGCCAGGGTGCTCGGGATTATGATTAATGTGGGAGTATGATGGCCAGGTATACTTTCAAGGATCACAACAATTCGCGCCACTCACGTCCCCATGCTCCGGGATAAACCCAAACCTGTAGAGGATGATCCCGTGCACTAACCTGATCAGACGCTTAAGCACTCATTAAAATTTCAAGGGCCACTGAAGGAAACTGGGGAAACTGAAGGAAGCGATCCAAGTCTAGATGAAATTTGTTGCTGAAGTAATCAGTTGCTCGGTTGCGATTGCAGGAGGCAATGTTGGCCAATCTGAGCAACTCCTGGCAACTCGCAGCAACTCCAAGGATGGGAATGTTATAGCACGCCAAGGGATTTTGCGTCGGATATTCGGTTATTGCTAAAGTTTAAAGTTCATGACTAACTAAAATTTACTAGCAGCACAATTTGCTTGAATATTATAGTTGAAACTATTTAGAGTTCTTTTTAAAGCCATTTACAGATGTATTGGTTCGTATTGCTGCTGCTTTATCAAAATACCACATGAGTTATCCTCCCTTATAGGAGCGATTACTGTTGTAATTATTAAAAAGCAAAGCACGGAAAATGGAAAATTTATCATAAATTCAGATATGAACATATAAAACTTATTTAACGTAGTTTTTGGGACCCATCAACCGCAGACTCTACGTTGTTCACTGCGAGACGCACTTACATTTCCCTATCTACCTCTCACTGAGTGACTCAAACACTTTCGAGGTGCATCCCAAATGATCAGTGGATTAAATACTTAATTTGCATACTCCGTGCACATAGCACGATGGTGTAAGCACTGCATAGACCCTTGAGTACGAGAAAGCTTGGGTAAATATACAATTCAAGGCAGATGAAAATTCCCTCGTCCCATACTTGTGGACACATTGTCCCTTTGTGCAACGTATTAATTTTGGAAAACAATTTGTAAATGCCTTCAGTTGATATGCCATCCTCATCTTCTTTTGTTAAGTTGCCAAATTTATTAAATATTTAAGTACTTTTTAATATCGAAAGAATTGTATTGGTTTCACTTAGAAATGTTTAACATAGTGTGCTCTGCCTCAAAATAAATATGTGCACAGTATAAATATAAACAAATAAACGATTAAACGACTCGTTTAGTTAATCTGCTGTTATAACCGATTTATTAGACAACATATCTTTTTAAGAAGAATTATTGCAAAATTAAATAAAGCTAACTAATGAAATATTATTTACTTCAACATTTTTAAAACACTGCGCTTTGGCCCTTCTTATCAAATTAAAACAAAATAATCTTAATACTACCCCTGAATTGGTTTCAATGCAATTTTCATTATTAACTAAGAAATTTTATCGTTTCAGAGCTCAAGGTAGTCTGTCGTTTATAAATTTAGCGAACTTGGATTTTTATTTGTTAAAACAAAATGTTCAAATTTTTAGACAAATGATTTTAAATATCTTTAAGGAAAAGCAATTTGTTTTCTTATTTATGTGTGAAACAAACGTTGATTTTTCTGTTCTCAGATATGTTAATTTTTTTTTTTTTTGAAATTGATTTTACTTGTTTATTCAGTTACGACAAATAAATCAACTGTAAAAATTAATAATGGCCGAATTTTTCTCTACCACAGGCTTAATAAAGAACAATCCTATGTTCATTATATTTTTGTTTATACAATTTAAAAAATATTTTGAAATACTTTTCATATCACGCGCTCATGGAATTCCAATTTGTGAAGTAGTGCACAGGTAATCGCTCCCTGGATAAAGTCAGCTCCTGCCTATTTATTTTAAACTGTGGGTTTGTGGCTAAGCCACTAACATGGACGCGTCAGATTGAAGCAGGAATTTATTGCAATGTGTTGTGACCACACAACATTTTTCCGAATAAATTAAGCGAACGCAGCTTTGTTGCGGGCCGGCGGTATTTCTTCGGTTCTATTTTATTTTTCTACAATGTGGACACAAAACACAATCGTTCGTTGTGCTCTAATGCATCATGGAGGATTGTCTAAAATTCGCTACAAAGGAAGCGGACACAAATCATAGTCCCCATGGCGGAACAAGCATCGACCCGGGTACGAACAGAAAAATGTCATCTAGTCAATGAAACTGCGGGCTATAAATTACATTTTATGGCGTCCATTTTTCTACATGATCACCTGATCCACTTTCAATTTAAGTGCCGTAAATAACCAGTCAGAGGCCCTGTGGCTGGTCCAAGAGCCTTCTGGGATCTGGCTCCTGGTTCCAAGGATTCATCTCCCAGAACCCGGTTCCCTCGGGAATCGAATAAAGTGCGTCCTGCCGTTTAACAATTCCAGATAAGTTGCCAGCCGCAGCCACTTGTCATGGTTCGGGCGTCCGGGCTTTTTTCAAGTTCACTCACTTTCAAGGAACTGGGACGAATTTAGGAGACCGCCTTGCCAAATGGGTCAAAGATGAGTGGGCGGGAACTTGAGGAGGACACCAACGGTCCTCTTTTTTCGGTAGGTTCACGAGTCGGGCTGCGGCTGTCTGGCCGAATTAATCAAAAAGAACACTGAAGGAAATCCAGTTATGACATATTTATAGGCTCTTTCGAGCGATAAATTTCCAGGTGTCGTTTTAAGTCCTAATATCCTCTGACACATATTTCCCTTTTATGGCACTTAGCCTTGCTGCGATGAGCTTTGGCGAGTTAAGCGCTTTTAATCTTCAGCTATAATTTATCGCTGCGTGAGTTGCTCTGTCAGATATTGCCACATTTCGCAAAAAGGTCCCGGAACGGCCTGTCGTGCATTTTAAGAGGTTGCCCTAAAACTAACGCAGAATGAAGTCAGTCAAGCATCAAAGAGGCTTCTTTTCGATCTAAGGGCACTTGTATTCATAATTACGTAACACATACCAAGCTACTCTTAGTAAGAAAAATTTTCCTTTCACTTCGAATTTGAAAAACAAATTGTCCTGGTGCTTAAGATTTTTGAGTAAAATAGGTTCGAAGTATTCAAAAAGAAATCTGCTTTAAGAGTATGTAATACGTGAAACAATCAACTTATGAAGGACAGTACAGGTAAAAAAGGTAAAAGTAATAGCTAAATGTATAAAGGTAAAAGTAAAACCATTAAGCCTTGAAAGATGATTTTTCATTTAAAATATTTTAGAAAAATAATGACTAATTCGACTTTTTGAAGTACCCACATTTTAAAACGGATTAAAATATATTCGCTTTGATTAAAAGTATTATATATTAATTAATGTCAGTTTCTCAAGAATGCTGTGTATAAAATAAGGAATACAGTAAAACTTGTTTGGAACATGATAAGCAAGTTATAATATTTTATTTTGTATAGACCAATCGAAATGATAGAGTTCATATTACGTACAATTATAGTCTTTCTCTCAATTTGTGTTGGAGAAAAATATTTCAAAATATATAGGACTCGAGGAATATTTTGCGAATATTATACTTTGAATATGATCTAGATTATCTATTAAAATCTACCTATTACCTTTAGACAATAAAGTTTCAAATAGTATAGTGATATTGATTTTAGTTGTCCTTATTTTCTAATTCCATTCATTAAAAATTGCGTTTTATGCATGCGCGAAATAAAGTGGGTAACTAACAAAATAAATGTTTGAACCGTGTCCTAGTACAAATACAAACAGGAATTCAGCTTGCCGTTTACCTGTTTTATTTGAATGTCTTTCACAATTTTGCTTTTTAACTAATCTTATTTTACTGCAGGTGTTTAACTACATCATTTTATTGAAGGGTTTAGTTCGTGCTACAGAACTCGAAACTCTAAAATGGGATGCAAACAGAAATACTCTTCGAAATGGCATTGTACACTCGATAAATCTGCAATTAAAACCAACACGCATCGGTTCGTACGTTCTGTTTGCAAGTAATTAGCAATGGTCAGTCCAATGCTCGTGTTTCGGGTCGACCTTCAGAACAACATGGGGAGTCAGACAGTCACCTCGACCGAGGAGATAGGCCGTCTCACATTAAATTGAATCATTCAATAAATTTAATCACTTTGCTTGCTTATCAAATATATCGATTCGATTCTATAAAATTAGTTTGCAAATGCATACTAATGCTATATGCTAGGATGCTGGCCTCGATTGTTTACAAATGGCACAATCTAGCCAATATTTCTATTCTGGAAGTTTTCCGGATATGATCTTTGTTACATGCTAAAAGCCAATGCAAACGATTGGCGATTTAAAACATTTACAAATAAAATTTATGCTGATAATGCATTTCAATTTTCTATTATTTGCAGTAATTCGACAGTGCATTTGGCAAATTTGATAGATCGTTCTTTGGCAACGCGTAATTGGGAATTTTGAAAATAATGCGAGTATGTAATTTGATGAATATGTAATAAATAAATGCATAACTGAAAGGGGCATCTGCTATTTGATATAAAGGAAGATAGTATTTCATTATTGTAATTCTCCATATGAATTTCAGAAAATAAGAAAGGTATGCACTTTTCTTCTGCATGTACTGGAAGGAGATTTCAATGAATTTTTTTTATTTCATTACGATTTTTCTTACATACGTATCTTAATTTTTATTAATAATGTTTTGTTTTGTTGCATTTTCCAAAGTGAACCAAGCTCTAAGCCAGGAAATTTTTTTTTATATTTTATATAGTTTACTAAGATATTACGCATATTCGTGCTTAAACTATTTTAATGTGTGTGCTCTTTTAGTTTTAGTAATGAATGATGTTTAAAATTATTCTGTAATTATTAAGAAAATCAATCGGGATATAACCTAATGATTCGCATTTGTAGACGGTCAGAGGTGGGGAGAACGAAGAAATTCAGGACCCTAATATACAAATCCCTATCAACCCAAGTTTATTAAGTGAATCTTCAATAAGCTATAGATAGTGGACAAACTAGAACAAATTTTGTTGCGATAGCCCAACTTGAAGATTAACCTGTATATGATAGAATTTGCAAATAATACTTATTAATTATTTATATTATATATTATTTATTAAGCGTGGATGTTAAAGTAAATTATAAAAATATAACATCAATTTAAATATATTTATTTTCTAGACATTTTCATTTCATTCATTTTGTTAGCGGGCATTATTTTTAAAGCGGGCATTATTTTTAAATGTTCATGCCAAAACACACATAGCATAATTTTATTTTGAGTATTTGTGTAGTTATGTGTATATTCCATTTTTTTATATTATTTTAAAGAATTGTTTTTTAAATACATTTTAATATTGGGCATATTTCCGAATGAAATAAAAAAGGAAGTATAATTGTACCCATGTCACATTATGGATATACCTGCAAACAACACTTTTCAGTAGTATAAAATTTACAAATTTGAGTTGGACCCTGCAAGTATTTTGACAAATGTTTCTACACCAATAAAACCATTGATTTCGTAAAAACATTTACATCAATATTTGCCATTTTTTATTATGAACAAATTTCATATTCATATTAAATAATAGAATTGACGCAGATAAGTCTAAATTCTTAAAGCAACAAAATAAAGTTAAAGAATTAAACTTGAAGATGAAAACCTTCACAATAATACATAAATATAACATAAATATTGTAAATAAGTTCTCAAAAGCAAAGTATGAAAAGGTTTTCCACTTTAGAAAGTGAATTGAAGTAGTTAAAGATATTTAGAAAAATAAAAAAAATAAAAATAATAGTTGGGCTACGCAAATGCGCTAAACTTGTAAGTATGTGTATACAGAACTTATAAAATATATATTACTATTAATATTGCATATAAAAATTTTGTTCATTAAAAGTGCTCTGAAAGAATGTGTTTGTGGTCACACAACGCCGTTTTTCTAAAACACTTCTATTTTCTGGGTATATTAATTTTTTCCACAAGATCACATCGTAGCCTTTAATATTTTGTCAATAAAGAACGTCGAGTGCCTGGATTTTTTTACAAATTAATTTTCTATAATCTTTTACATTATTTGTCTGAATAAAGACCAAATAATAAATCAGCTCAATTTTAAGTATTTTTGGTTATCCAATAGCCAAAAATGCACCGTAATGTTAATCAAAGTAACCCGCAGTTGATTTAGAAAAATATCTTCTAACAATTTAAATTTTAATCTATTTTGTTACAGAGATTTTAATATATTTTGCTATAGAGATTTTTTCTTCTACACACCTCACATCTGAATTTCATAGGAAACTTTGTAAATCACGATTTTGTTTTATACAGGATTAAAAAACATGGGTATCGCTGACCTTCTTGTGCTTACATTATATTAAATTTTTTAAAATACGTAAAATAAAGATCATACGCGCTCAATTTCAACAAAATTCATTATATTTAAGCACAAAGAAAAACTATGAAGTGTATTTTTATGTACATCCGGATAACGCTGGAATTTCTTTAATATGGCCCAAACTTTTAGTTTTACACCAAGGGCATTTAATTCTCAGCAATGTCCCAAATATCAGGAATATTTTTCATCTAATGTTAATTACTAAAGCACGGTCGCTATTACAATCCTTAAAAATGTAAAAAGGTAAGTCGAATCCGAGACATTCTAATTAAAGTGGGCACAAGTTGAAGACACTTTCATATATTTTTCATCCTCCTTTAATCCTTAATTCTGAAACGTTCCAAAAATTCTGGACTTGCCGGGGCATAAAAAGACATATTGCCCTCAAAACAGAAATTCCCAGAGCTTATGCCAAAATCCTCAAATCTGGCAGAAGGTACTGGGATAGGGATACTGCATTTATGTTACATAATATCCCGTGAAACCACACTGGCCTAATGCACACACCGCCGCTAGGCGGCGCTCAAGGCGCAGGATTATACAAAAGGACCGGGCGGCTAAATTACGGGCGGTGGCTAAGCCGCAAAATATTAATTTTGATAAAAGTCTCTCGTGGAAAAAAGGAATGCTAACTAAATGCGGCACAGACTCCAGGATCGTCCATAGGATGTTACCGGGCAAAGTGTGCACCCGGGAGTCATTCCTTTTTCGATGTTCGCCTGCACCTTTTGTTACAGGAACAGAACTCTCTCGTCCTCGTATCAAAGATAATTCCATGCAAATAGAGGACAGCGGAGGTCGACACTAAGGGCGCAGGACGACAGGACGCTCCTGGCAAACACGAAGAAGGCAGATGGGAATGGAGAAGAACCACCACAAGTAGGGAAGTGAGCCCATTCATCGTTTTTATTTTACCGCAATTTGACATTGACTGATATACAACCTGTACCTAGGATTCCGCAGCTTTATAAATCCATTTCTTAATTACATGCACGCGAAGTACACACACAGGTGCTCCGCCTTCCACTCCCATGCAGCCCCCCGGAGCATTATTGTTGTTACAGAAGGCCCCATTCTCTGATTCGGAAACTGCCGGGAGTTAGGTTTAGGTCCCCTTAACTGCCTACTCGACTATAAGACAACGCTCTGCTTCGTTAGTTAAACTTTAATTCTGCACTGTAGGGAATTGTCTGTAAATTATCAACGATCTCATCTTACAGCGACACTATTTGCATCCGACCACAGCGGCGACAAAGTCAGTGGCCATCTCTGGTTTTTTATACCCTGTTCCCGAAATCTAGACCATCAGAGGCTGATCATCAATTTGAGTTGTCTAGTGCATAGAGTGTGCATAAGTGGAAGCGATACGTGAACACTATTTATCACGTTGCGCGCATCATCGAAGCGATGCACGTTTCCAACTTTGTTTGCTTTCATGCCATATTGATGGGGCTCCTCCAAAAGTGATATGTAGACTTCACCAATGATGATCATATGAGAGGCTTAAAATAAGCACGGTAACTAAAATAGTCAAAACCCAATAGAGGTAATATTTCATTCAGATGTTCGGATATATAAGAAGTGACAACTCATATAATTAGGCAACTATTAAAGAGATTTTACTTTACAAGTTTCATTAACTTTTCTTTCATTTTTCCTTTGTTACATTACGAAGGATTGTAACAACTATGATTTTTAAAAATACTATTCTTCGTTAAACACAAACAGTTTACCAAAAAAGCGATTATTATTTGAATAAATAATTATTTCGCGTAGCCGATTTTGACCATTTAATAACATATTCGAGCTAAATGTTGCCAAAATGCAAAGGGTTAAATGTACAATAATACAAATTTAAAAAAAAATCTACATATAGTGAGGACATATAGTGAATTTATTACCATGGGTCCAAGATATTGCGGGACAACAATACGCAGTGAAAATCTTAAAACCGATAAAAATATTTGAACGAAGAAGTGATGTAAATAAAGGTATATGTAAAATATAATCATGAAAGCGAATATATTGATTGAACTTTTGATAAAGATGTCAGGGAAGGGAAGGGAAATATTCTAAATATGTCCTATGTTTAGAATTGAAAACCTCACATCATGAAGTCTTCAATTGTATACCCCAATCATTAGCATGGAAAAAATCCCTTTAATGATAAAAATAAATATAATTGCATCAATTAAGATATTGTCACAGAAGAAGCCTTTTGTGCAAACTGCAAACGTACACATTTACATGTGAATAAATATACAGACTTAAAGAGATAATCAGCCTTTTTGTTTCACAAATAAATTTGCATAAATGAGTGATTTGGAAAGGAAGTTTTCCGAACACCTGGAATACCTGGCACTTAATAAATTTATTCATGTACACCTTGTAAAGGTATTCTTAAATGTAGAGCTTAAAGAAAGAGTGCTCATATTAAAATGCACTGTTAACATAACAAATCGCTTAGTCATATTATTAAGATACTTTAGAAGACTACGTTAATTTATTATCTTGGGATGTCATCTTGAAGATAGTCACTTCTTGGTACGTATCGAAAATTCCCAATGTAGTGAAAGGGTTTTTATTCTAGTTTCCTTTTTAAATACCTACTGATAGACTTATTTCTTACGAATTGATTACACTCCCCCTTTGGGATTATCTTTTATCAAATTTATTGTTGAAAAGAGGGCTCTTATAACTACTGGATCTATGCCAAGTTCTAGATAGGATATCGTCGCCAAACACTTTTTATTTCATTGCACATGAGAGAAATGGGATGGAAACCTTTGTTTTATGGAGGGTTGATAATTGATCGATTGAAAGGACAATCATTTCCTCGTAACAGTGACTTCTTTATTAGAATCTGATCAGTCTTAAAATGTAATTGAAATGATTAGCGATTATTCATCTTGAATGCAACGATTCGTATGAATGTTTTAAAGGATAAAGCAATAACTACTAAGGTAGAAATTTAATAAAAAATTCAAAATCAATTACATCTAGTTGATAAGAAAAACTCAAATATAATTATAGTGAGTGGTCGGTTCTTTCTGAGTAAATGCTACTACGATTTCTTTTTTAATTCACACAGAAAAGTGCGTTAAAATGCGTTAACATTCGGTGTTTATTTCTAGTTCAGGGTAATTGGAGACAACTTGGTAATTCGCAGAAACATCTTAAAATGGTAGAAAAAGGAAAATTGAGCTGAATATTAAATCAGACTAAATGAGACAGCAGTGGTCGATATTCTCCATGCTGAAGAAAGCGTTGCATATTTAAAATCAGTCAGTCTACCAAAATGACGGCTTTAAAGACTCTCGCATAATTTTTCAATAAAAAATGTTCAAGAGATGCAAAATTACTTTTGGCGTATTTCCACCGGACCTTTCTCCCGCAGAGAATGTAAACAGAGGAATTTATCGCAGCTGGAAGTATTTTGGCCAATACAATTACTGGCGATAATTTCATCGTTATGTCGAGACCTGTAGGCGAACAGAGGCTCTTTATAAGACTGGTTCCAATTTCTCATTAATTAAATCACTTGTGTAGTACTGTCGGCTTCAAGAGTCTCCCTATTCTTCAATAATTGCGATAGTGTGCTCATAAATTCATGAAATGCATGACAAGTAAATTACACCTTGAGGCTGGACTGGTTATAGACATCCCTAAACTTTTACTATCATTTGAATCTTCAAATTTAAGTCTCTTTAACAGCTTAAATGTGATTTTTATGAATTTCTAAAGGCATAATATGTAAGGAAATACAGTAAATAATACAAATTTTACGTTAAGCATACAGTACAATATATTAGGTCACATTTTTATAGATATTCCATGTACAGGGTGCCAAAGCATAAGGACCTACTTGAAAGATTTGTTTAGTTCACTTTTTCATTAATAAACTGCTCCAACTAGTTCTGGATTGCCTGTTTATATTCGTTTCCATTCCATTTCTTAATCTTATTTACCAAAGATAATTTTAAGGTTTTGTTTTTTATCTGACTTCTATTATAAACAGTTTTTCTAATCTTAGTTCATTTTTATCGGAATTGTTAGTTTTCAACCAATTAGATATTTGAAATTCTACAATAAAAACTGATCTTTAAAAAAAGGGGTTTTCGAAAACTGTTGGAAAAAAGATTAGCAAAATTTCGTTTACTAAAAAGTACATCACTTTAATTTACTGTTATATTAATTTTTTTTATAAATCATATTTTAATGGCAGTGATTGTACATAGTATCGTGCTACTTAGACTTTTTAAGACTTATTTCTTATTTTTGATTTTTAAAACTGGCGAACAAACTTAAAATTGTTTGAATGTATTTATTGTCTGAAACAAATTCTTTTATATTACTAACTGAGAGGTTCTTAGATTTTTTATATTGTCTTTTCTGAAAATTGTATTTTATAAACATAGACAAATTATATTTCAGTAAATGTAAAATGATGTATACAGTGATCTTTGCAATGCGAAAATTTCAATTATTATGTTTATTTTTAATATTGAAAAAATATCCAAAAAAATGATTTTATAAGTAGAGTTATAAAATATGAGACTGTTTTATACTACGAAGATTTAGATTCTGTATAATAAAAATAAAAGAAGAAATTTAAAATCTGGTCAATTGCTAGTTACGCTTAGACTGTGACTCTTTTTTTATAAAGAAATTCAGACCCGCTCCACCTCACAGCCCGAGCTTAACTCGCATTTAATCGGATTTTAAGTATTTTATAAACGATTTTATTTCTCTCTTTCCTTCTGTTCTTTAAAAATGTTACCACATAAACTGAACAAAATAAAATTTACATACAATTGTAAAAACTACATTTTCCACCATTAAGACTAAATATCCTTTATAATCCGTTGTAGCCCTGCCCGGTCCCTGAAACCCTATAAAATATTTCAATTCTGTAAATTCAAATTGGGGTCATTAGAAAGTAATGATAGGTATTTAATTCAATTATTGCTTAATATTCGAACTATTTGGTTGTGAGAGCTTGTGCAGGTTGAGTGAGGGCTCTACCTGAACCCAGTACACCTTGTATAGCGACTTTTATTAAAGTAAGTGTAATCGGTTTATAAATACATTCTAGAGGTCAAATTAACTATTTATTCCGACGAACGATCGACTTCACGGAAATGGCTTCCACATTTTTATATATAAAGCGTATACCAAGGTTTTAAAAGGTTTTATTATTGTTTTTTCAAGTTGTATAATTTGTTTTTATGTGCCTTATTTTAAACTACTTAAACCAAGCATTTTCTTTATAGAACGTAGAAGAATTTAAATGTTGCGAAAATTCGGCATTTAAATTTCTTACAAAAACACATTATGATTGTTTAAAAAAGTACTTATATGTCTTATTCGGCTCTGAGTAGTACTTCAGATTTATTTTCTGTCGAAAGGTAAAAAATCATAAAAATACTTAATAATTGGATAATATGCTAAACAAACGAAATTACTATTTTCACGATACGCTTCTAAAACCACCGGTAAGTAAACTTGGTGAACAACTCCTGTAAAAACACAAAATTGCGTTCAAAGTATAGGTTACATATACACAGTAATATTATATTATCTAAGCATAGAGCAAATACAATAGAAGTACAGGTAGAAATTTTTGTTGAATTTTGAGTAGTAAGACGATGTGAATATCACTCTTTCAGAGGTGTCACCTACGACAAAAATTAATGTCTCAAAAACCCGGTAACATAAAATTCTAATAAAATAATTTTAAGATTTTTATGGAAATGGCCTCAAAAGTCAATGGGAAATATCTTTTGAATTGCGAATATTAGAATACAAATGGGTTAATTAGTTTTATTACTTTGCTTACGCTTAGTTTGATATGGATAAATATATCGGGGAAAATTTGATTGCGATAGACGGATGGATGAATGAACGGAGGATCGTATGGCCATATCGTTGGCTTCAAACTCTTGCAGCTTATGTTAATTTAAAAATCATAATTATGTCTTTTAGACATTCTTTTAAAATACGGTGGTTGATATTGGTTTGACTCGAAAATTATTCACTCCCGTACTACCTTTTCATGCCTTTTTATAATAAGTTAAGTACATAAGAAAATAACAAGGAACAGTGAGTACAGAGTTTACCATAATTAAGTACTGCTGGCTTTTGTAATCGAAGCAGAGCTACGTCATTTGCTAAACGCTATTTGAGGTATGACTTCTTCAATTCCAATATCCTGCACTGGCTCGGCGCTGTATAAATATTCTCCCATGTCCTCACAATCGCGTTCAAAGGTTGCGTTGTGTTCGCCCAGTCTAACTGAAACTGAAGAGCTATAAAATAATTATTATATTTACACAATGTCTGCAATTCCAGAGATACAGTGAACGGCGGTCAAAACATACCGTGAGGATATTAAAGAACCATCATATTGAAATCTTAAGCCTGTTGGGGTCTCATATTCAAGTAGAGCCATCCAAGGGAATTCTCCCAGAAAGGCTTATTACCAGGAATTATTTTATAAAAACCAGCTACACCAAAAGATGTAATTGGTAGTAAATTCAATTTGGGATGATTTGTAACAGCGATATCATCAGAAGGACAACATGCATAATGCTACAAAAAAAAAATTAAAATACAGGCACTAGGAGAAATTAACAATTAAGAGTTGGCTTGACAACATCCAAAACTCAAGAAAATTCAAATAAAAAGAAGATATATTTTTAAATATGATTACAGATACTTTAAAAGTGAGCAATAAATTTATAAAACAAAATTATATAGTAGAGAATTTCACCGCAATCTTTAAATGCTTTTTCTTTATAAAAATTGCTAAATATTTGTTTATTAAAAAGATAATTGGAATTTATCACTATAATTTTTTTGTTACCACCAGTTTAACTGACAATGAGATCACATTCGATATTTCTTTGTATTATATTTTATAATATTTTATAATTATTGCAAAAAAACTACTGTAAGTACTCTGACTAATGACTGATGTAATGTAA
Organism: Proctacanthus coquilletti; assembly: GCA_001932985.1. Taxonomy (NCBI): domain Eukaryota; kingdom Metazoa; phylum Arthropoda; class Insecta; order Diptera; family Asilidae; genus Proctacanthus; species Proctacanthus coquilletti. The sequence continues at coordinate 262,703 of MNCL01000166.1, forward strand.
TTAAGCATTTATGAGAAATTATGAACTTTCCTTGGGCAAATTTACTGTTAAATAAATTACGAATTAAATACTTCATATATTAATGTTCTATACCACTTCATCCTTAAGGCCACAATGGGTGCTCCGTAGGTAGTCAAGGGTCTTCTGCGGAAAAGGTTTACGCATATTAGTTAAAATGCTTGTTATGCTCCTACAAGTTTTAGCTGGAATGCAGACCCCAGTTTCTCCCTTAGAGGTAAGGTGTAAAACAAAACTTTTGCATCTTTACTCGTATTCACAGAAGACACAAGTACAAAATTCACAATAATATATTTGAGGATGATGTGTAATAATATTACTACCGAAATACACTTAGAGTTAAAAAGCGTGCTAGGTGCGATTAGGCATTCAAAGCAATTAGATTAAAATTCCAAAAAAATTCTTGATCGCTGTTCTTCATCTAGTATGAGATCAAAATTTAAGGTAAGAAACTGGTAAAGAGACTAACTTAGCTTTTTCCATTCTTTCATAAATTGTTTCAGATCAAGCGTAATACAGCACGCAAGCAGAACTCTGAGAAACTCTGCGCTCATCCAAGTCCAATATTCACGAAGTTCCGCAGCATCTTTTATCGTAAACACAAGAGGTATTTGTAGGTGTTTTTGACTTCAGAATTTCATTGCAGATCTCGGACAAAAACAGGTTACTCATAGTTTCTTGGGTATCCCGCAGATATGAAATAATGTGAATATTAATTTTCCTTATTACATATGTGAGCAAAGTAATTTGAGCTAGTTCACTGAAAACCTACTTTTATTATAAATTTTTCAACAATATTCAATATAGGATAGTAAAATTAAAGGCAAATTTGTCTCAATTCACATAATAAAAGTACATTAAAGTTTTTTTTTTCCTTCGAAATCTGAAAAACTTCTACTATTAGCAGTATCCAAATTTTTACTCTGAATAGGATTTATTTAACATATAATGGTTTTATAATATTTTTCCTGTTATTATCATCTTAATTAGAATTATAAAAAAATTATATAGTCATATATTCTTTTACGCGATGAAAATAATTAGCCTTACTTCATTCATCATTAGAAAAGTGATGCGGGAAAATTTGAAAACACAAGTTCAGCTTTGAATTCAATGACGATATTTATTTAAAAACTATATTTCCAAAATTTCTGGATTGTAATTCAACTATATGCTTATAGGTTCAATCTGGTTTCATTATAGACTGCGTACGTAATTGTAAACTGGTACCTACTTCACCCAATCTCTAATAGTGCATTTTAAAACACTTTTCAACAAATCAGCAACGTACTCTATTTATGCAATTACAGAAAGATCTTGGAATTTGAATGCAAAAATTAAAGTGTAAAATTCTTCAGTACTTTGTTTATACATTAAATAATTAATTCGTTAGCACTATCAAGTTATTAGATCATTATCATCATATACTGCTTTAAAGTTATGGGATATTTTTACAGGAAACAATTACTACATTTTTAATCGAAAGTAAAGTAATGATGTAATAGTTCACTAAGCAAGGTCTGAGGTATGTTTTGATTCAACGCAGATTACAGCGAGTTACGAAATTCTAAAATTTGTTTTTTTAGTTATGTACGTGTAGTTGAGGTATTTTCTCAACTTTTTATTACCTAAAGCAGTGGAGCTTAATCTTTTTACACTTGCGACCCCCCCATACTCAGACTGGAATTTTATGCGTACCACTATTTGTTGTGACTATCCTGCAAAAAATGCTTTAAATTATTAAAAATGCCTTTTTACTTATAAGTATTATTGGTATGTTTTTTAAATGCAAATTGATTGCAGACATTTTCTTTAGTATTTTAAGATTTTTGCGTTTTGATTTTTACTAATCTAAATTATTAATTTACCTAAAGCCTAAAATATGTATTATATAATACATTTACAGTTTATATTTAATTATATAATACATACTTTTTAACAAACCTTCTTTTTCATACATGTATGAAATACGTAAGAAACAATGTGTTAAGAAAGACTTTAAATTTCTCCCCGGATCACTTTAACTCTGTTTAATTTTCCCGCAAGAGTAAAATTGAAGATTTCTTAAAATCACAACATTCGAGCTTATATTTTTATTTAAATGGAAATCAATATAATTGCAAGCAATTTAAGCTTCAGTAAAAATGCCCTATCTAGAAACTTACTTATGTAAAAAATATTGAAAAACATACCCCACATATGTTTTGAAATTAATAAAAATCTATTTTAGGTGGTAGGATATATAGGATGGTCGCCGAGAGGAGTTTAATTTAAAAGTGCTTTAAAACACGATTCTAAATATTGATCGACTAGGGTAATCGATTAAGGGAACATTTTTAAATTTAATTATTGAGATTAAACGATGGTGTGGGATTTGAATATCGATGGATATGTACATCATGCGGAAAAAGGGTGACGGCTCAATATCGTAACAGTGTTACAGTTCAATAACTTTGACAATTATGTTAATAATGCTTTAAGTTTCTTTGGTGGCATCTGAAGGAAAGATTTTAATTTGTACCTCTCCAATATTTTATTATTTTATATTTTTTTCCAAGAAACGCTGCCGCATTCTACGAGAATCCAATTTTAAATTAAGTGGGGTTTCCAAATAGTTTTTATAGATCATATAAGCTAGAAAAGGAAATCCCTTTTATTCCTTAAATAGTTTTATTTCAACTAAAAAATATCACAACACAGTCTCGACTAAGTATTTAAAAAACTATAGTAAACAATTTAAGGCTTTAATTGGTCCAAAATCCAACTTAAGTAGAACGATACTTTTGCGTAAATTCCTGGAAAATTTTGTGAGCCACCACAAACACTGGCTCCGGCAGATATTACAGCATACTGGACATATCGAATACCACGAATTTTTCCAGTGAATATTAGAGGGCCACCAGAATCACCTTGGCAGCTATCAACCATGTTCTCACCTCCAGCACACATTTGTGCATTTGTGATTCTTACAGAACGTTTAAAAACTGTTTGGCACTGTGCGTTCGGTAACACTGGTAAATTTGCTTTAAGTAGCACATCTGACTGTTCCTCTGTTAAAAGAAAAAAAAGAATAAGAAATATGTATGCTAAATAATTAAATAAAATATATAAACTTACTGTTTTCCGTCAAACCCCAGCCTGCTATTATGACCCGCTCAAGCTCCTGGCGTTGAGCTTCTAGAGTTACTGGCAAGCAAACCGGCTGTACGCTGTCTGTAGAAATATAATTTTATACGGTGTATTTAAAGCCATGATTTTATTCATTAAATTAACCGCACAATACAATCATTAATATTTATATTTTATTTAAATAAAAAAACACAATAGCATAAATTATCTGTTTTTCCTGTTTGCTCTTAAAATGAAGCAAGTCAATGCAAGGAAAGTATAGTCGTCGTTTATATCTGTATTGCAGCTTTGAATGAAATTTGGTAGTTTTAAGGGGTTTCTAACTTCAAAATATGGATTTTTTCCACAAAATCATAATTTTTCTACTACTTTGCACTACAAATTTAATGCAAAATACTGGATGTGTCTGCTGCATCTATGAGATCAAACAAAGTAAATTTGAAATATTCGTGCAGAAAACCCAGGCCACTTTCGGCTAATTAAGTACTATTTATTTTCATAATCGTTTAAAGTTATTTAATGTAGAAGTTTTATTTTAAAAACTTTTTTATATGTTATATTAGAAGCAAATTACACTGTAATATAGTGATAGTGTGGTGTTGCTAAGAGAGATCGATTCTTCAAGATAATAACACGGGCAATTCTAACGCTTGACTGGTAAATGAGCAAATCTACGTGGAATCTTCGCAGTACGGGCATAGGAATGATTCATATAATAATTACTATTAAAGATTCCACTGATAAAACTTGCATACAATTAAATTCATAACTTCTTATGTGTAAGTAAGTGCTATTATTTTATGAATGTGTTTCTTTATAAAAATGCTTACCATGGTTGATTATTGCTGGCTTTTCCAATCGAATCAATGCCATGTCATTTGAGAAGCGTGGTTTATTGTACTGAGGATGAAATACAATTTCTTCGATTCCAATATCCTGTACTGGTTCGGCACAATCCTCTTCTGTGCCAAATTTCTCGCAATCGCGTTCAGAGGTTATGTTGTATTCGCCCAGTCGAACTGAGACCCTAAATGTTTCAAAATCATTTAATACCAAAATTATTTCAATTTGAAAATTCCACTTACAAAATGTCTGTTATCCCAGTAACGCAGTGAGCAGCAGTAAGAACGTAAAGAGGTGATATTAAAGAACCACCGCATTGAAATTTCAGACCTTTTGGGGTCTGGTACTGAAGCAGGGCCATCCAAGGGAATTCCCCCAAGGAGGATAAGTTTCCATAGGAAACTTTATTACCTTCGATATGACCACAATCCGCAAGTGGTAGTAAGTTCAAGTTCGGATGATTCGAAACATCGAAGGTATCAATATTTGTATTGTTTATTTTCTCCTCCACCTTCAGGTCTTCTTTCATTTCAGGCTTTTCGTCTGTTCGATTGCCCGTTGTTTCAAACTCAAGTTTCGGATTTTCAGGTAAGCTTGTGACATGCCTTGCTGCACAACAAGAATAATGCTATAAAATAAAAATCAAAATTTTGAAGTTTTTTTATTTTAATTGTAACAAAATGGTATACGATATTAGAAAAAGAGAAAAGATAACCTTAGGATTAAGTGGTACTACTTTTGAGAAGTGCACAAAATTTAGTTTATAATACCACATATTTTCAGATATTACTGATTCTACTTCATCTGACATGAAATAGTCTGTATTTTATAAGCTCATCTCTTATTAATGCTTTTCTTTATTTTACAGAAACATGACCTTGTAAGATTTACGTCGGGTTTAAATATTTAAAAACAATAACAATATACGACGCACAACAACACAATGGGAAACATTTAAAAATTAAAACAAATTTTGTAATAGCTGTAATTAAGGAAAGAATACATTCAAATTATACATCAACGCATAATAAAACCTGTAAATGTGTAGGATAGCCGCGAATTAACTGATCTGAAAGTTTTGCCAACCGGAAATTTTACAAATGAAATTTTAGTGATATTATTTTATACTACACTCAAAATGATATAGGAAGATATGAGGTCATGCGTTTTATACGTTGATTTTGTTTTGGAAAATTTAGGAATTCCACTAAATTTATTTAATTCTTTTAAGTACTACCCATTTTTTACTTTTTTTGCTCTTTCATTTTTCAAAATTAATATTTTGTCTTTAAATAAACAATGTTACTACTAACACACAAAAACAAAAACTAAAATGTTTTCAATAAAAATAAAGAAAAGAGTTGCCACAACGTAAGCAATGCAAATGAAGAATTTGTGGTTTTAATATAAATAACCACTATTAAAATATTTCTTCTTTTACTTCTTCTTTTTGAATTGACGTCCGACTTAATCTTAATTGCTTATAATTTAGTTTTCCAGATTTTTCTTAATCTTTAAAATATATCGTAATTTTTAAGACATTCAGCATTCCGAAGCCAAAAAAATTTTCCTCATCCATTTCGAGTTTTTGAAAAAAATCTTATACGACTGGATTTTTTTATATCGCAAACTAACCGTACCCGCGACCTCGTTCGCGTGGACCTTAAGTTTTTGTTCAGTGTCATGAGCATGCTAACCCCCCGAAGTATTACTACAAAGTTCTGTTACACCTTGTACATGGTATTTAAAGTAATTTGCGTCAATTGTAAGAAAGGTGTGATTTTAAAATGATGTTTAAGCTCTCAATTTCGCAGATTTTTAATAAGACATTGTATTACAATGTATACTATTAACAGGAACTGATTTTGTATTTTTGGAATTGAGCCTCCTTGGTTATTAAAAACGATTTTTTGTCTATACAAAAACTTGATCAATTTAATTTTTAATCTGACAATTATATAAATCACTTTATCATAGAAGACACTAAAACCTATTAAAGCGAAAAGGTAATCGGAAAATTTGAATAACCAACTTCTTGTAAATGTCATGCATACACATGAATTCACCTTTGGTGAAGTAAAAAAAATATTCATATTCTAGCAATTTAGATATCAGAGTCTAATGATTAAAATTCATAAAGCAGATTCCAATTTCGTACCGAGCAGAAGTACGTTTACAATAAAAAATTTCTTACATAACTTTGCAGTTTTATTTTACATATAAATGTTGGTTATTAAATTTTAGCTGCTAATAAAAACGGATGCTTAAAACATTGACCACAAAAATGGACAAACGAAAAAAATCACCCTATTAGAATACAGAGCGCGTTTTGCTGTCGTCATGAAACTAGTAAAGTGAAGCACAACGAGATTTGAACTTTTATTTAAATATAGTTGAACTACTACTATTACTATACTTCCACATTTTCGTTCCAAATTTATTTTTCATTTCTTTTAACGCAATAAAGGCAATAAGAATTTCATATTTTATGTTATATTTATAAAAAAAATTATTCTTGTGCAAAATCTTAAAAAATATATTTGTTTAACTGAACGAGGTATAATTCTAACTAATTAAATATATAAAAACACAACTTAAAATTTCTAAAGCTAACAGAACTAAAAAAATCAATGAGACTTAAAAGCCCTATAGAAATAATGGGCATAAGCGTATGGATATGAAGTACACAAATTACAAATAAAAGTACATTATTTTATTCATTAAATTTGAGTTTTAAATATTTATATCTGAGGACATATTAATGTAAATATGAAGTAAAATTTCAAGGTAATTAATTTCAGTAAATATCTGAAATATCCAATCCATTCTGTGGCGCCAATTTGCCTTGCATTTCAAAAAACCAGATACTACATGTGAGCACTTCAGCACAAAATACCAAAAGACGAGTTTTGAAAATTATCATCAAAACTTTGTTGCTGTGCATGAAATACATTTAATAATCTGAGTATCGAATTTTAATTCGATTAATCAGCATAGATAACGATTGTATAAATTCTAGCAAGGCTGTCGTTATTGAAAGAAAGTCAGAAGATTTTTCGTATCTTAACAAATAATCCCAACTGAGGACAAATTACATATATTGCAAACATGTGATATAAAAATTTACATTTCAGGTTTGATTAACACCTAAAAAATAATGCAACAATTTCAATATAAGCAAAATGATCATCACCACGACAACTTAGTTTCATTTTTTGTTATTACTTTTTTTTACAAATTAGTAGAACCACTCCAACAAATTACTAATTCCACTTAGAATTTTCTAATTATAGATCACATATTGTTATCTGAGGTTACTTACCACATTATCAACAATACCACAATGACTTCTTCTCAGGTAATCAAGAGCCTTCTCTGGTAAAGGTTTTGGTGTGTAAGTTAAGATGTTAACGATAATACTACAGTCTTTTGCTGGAATGCAGGTTCCTGCTTCTTCTACGGGGGTTTTGCAAACACTTTCTGCGCATACAACATATAATAACCATTAGCCACTTAAAAACACCAAGGTTTTCATATCACTTACGGGCATTCATAAAAGCCACAAGAACAACAATTGCAACAATGCATCTCAGCAGGATCATCATTGTTTTATAATTACTAAAAATTAGGTACTAGTGAAATTAAGACTAGATATTAAATTATCAAAAAGACTTCAAGCACCACAAAAACTTTAATGCGACTAAATTGTTAAAGTGGAAACGAAGTCCTCTATCATTGCTCGTCGACTAACTCCAAGTCACATTCTTGATCAACATTTATACATCGTCTTAAGAAACCGGTGAAGAGACTGGAAGAGCATTTTTTATTTTCATTGATGCCCCCGAACGAAGCAAAACATGTCTCACGCTGTAACGCCCGTCTTACTCGAAGAAGATACTTACATTCTATTTTCATTCGAAGATGTTAACCATAATAATTTATAGTAGCTGTTAGCACTAGCAAAATAAGAGAAACTCGTGCGGGAATTTTTCTTAAAATCACTACTAGCATCGATGTTTAAACCTTTAGATGATGAAAAACGAAAATCTAAAGATAAAAAAGTCTGCACACCTACCTTGCATCTTATAGGCAGGCCCCCAGCAGAAATATATTAATCATTTTTTTCTGGGGAATCACTACAAGTGAACGTTTGCTTACAAATTTAAATTATCTTTTTGTGTGGGAAATATCTGACCGGCTCGGAGAAAATCCATTATCTAAGAAAATACGTATATGTTGTTTAATACGTATTTTTGGTAACTTGTTTAAATACAGACCCCGGGTAATTTCACTACAATTTTTTCAAACTTTATGCTGGACCGCATTTGGTGAATTTTTTGATCGAACTTACTAAGGCCAAGGAACGTGAGATTGTGAAATACCGTGCAAACAAAAACTGCAATAAATTGTGAAATAGGTTCCTAACAGACCCCGCGATTTCACCAAGAGTTAAATCCTTATGTTTATTTCGGTTTTGTACGAAACATTTAATGTTGGTAAAGAATATAATTTTAACACTGTCAGTCTAAAAAAATTAGGTATGTCTTTTCCAATTTACAGAGGAAAATTATGTTTAGTTATAACAGTTTTCTTAAAATTCACAAAAAATTCAAAATTCCTGAAAATCTTTGCTTGTTCCAATATTGGATATTATATTCTGACATCTATGCATATAATAAAATAATATCTAGGGTCGTGTCTATGCGTGCATCACTCAAAAACTACTGGACAGATTTCAATAAAACTTTGCCGTTCTGCACCTTAGGGCCTTAGTTGTTATCTCCAATTTGAATTATTACGTTGTTCCGCATGTGGGTTAAGATATTAAAAATATTCATTTATTGAAGAAATAGAAATAGAAATTTTTTCTGGGCATGAATCAAAACTGTTGTCAAAGCTTTTCTCATAGAACATGAAATCCACGCGTACGAATTCGCGGACACAACTAGTGCTCGTATATATTTATGTATGTTTTCCGGGCCCTTGTTTTCTTATGCGAAAGAATTTACTAAGAAATCGAAAGTTTTTAAATTAGTTCTACAAGTTCTAACTCAGTGTTGAGCATTAAAATAACTATTTTCAATCGTTGAAAATGTTTATCTTATTTTTCTATTACATGCACTCAATTTCAAAATCGACTTGGAGCAACCTATAAAAGTGAAATGCTGAGAATACATAAAGTCTGTGCAGCTAAAAAGAAAAAAACTATAAAGATTTTCCCATAAACACTAAATCTGATGAGTATTCCAAGAACAGGAGAAGCTTACAGAGAGTAGAGGAAGACGTGCGGAGCGTTAAAAGACTAAATTAGGTATTAAATTTTAAATTCTACTGATCGAGTTATTTCTTTCTTCGGTGATGAATTACTGAAGGCAGAGCGAGTAAACGTAGAAATATACCCACTGAAACGTACTCAAATACAAAAGAATTCACGGAAAAATAAAAATAAACAAAAAAAAAACATTACATATGTTTATTTTAAAATCATTCAAAGAGTCTTTGGTACATTATAAACACAAAACATTCCTTATTATACTTCCTAACACAAAAAGTGTACTATTAATACCTTTTTTATGTTGTTTTTACAAAGTCTATAAACCTGGAAGTATGATTTTTAACTGTAGAAAATTAATTGTGTCGATGTAAAAATTATGAGTTTTTTGTTTTGTACATTTTGTTGAAAAAAAGAATAAAAAAACGACACGAAACTAAATTTACTAGATTTGCAGTGACAGCAAAGTGAACCATACAATTTTGTATTCATGTTATGAAGAATAAATTTCTTTCGAATAAAATAAATATGCCATGTTATAAAAAACCATAGAATAGAAGACACAAATCATTGTAAAAAATCATTTAGTAAAAACATAGGAGCGCGTTCAATGCTTCCACAATGGAAAAATTGATCGACAAAAAACTCAAAAGTAGGACCGGTCTCATCTTTTGCTTCAGTATACACATCTTTTTAGAAAGTATAGTTTTGATGGTCAAATCGGCATCATAAACAAAGGGAACGATGAAAATAATTAATAGCATCACAATAAGGCTAAGTGTTACATTCTCGTTTTAAGTTTCTTCGAGTATTAAATCCTGATCACTGTTCCTCCCAAATAAGCAATTAATCTTTATAGTGGATCTCAGGCTTGTATTTTGCTTTTGGGGGCCGAGGAATATAACGCCTAAATGTAGGCCATTATCTAAGGTTTTTTTGTTTAGTAGTAGTAGACGACCGCAGAAAAAACGGTGACCCGTTTTCAACAATTAACTTCATTTTGTGAATATCATTTGGCTATTTTTTTTTAAATGTTGCTAATTTACAATCTGCTCTCCCGATAGACATATGGAAATATCAAATACATAATTAAACGACTAATTTATAAATCAATTAAATCAAAAAAGAAATACTTCAACTGAAAGCTACTACATTTATTGACATTCTTATCACTTATCCAGTTTATCATAAGAAAAATTGATCAATGTTATTTCTACGCAAAAATGTACCAAAAAAGAAAAATTCCAGAATTTTAAATATTTCTAAACCACTTAGTCACTTCAACAGGGGGTTCCTTTAACGATAATACTAATTTATTTCTGATTTATTTACTTATTAGTTGCGGTTCATCTGCATCAATCTTTGAGTCACAGTCAATGAATCAGTGTCGCGGCATAAGGTGTACACGTGTTCCCAGGTAGCATTAATTGCATGTAAAACAACTACAATTTCATTAAATATGTAAAATTCAAGTATTATCGTCTTTTCATTTTCTATAGTTTGTATATTTAAAAATTTACAAAGAAAATCAGAGAATTTGATTTTATAAAATTCTTGGAATTGGGTCTTCGTAACGAATTTTATTTGACGCGAAAATATTCATTTAAAAACATGCACAACATTTTAATGTAAAACATTAATTTCTTTAGTTACTTCTTCATTGTATAACGCTTTAAGAATTAAATTAATTTAGCAAATAATTACTCATTAGTTTTATGTGGTAAAAAACATAGTTTTAATTATTTAATTTTTTTGATTTCTTTGTTACAGATTTTTTTCCGCATAATTTCAATTCAATTTCCCAATATGGGTAATAAAAAATCAAACTTTATTATTTTGAAGCTTAGAAGTTCTTGTTTTTCAAAACGCGTCCATTAAGTGAACTGAAAGATCTTTTATGTAAGCTATAGCCGATTATTAAACGAATCAAAGAGAAATTAGCAATTTTCAAGGATAATGCTTTAGAAGATATTGCCTGTTTTGGAGCATTCAGAATTGTTTTTCATTTTTCAATAGAATGTAATCGTCTTGTAGTCTAAAGACCGCTAATTTTGAATATCTACAATTTAAATACTTTTTCCTTTAATCTTACATTATAATATCATCATTATAATCCGCATGTACTCAAGAATTTTGAAAATAATTCCCGAAACAAACAAACAAATTTACTTCACTATTCAAATGCCGTATTGTATTTTAACATAATATATTATTGATTTATTAATTTTTAGTGCCATATATTATTCATTTAATGTAACGGAGAAATATACACAACTGTTTATTTTGAAAAAGGCGGCACTATTGACCTTATTAATAGCAGGTCCAAAAGAGACAATTTACATAAATTCTAAATTAAAGAGCGTCCTAAATTTCAAACCAATTAAATTTTTCAAAAAAATAATTTTTTATTGTCTGGAGCAATTATCATCAAATCAATGAGATTTTTTGGAATATCTGGGAGATTTAAAATTTATTTAAAAGAAATTTATTCCTCTTTTCCTAAGTTAAGAAAAATGTTTTGAATTGGATTTTTAACTACATTCGTTTTGGAAAAGTTTATATTCATAATTTTCCTACTTTTCTGTACTATAAAAACGAGTATTTGCTCCACATCTTTATCTTTTCATAAAAAAAATTGCAATTGGTCTCAATAAAAAACAATTAGCGCTGTGTAATATTTAAAAAAATAAAGTAGGTTAATTAATTTCACACTCAAAAAATCTACAGTTGAATATTTTTCTAGAGTTTACTACAGATTTTTAAGATTTATCTTTATTCCATTTACATACTTTTTGACAAGTAAAAGTATAGATTAAATTTTTTAGAAAACGAGTCAATTTGTTTCGCTCGTTATTATAAAAAAATCGGAATTTGTAATTGTTTTCGGGGAAATCGAGGTCATCATCGTTCTTTTCACTATAAATCGAATTGGGTCACTTTTCCCCCTGAGGCTTACAAAAACAATGACTAAGTAGATCAAAAAGGATGTTTTCTATCTTCATAACATTTTTTATGATCGCCGTTAAGTTTTCTTTCAATGTAATTAAGAATTTTTAGTGATCGCCATTAATGTACTTATTAAAACGTCTAATCAAGAAAAGATTTTATTGAAAGATGGCATTTTTCGAATTATGTAAAGAAAGCAAAAACTCCTGAAATTCTTCATAATGTTGATTAAATATTAAAATTAATAGTAACGAATTAAACTAGCACGCTGTGCATAATTTCAACCAGTTGAAGACCGTTATTTTCTTAAGAACGAAAGTAAACGTAAAGGTGACTACTTTCGAGTGATGCGATAGGAATTAGTATTAAATTACCAATTTTTCTTTGTAAATATAAACCCTGTAAATTTATATGCGAACGGATATTTTACAAAAAATTTGAAGTTTTTTGAAACAAGTGGGAAATATTTCTACAGGTTTGCGTTAAAAATATATTCTTCGGCAACATTAAATGTTTCGTACAAAACCGCAATAAACATAAGGATTTAACTCTTGGTGAAATCGCGGGGTCTGTTAGGAACCTATTTCACAATTTATTGCAGTTTTTGTTTGCACGGTATTTCACAATCTCACGTTCCTTGACCTTAGTAAGTTCGATCAAAAAATTCACCAAATGCGGTCCAGCATAAAGTTTGGGAAAATTGTAATGAAATTACCCGGGGTCTTTATCTAATTAAGTTCTCCGCCTTAGCATCAGAAAGGCGTTTAGTTAATAGATTTTCTCCGAGCCGGTAAGATTTTTCCCACACAGGAGGCAAAAAGGTAATTTAAATTTGGTTGGGGTAGGCAGACGTCCACTTCCAGTGATTCCCCAGAAACCAAAATGATTAACCTGTTTCTGTTGGGGATCTGCCTTTAAAATGCAAGATATGCAAATCTTTTTGTATCATAGATTCTTCTTTTTTATTGCCTAAAGTGTGAGACATCGATGTTAATGATGATATTAAGAAAAATTCCCGCGCGAGTTTCTTCTTCTTTTACTAGCGATAACAGTTAATATCTTTGGATGAACATAGAATTTAAGAATATCTTCAAGTAAGGTTTGCGCTACTACTACCACATGTTACGACTTGCTCGAAGGCATCAATGGAAGTGAAAAAAGCTTTCATTCTCTTCGCCGGCTTCTTAAGACGATGTATAAATGTTGTCCAAGAAGCCCATTTGGAGTTAGTTGACGTGCAATAGTCGTGAACTTCGTTTCTGCTTTTAGTCAAATTGGAAGTGGCGCCTAGCACCTTTTTGAATAACTTAATATCTAGTCATAATTTGAATTTCACTTAATTTTTAGTAATTATAAAACAAAATGATGATTTTGCCGAGATGTATTGTCGTAATTATTGTTCTTGTGGCTTCTGTGAATGCCCGTAAGTGGATATAAAGACCTCCAGATGTTTTTAAGTGATTAATGATTTTTGAAATGTTTCATACACAGAAAGTGCATGCACCACCCCCGTTGGAGAAGCAGGATTCTGTGTTCCAGCTAAAGACTGTAGCATCATCGTTGACATTTTATCGTACATGCCTAAGCCTTTACCGCAGAAGGCTCTTAACTACCTGAAAAGCAGTCGTTGTGGTCTTGTTGATAAAGTGGTGAGAAACCTAAGATAATAATATGTAGTGCATAATTAGAAAATTCGTATGAAATTAATAATTTTTCGAGGAGTTTTTATTAATTTACAAAACAAAGAAAATAGGGACGAAATTCTGACAATTTTCTCTGTTTTAAAAACATTAACATAAATATAATTCATAATGATTAAAATATAAAATAAAATAACAGTTTCTTAAAAAAATTTTATGTAATCAGGCAAATTTTTTCCATTTAATTTAAATTTAAAATAAGTATTTAAAAAGAGGAATATATATTAAATTAATAATGGTTTAATTTATATTAATTGAGCTAAGGTCTGTAATATTTAAATGCTATAGAACATTGTTGTTTTAAGAAGGTAAAAAGAGGGAAATCATATGCTTTCGTCTGCAGAAGTATTGACTATTTATTAATAACTTCATCCATCCTCTTCTGTTAATATCATATTTATAACGTAGCTTACTTATTCAGAAGGTCTAAACTAAAAATTTTAATACTTTGTAGCATTATGCCTGTTGTGCCACAAGACATGTTGTACATGTACCTCAAACTACGCCAACTAAGAGCGAAATACCAACCAACACCGGTGTTACGAATCATCCAAATTTGAATTTACTACCACTTTCGGATTGTGGTCATATTGATGGAGACAAGATTTCCTTTGGGAAAATAACCGCATTAGGAGAATACCCTTGGATGGCTCTACTTCGGTATGAGACTCCAAGAGGCTTGAGGTTTCAATGTGGTGGCTCTTTAATATCATCCCGGTACGTTTTGACTGCGGCCCACTGTGTTACTGGAATAACAGACATTTTGTAAGTAGAACTTTCATTTTGAAATCAATCGGAATTGTTATTTTGAAATATCTAGGGTCTCAGTTCGACTGGGCGAATACAACATAACTTCTGAACGCGATTGCGAGAAATTCGGCACAGAAGATGATTGTGCCGAACCAGTGCAGGATATTGGAATCGGGGAAGTCATATACCACCCTCAATACAATAGGCCACGCTTCTCAAATGATGTGGCTCTAATTAGACTGGCGAGACCGGCAATAATAAATCAAAGTAAGCAAAAAAATTACCAAAACAACATTTTCAATATTTATTTACCAATGGGGAGTTATAAATTACTTGATTAAATACGAATCTTAAGACTGGAAATTTCAACAGTACTAATTATATAATCATTCCTGCGACTATGAAGACTCCAATCAGATTTCTTAACTTAGCGATCAGATACTAGAATTTTCCACATTATTACGTTTAAGACTGGATCTACTAAAATCACATTTTCAATGCATTAAGTTTTATCAATATCAAGAAGTTTTATTTACGCTTGGAAAATTAAAATTTAGTTTGAATTAACACGTTTTTGAATCATTCAAAATTTTTTTGTTGACCTACCTACACAATGCAATTTACTTAAAATCGTTTTAATTATTATCAGAATTTTTAGAATTAGGAAAAGATATCACAGGTATTTTTCAATAATTAGCGAAATAATAAAACTGATAGACAAGTTAATTCATTTTAACACCAACAAAAACAAAATTGCTTGCGAATGTTTATCATTTAGATTTCTTTGTTATTTTTCAAATGTTTATGTTGTTAAACATTATCTACAATGTAATAATCGTCAAGTATTGTACCCATAATATACATTCCTATTTTTGCAGATAGCGTACAGCCAATTTGCCTGCCAGTAACTCTAGAAGCTCAACGCCAAAAGCTTGAGCGGGTCATAATCTCAGGCTGGGGTTTGACAGAAAACAGTAAGTTTATATATAGAACTCCATTGTTTGGAATACACAATTATTAAAACATTTCTTCTTTTAATAGAGGAATCATCTGATGTCCTACTCAAAGCTAATTTACCAGTATTATCTAACGAACAGTGTCAGCTACTTTTTAAACGTTCTGCGAAAATTTCAAATGCACAAATATGTGCTGGAGGTGAGAACATGATTGATAGCTGCCAAGGTGATTCCGGTGGTCCTCTAGTATTCACTGGGAAAATTCCTGGTGTTCGATATGTCCAGTATGGTGTAATATCTGCCGGGGCTAGTGTTTGTGGTAATTCACGAAATTTACCAGGCATCTACGCAAAAGTATCATTCTACTTAAAATGGATTTTAGATCAATTAAAGCCTTAAATTTTTAGAGTATTATTAAGTGTTTAGTTGAAATTAGGCTGTGATATATTTTGCTTGAAATAAAAGTTCTTTAAACCAAAGTTTTATGGAATGTCACTGGAACAGCACTAAATATTGTAGTGTATACGCATAAAAAGGTTTGCATGAGTAGAAAAAGAGGAAAAATCTCTATGCAACATTGGAGCTAACTTATATACATGTGTAGGTACCAGATTTGTTGTTGCTCTTTATCAAAATAACAATTCGAATTAGACAAAACTGAAAGAAACCTGTCGATGGTGTTAAAGAAAAGGTAGAAATAATTTGTCCAACAACTTCGTTTTTATGATTAAATATAGTAATAACATAAAACAGAAGGTTACAACGGTTATTTTGGATTTTCGAAAGTTCTATCTAGCCATTCATTTATTTAGGGTTTACCAAAGAAAAACTGGCGCCTGACATCCGCAATTTTCACTTAACTAGTAACAATTCGGTAATTGGTTCAAATCTAATAATATCGCGTTTGTTAAAATGCAACCAACAATTTAGGAGAGCATAGTCGTGACAATTAGCCTACAGCTATAATATATATTAATTTGTCTCTGAAATCTCAAACCTTTAAAAAGATTCAAAGCTATTATTGAAATTGTAATTCAATTGCTTGTATATTTAAAATTCATGGAATTAATTCGTGTATATCGTCCTTTATTTAAATGCCCCAACCTCCATTAATCCGCAATTTTGCATTTTCACCTTTTTCTTCCAATTTTTTCCGTAAACAATAAACAGAGTACATCATATAATTAAATACTCCGGAGTAATCTGAATTTATGGTAATTACTATTTACAGAAAATTTGGTAGTCTCACGTTTCTTAACTTTATATGTGTTTCATATTAAATTTTGAGAATAACATGATGAAATTAACCATTTCCTGTATATAAACAGTTTTTTTCCGCACAATAAAATACTCTAGAAGAAAGGCGTTTTAACTATGTGATTTGTGATTAAGTATATTAACTAGATAGCATCTAAACGGTTGCAGGAAATAATAACATTTTAATTTCGTTTGAGGAATCCCCAAGACACCAAGGTGACTAAATTGGTTCCGACCTATTGGCACTATTAAATTTCAAGAAATACATACTTTTTATTTGTTTTGGTTTTCTTTTTCAACTGCAAGGCATAAGCATGAATGGCATTTGTTAGCCATAGCAATTGCTATAAATTCCTACGTACGTGTGCTAAGTGGGTAAAGTAATTAGTGTTTGAATTATTAACAAATTCTATGAGTAAGATTTTTATTTTACAAAATTAATAAAAGAGAAAAGCTTATTCGGTCTCTTTACAGGCCTGGTTCTTAAAATGATATGCAGCGTGGTCCAACGAAAAGGAAATATGCTTCTTTAAAAGTATTTGTCATTGTTTTCTCCAACAGGTAAGTTTTGTTTTCGAGGGGAAGCACTGTGCATTTTTTTTAATTCATCATTTAAGCTCTAAGCGAGAATGAGACTTACTTCTAAAATCCTAAGTGACAAGAGGGGTCAAGTAAAATCTCATTTTAAAACTTCTTCAATTCTCTTTTCCACACCATCTGATTTTTTAAATTTAATTGGTTACTCTCTCCAGAAATCGCGTTTCAAACTTAAAGCTAGAGGATTTAGTCTTTACATGGATAATAAGAACTTTAAATCTGTTGCCACTTAGCTATTAAATCAACAAAAATTATTATGTATTAAGTCCAAGTTCCTCTTGAAATCTTAATTCATTTTGTGTAAAATTTTCTTCTAATTCTGCATACTTCCCGATGCATACGTGATATTTTTATTTGCCTCAAAGTTTTCGAACAATAAAAGTTAATAAAAAATTAGCGATTTTTTCATCGATAATCAAAGTTTTAATTTTAGATATTCGCCAATTTGATCCCGATCAAAATTTTGAAAGACCAAGAGATCGACAAGAACCATTTTTAAGAACATTTCTTTGAAAAAGAGCCGGTTGTACGAAAATATTTTCCAATAAAAATATGTGAGCGTAATTCAAAGCATACTATAAAATATAGCAGTAATTCTACTCTGCACTAAAACCGTTATTTTGCAGTTTTGCTTCTAAAACTATCAAAAGTAGATTTTTTTTTAAAACGACATCTTAGTACTTAAACTCCAGTAAAACATTTCAGAAAAAGGATTTGTTTGACCTTGTCTTGAAACTGTTTTTGAAACACTTCGGAAGTATTTCTGAGATTAAAACGCCTTGGAATTGATTAAGAAACATTAGAGAGAGAATGAAAATGTTTTTTTGGTGTGGACAAAACCTTAGACTTTAATTTTCAACGCAGCTTGCTTTGCTTCCTACTGATTTACTTCTGAAGCCAATGATTACTATTCCTTTTCTAGAAAACTTATTGCTTTTTTACGGTACAGCTAGCAGTATTATATGATTTATTATGTTAAAATTAGTATTAAAAACATTAAGCGGTATACGGGTTTAATCAGTCAAACTATTATTTATCAATTTCGATGCGGTTCGAAATTTTCTAGTACAAAATCCCTTCATGATGTCGATACATTTCCATTCAAATAGCTGCTTTTACTATTCAGAAGCCTACACTTTTCTGCCTAGTTGGCCATCTAGTGGAAAACGTCGGAAACTTGAATGTCAATTAGGTAAATTTTTTGCATGTCAAATCTATAGTTCGTCAAATTAACCCAGCACACATCGACCTCCAGTTATCCTTTTCGTCTAGCTGGTGGTTGG
This sequence comes from Proctacanthus coquilletti, assembly GCA_001932985.1. Taxonomy (NCBI): domain Eukaryota; kingdom Metazoa; phylum Arthropoda; class Insecta; order Diptera; family Asilidae; genus Proctacanthus; species Proctacanthus coquilletti. The sequence continues at coordinate 281,454 of MNCL01000166.1, forward strand.
TAACGAATATTTGGCATACGATATCACAGCAAATTTTACGTTGAAACAATTCAGTCTCTCCACTAATTTATACGGAAATCAGTTGTATAAATTAGTTTAACTTACCAAGAACTATGTTATCTACTGTACGATTAATTGCACGCCGGCCATTCTCGACGGGTAGAGTGGCCGCCGCTGCCAAAACAATGAGCGTTCGGGAGGCTTTAAACACTGCGATGGACGAAGAGATGGCTCGAGACGACAGGATTTTCCTGCTGGGTGAAGAAGTTGCCCAATATGACGGTGCCTATAAGGTGAGGATGGGACGTTTATTTTCCGCATCTGATTACGTAAACAAGTTGCCGTGAGACATGCTTGAAGTTATCTAATAATTGTCCGTTGTGTGCTGATTTGTGTGTGATCACTTTCGCTTAGAGAAAGGTGGCTTGATAGGAAATCACGTGCGAAGCACGGCAGTGGACAGCTATCTCGTATGACGTGCCAGCTGCTTTGCTGTGTAGTGTCACGCGAAAGCAGCAACATTTAGTTTATTGAAGGCCTTCGAAGTGGGGAGATCAGCAGTAGTCAGTCTTAAACATCGCTAGGTTGAGTAAATGTAGAATAGCTAACTTTGCTTAACTTTCGAGTTTTGCCTACCAGTCAAGTCATGCAGTTTATAATACTAAAAGTGCGAACTGAACCAGGACAACCCTCCAAGGTCGCCTTGCGTGAATTTAGCTATAGCCTTATTCTGGCTAGCGTCAATAACCGGCCACAAATCACAAGCCGGTGAAAGGAGTGTGAGGAAAGTCAAAAGTTTTCAGTCATGCCGGCGGAGGTGCCAAGTCCCTGACCGTGAAATGATGAACGGGTGACAAAATTTATCGGCCGAAAGTGTAGTAAGCACTAGTTGAACAATATCAAAATTCAGACAGGTATATTCATAGTGTTATTTTTCTAAAACTAAATTCTTTTGCGTTTGAAAATTCAAAGATAGTATGTTTGAAAAATGCAGCGAGAAAGACTTTGAACTGCCTTTTATGGTAAAAGTTACCAGGGTGCCACAATTTGAACGATTTTTAAACAAGCATCAACCCTGATGTGTTCAAAATAGTAACAAGACTAAATCCAATTATAATTACAAGTACGTAGTTCTCATTCTTAAATTTTTGAAATCAACTTTTCTTGTCTAGAAAAAGATCGTATTTTTTAGTGATTTAAGATTTACAAAATGTGCTTATATATGTGATCGGACTTACTTTAAGAACGTAAATGGTTTAACCCTTCGCATTTAAATCCATTGAATGTCCGAAAAAATTCTTTTATTGTATAAAAATAAAAATGATTCAAAACGTATAAAAAACGAAACAAAATGGCCCAAATAAAGATTTCATAATTTTATTTAATTCAATGAAGATAATTCATATATAGTAAGTACATTGATAATATTTTGAGAAATTAAAACTAATTGTTCGCCACAGCGTGCTAGAATTTCCACTGTCACAAATAATTCGTAAACGTCCGCTCTAGTAAAATTTATAAAATCCTTATTATTTACACTACTAACAGATATAAATTTATGTGATTTAGGTTCGTCATTTCTTTTCTCCCATTCAAACTCCCACACTTGCACTGTGATCACTATCAATATGGTCACTTTCAGAAGATGTCACTATAATGCACCTGCATTTTATAGGCCTAATTTCTCCTTCACTACTATTAGAATCACAACTATCCATTTTTCTCAACATTTTTTGTTACTTTACTCAGAAAAATACTTAAATATTTTCAAATTACCACTCTTCACTAACTGCGTGCATGTGCGCTCTGGCTATAATGGTCAACAAAATTGCGCGCATATATGCGCTTTGGTAATAGCGACCAAGAAAATTCCGCGCATATATATGCTTATGATGCAAGTAAGTTAAGAAACTTTTTGAATTGAGTCGAATTGTTTTTTTTTAATAACGTTCATTCAAAATCCTAATAAACGTGAATCACTCTGTTAAGCAAATAAATAGAGAATTTAGCAATTAATGGTAACAAATGCTTTTTTCCTAAAAAGAGTAGATAGTATTTGGTAATTGTGAATTTAAAACAGGTATCTAAAGAAAATAGGAAGGTCTATCAAAGTTCGAATTGTATATTTTTGAGATATGACATCAGAAAATTGAAGCAAATGGTAATTAATTTGTTACACGATAAAAAAGTACAGGGAGAACTAATGAATTTGACAATTATTTACAATCATGTGGTACATTTGTATATTTATAAAATTTTTTGTCGACACTAACTTGAAGTTTCGTTATTCTTAAATTTTTCAGTTTCATGAATTAAAACAGCCCTTATAGACTATTTGTGTAGAATAGCGTTGTTTCTACAAATCATGCAAGTGGGAAAATGAGGGCTTAGTTTTGTTTATAAATCTCTGAATTTAAATTTAATGTTTCTGCGTTATACGCGTTGCTTCATTATATAATGGATGTTACTGTTTTCTCATTCGATATGTAATTTATTTCCTCTTTAAACATGTAATTTTGTAATTATTTTAGAAATCCCCAACAACGACATGTAACTTAATGTTAATACCTTTTTATAATTTTATTATTTCAAGGTTTCCCGAGGCCTTTGGAAAAAATATGGCGACAGACGAGTCATAGACACACCCATAACGGAAATGGGTTTCGCTGGGCTTGCTGTGGGAGCTGCAATGGCAGGACTGAGACCGATTTGTGAATTTATGACTTTTAATTTCTCAATGCAAGGAATTGATCAAGTAATTTTTTATTTTATTTGCTTAAATTCATTATCATGTTAACTTTGTTCCAACATAAAGGTAGTAAATTCAGCAGCAAAAACATTCTATATGTCTGGCGGTATTGTGAATATACCGATTGTGTTCAGAGGTCCTAATGGTCCATCAGCTGGAGTTGCGGCCCAGCACTCGCAATGTTTTGGTGCTTGGTATTCGCATTGTCCAGGTTTAAAAGTGGTTGCGCCATATGATTGTGAAGATGCGAGAGGTCTTCTTAAGTCTGCAATCAGGGATCCAGATCCCGTCATATGTTTAGAAAATGAAGTTATGTATGGTGTATCATTTCCTGTACCGGACAAAGCTATGGACAAAGAATTCTTAATCCCTATTGGTAAAGCGAAAATTATGAAGGAAGGGAAACATGTCACAATATGTTCGTTCTCCAGAGCTATGGAGCCAACTTTGCTTGGAGCTGCTGAATTAGCTAAAAAGGGTTTGTTATGTAAAATACTTATTACCTGAACAGTTGATCATATGACGCTTTTCTCTAGGTATTGAAGCAGAAGTCATTAATTTACGCAGTTTAAGACCGTTAGACACGGAGACAATTTTCAAATCAGTAAAGAAAACAAATCATTTAGTTACGGTCGAATTCGGTTGGCCTCAAAGTGGTATGTAAAGCCCATGAAAATGTATATTTTCTCTAAATTTAAATTTTCAGGCATCGGTGCTGAGATCTGTGCTAGAATTATGGAGAACGAGGTTTTCTTCCATTTGGATGCTCCTGTACTGAGACTAGCTAGTAATTAAAAACTATTTAAAATGTTCCGGCATAAAGGTATACATTAAATTTCTTTAAGGTGTGGACGTGCCAATGCCTTATGCAAAGACGCTAGAGCAGTATACAGTGCCGCAACCTTTCGATGTGGTTGCAGCTGTTGAAAAAGTACTTGGGAAGAGAAAGTAAAGTCAACAACCAACAGATGTAACACGCAGAACCCGGAAGACCTTGATATTTAATATTCGTATGGTAGATTTTTTATACTACAGGTTACGCCTTATTCATATCCCTTAAAAATTGTCATGGTTTAAGCATTTTACGTAAGCAAACAAAATCAGACTTTACGACATTGAAGAATCTTTATTATACGTGTTAATATTTGTAAATTTGTATTTAATTTCTTGGTTATAAAAAGGGCCCGAAATTTTGACTACACCTTAAATGATCGAATATTGATTTAGGTGTATTTACTACAGGTAAGGAACGTCGTATTTATCTGCATTGAAAACTAGATCACCTGTAGATATATAGGTTCATAGTTCTAAACGACAACTCCCGTTTTGTATGGAGGTTTACGCTTCTATTTATTTATTTATTTTTTCTGTTATAGTTCAGATAAAGTGTTAGGTAAGTACAAACTTAAAAAAAAAATATATATATATATATGTATATAAACATTGAATCCAATAATAAATCAAATCAAATGGAAACGAGTCCATAATGAGAAAAAGAAAGCAAAATAATATACACAGAACGTGGAAAGTGAGACCGCGCCATTGTGTACCTTTTTACATTATTTACTAATAAATAATAATATATATCAATAAAGTATTTGTCGATAAAAATCTTTGACTCTTAAGACTAAAACCATTTTAATGGCCTTATTATAAATAAAATTGTAGACATTTACTATCAAGATTTTTCGTTAAGGATGTATTTTGATTTGAACCTAGTCCAAATAATGACCGCGCAAATAAAGAATGAAAATATAAATATTTGACATTATCCTTTGTTATAGTTTCCCCAAGTAACATCGAAAGTACTAAGCAACTCCCAGTCTGAGCAAGAAGTGTATAATAGGATTAATTATTTCGATATTTACAAAAAATAGAGATATTGTACTTACATCGCTTTAATACAAAAGTATTCGTATAACAAAATGACAACAAAATTAAGTGTTACATAAAAGCCCCCCATCCAATGTACATCGCAGCTAAATTTTCAAGACTTGTAGCCTCTGCAATTATGTGATTCACCTGCCCTTCTGTCGAAAGGGGCATATTTGACGTCCTATCTCTGATTTTAACCTTTTTAAAGCAAATAATTCTGAATATTGTTATTAAAATATATTGAAATACTTACAAATCCCTTAAGTCTTTCTTCAATGTGTTGTACGTTCGTCATTGCTTGAGAATCTGTGCGTTCGGTACTCCCATCAGATTTATTCTGGCGATTCCATGTAACCAAGGGATCATATACGAAAGGTCGAAGCACCGACATCAATGTCGGTGTTTGGGCCTGCAGAACCCTCATTGTAATTTCAGAGCACTTTCTAAAAAGCCCTTCAACTCCCAGTGGCCCCATTGCATGGGTCATATTGTGAGTAAGTCGGAATGGTACCTTCTCTGGATACTCGAAACTTTCACCCTTATTGAATAGGCAGTTGAAGTCAACATGGACAGTATCGCCATTGGTACCATCAAAAAGAATGTTCTCACCATGACGATCTCCCAGCCCTAGAATGTAGCCTACCATGGACATAACTGCTGAAGTTCGAATGTAAGAAATTCTTGCTTGGTACCAGTTGTGTGGTGTCGTAAAGCGCTGCCTGAACCATTCAGAAAATACTGGCGGATGTCGAGGAAGAAATTTATTTAGAAAAACATCAAGTTTTTTTTCGACAGGATCCTGAGGCATACAAGCGTTTGCTTTGAGTTCTTTAGCGTTCATTCCCTGGCCTCGATGTCGATAGAAACCAAGTAAGATTTGACGGAAAGCATACAAATTGTGAACCCATTCTATTAGACCACATTCTTCATTCAGCGGCAGCACTGCATATGTACGAATTGATAATCTCCTCTGTCTAGCATCTGGATCTTGATGTAGATACTGCTTAACCACTGCATTAAACTCCATTAGCCGGAAATCTTTCCTTAAGTCGTCTCTTGGCTTCATCATAACGAAATACTCCTTGCCATCGCTGCCAATCAAGGCAACTTTTCTAGGCTTTTGAAGAGACATCAAAATCGTTATTTCTTCTTTGATTCCCCTGATATAGACATATCGGTTAGGAAAGGCATTAAACGAGTTAACTGGGCTGCTGCGTTCGTCGATGGGTGGTAAGGTTGGTTGCATAAATTGCTGGAATGGCATAACTATTTTCGAAAAGCCGGGGTCTGCAAAAAGTTTCGGTAGAGCGCTGACTAAGGAGCTAACTGTTGGCTTCTTCTCTCCAGCTGGAATTTCCTTGTTCGTAAGTACGATCAATTTCTCAGCTAAGGAATTGAAATCAAAGATTAGTTTCTGCATTTCGGGCTGATTGAGTCTTTTGTCCTGGAAAATTTCGCTGCATCTTTTGCGCCGATTAGAGTAAGAAGACTTGTAAACATATAAGAGCATCCATAGCGACTGCTGCGGGAACTTCTGTATAAGACGTACTATTATAGACTTAAAGACGCTGTAGACCTCATTTGATGGATGGCATATTCTACTAACTAGTTGTGAAAAGGCGGTAAAAAATATAAAAAGCGGTACAGTTTCGGAAAACTTCTCTACAATTTCATTCATTTTATGTCCAATTTTTCGGAAAAGTTCATCTTTTTTCATTTGAGCTGTAAAATCTAACCAAATACTCAACATACGTGGCATTGACTGGTATATAAATTCACACCCAAAATACATAGACTTTCCATAGTACACCATAATTTCCAGAAGCATATCCCTTCCTTGGCTGCTCTGCTGTTCTTCATTAGACATGGACGCGAATACCCGGTCTATGTACTGTGCCAAATGAACAAAACATTTCTCGGATTTTTGATTTCCCTTCAGTGATTCTTTAAAGAAACGTATGTTCAGGTCACTGCTAATATTCATCGACTCGGCATTGTATGATGCTTGTAGAAATTTTGCTTCAGCGTACAAGATGCGGGTACTGTCGGGTAAGCTATTGAGGAAAGATTTGTCTTCGAGTATATCTTCGATTTCTTTAATTTTCTGTTCGATCACTTTTATACTGTTAGTCTGATCTCCTTTCTTCCAAAGAAGTTTCGCCTTTTCTTTAAACAGATTTTCCGGTTCATACTGCTCTGCATTCATAATACAGAGTTGTGCTTGCTGATACCAACCGGCTTGACGAGTGATTTCGGAACTACGGATCCATAGATTGCCAATTTCATCTTCCAACATTTTAGATAATGTCCTGATTGTTACTGGAGTCCTTTGACTGTTGTTTAATAACTCTTTCGTTTCGCTTAATAAAATCCGCCTTAGACACAAAACTGGCTCAGTAATTCGTGGAGTTGGTTGAAGTATATCTAATCGTAGATTCCAATCCTTAAAAAATTTATTAAGCATTTTGATGCACTCCCTTTCTGAATTGTCACCACAAAGTTCTGTTAAAAGTGTTTTAGTCTTTTCTATTTCTGATATAAGATGGAGTTTCATAACATGCGGATAACCCTTATGGTAGGAATTTTGCTCATTCCCTCCTGTTTTTAGAAGATCTAAGACATTCAATCGAATCTTTTCTAGCCTTGAAACGAATTTGTCATCGTTTTTTCGATAACTGAGCAAAGCTTGTCCACATTGAACACCCCAATTTGAACTTTCACTAACAATAGGATTTTCAAACAGTCTTTCTAACTCATCAAATCGACCAAGTCTCCACAAAGGCTCCGCTTGAATTTCCTTTAAGCTATCGTCCATATATTTTTCACCTAGTCGATTTAGAAGGCCTTCAGAAATTAACAATGCAGTTTCTGGGGTGTCCAAGCGTAAGTAACACTGTACTATGTCCTTAACATTGTTGGAAGAAATTTCTTCAGATTGCATAACTTTTTCGAAACAAGCTGTTGATTCGATTAGGCGATCAGTCATGTTATTGACGAGTATCTGTTCAGACAGAGTAAGGTCAACGTTTTTCATGCCCATAGCACCTTCGAGGGAATCGGAGTCCATTAATTCGGCATAAATCTCAGCCAGAAAAGATAAATTTTCTTGAAGACGACCAGCTTTATCGGCTTCGATGTATTCCTCGAGATATCGCAGTGCTCTTGCATACTCGCCGCAATAAAAATTCGATTGAGCAATAAGTTGGGCATCGAAACGTTTCAAGAACAACTCGATTTTGTCGTATTTAGCATCAGGCGTATGGCCCACATAAGTCAACCGCCACTCCCGCAGCCACCTTTCGAGGAAATCCAAAATATTGAATCCAATCTTGGCACACTGTACGCCAATATAATCAGTCGGCACTTCTTGTTTTTTAGCTTTCTCAGACGCAACGAATTGCAGCGTCTTTATTCCTCTGGGACGATTCGTATTTACGTTGACAACGGTCCCATCTTTTACGGATGCTTCGAAAACGCATTGAAGCTCTTCGAAAATTTTCTTGATATCTTCGGCGGCACTCGATTGGATTGAATGCAGAACGACATAAGGTAAGAATAGCGACAGAATACTTGTGTCCCTGCGAATGCTTGGTCTAAACGAGGAGAGTAGATGATTTGTTTCATCCACTTCAATATTATTGATCATCTTAGAAGACCAAATAAAAGCCCATTCTAATGGAGACGTGCACTTGGCACTGCCAAAAACTGGATGTATATTAACATTATCGTTAGATTTCAGTACTGTGTAACAAGAGTTCAGAAGAGGTTCCATAAGTTGTCTCATCCATTTCGGAAGAGCTTCCCATACTTCTTGCTTTTTCTTTGTTCTCAGTAAGACACCCCTTTCTGACAGGATTTCTTGAATGGCTAAAGAAAAACTATCTACGAATTTTGTGTCCTTCTGCAACTGGTATGCTCGACAGAGCTCCTGAAGAGCCATAATAGCAAATGAATCAGTATGTATATCTAGCGCAAATGCTTTCTGTGGAGCATAGTTTGGTGGAAGGTGGCTAGGCTCGATGGCACCAATCTCACCCAGACATTTTCCTGCGGTTAATTGAAGGTTCTTGTCCAGATGTCTGCATGATGCCATAAGGTCGTCTAGAACAGATTCCAACATTGGATGTATACTACTTTGCCCTATAACTAATTTATTCAAGTTTTGTCTATTTCTCATGAACAAATCCGAAAGGTATTGCAGAGCATAAGTCCGAACAGCCAAATTTTCTTGTTTGATCTGGACGAGAAAGAACTTAAATTTTTCCATAAAATTATCACCCTTCCACACTTTTTCTGTTTGTTTTGCAACAAAACTTTTAATTTCCTCGTCTATAGGATAATTTTCTATAAAATACAAATCGGGGATATTCACACTGAGCAAACTTCCATTTGATAAAATTAGATATTTGTACATTGAATTAACTTCTTCAGAATGGTTTTCTAACAAAGGCTCCATGGACGCCACAATAGTACTCAATAGAGGTCCTAATGCTTGTATATTAACAACATTTATAAAAATCCTCCAAACTTGTGCGCAAATAGACTTCAGATCAACGCCTTCAACCATTTGCGCTGTACGGAGCATTGCTAGAATTTTGAACCGAAAGGGAGTGATATCTTTCGGTCCTATGAATCTTATGATTTCACCCAAACTTAACATTGTTTCCTTTTTGAGGTCTTTTTCACATTCAGAATTTGTTAAAACTGCCTCAAAATGAGTTAGAACTCCTAAAAACCTCGTTGCAATGTACTCGGCCAACTTATCGTGGGGTATTTCGCCACTACCTTGGGTACCAACAACGTCGCGAGGCAATAAGCATCGAAAAGCCTTCATAACACTTTCTGGATTTTTGTGATAGTATATTAGAATTTCAGCTACTGTCCTCTAGAATAGTTTAGATTTTTTAAGTCAGAACAAACCTCCAATATTTTATATCTACCCACCTTGATGTCTGAGTGAAGTAATGTGTACAAACTACTACCTGTATTATCAACCACAAAATCTATGCACTTTGTACTTATATCGGGACTTTCGTTTAAAAATAAGTAAGGGTATACGGTCAAAAAAGAGGAAGATAAAAGAGCTGAGATTCGTTTTTGTACAAAGCCCGCAACTTCTTCTAGTAATTCCATACAACGGGGATACTAAAAATTGTATATTTAAATAAGGTTAATATCCTTTTTGGACTTACTTTTATACACCATGGTAATAATATTGCTACAAACAACATTTGATGCTGTCTCACAAAATCGGTAGTACCAGTAAAACCGAGCATTTTTGTTATCTGTAATAATTAGAACATAGAACTATTTGCGATAATAATTATATGCTAATACATTAATCAAAAGCGTCTAAAGACGTCAAGTGGAAATTAATATTAACAATTATTCGGTGCTAAAAAGGTGATTTTTACTATTTTTGTTTGTTTGCTAGTCGAGAAATTAACTGGGGTATGTATCAACGTGATAAAACATCTAGGAACAGAGAAATTAATTATGGAAGAGTGTGCATTGTTTTAGATGGTAATAAGCAATTTTTGTATCGAAATAATAAAATAACTTTGTGATTAAAGAATGTGATAATTAATTCTAACCGGAAATAATTACTTATGGATACCAAGGATACTACAGACATTTTATACCACTTTATTACCACATTAGTTCATTTTTAGTATTTAATATAATAATTTATTTGCACATTAAATATATTTATTATTGTTCTTTAGATTTTCTGAGTACACTTATACGTTTGAAAATTGCTTAGCCTTATTTTGTTTTAAATGAAAGTGAAAAACTCTGAAACATAGATCCCATAAATTCCGTATTTTTTTTAAATATCGTGCATGGATATGTCTTTTAATTATAAATTGCGGTGTTCAGTGAATATGTTCATAATCTCTCATAATTAAATAAAACAAAAAATGAAATGATCTTTGTTAAAAAATGAGATAACGAGAAAATATCATACTTACATTACTCAACGAATTATGCAGTGGAACGCCATTTCTCAAAAATATGCTCACACATAAAGTGATTATTAGTTTTAGTGTGTCGCGCTTATACCAGTTGAGCATTTGCTTAGGAGTAACTTTGTGTTTTGAACAGATTTCCTCGGCACAAAGGGCGGCTTCATGAGCAACAACTGACTCGTACCGGATGAAAAACATAAAGGTCATTTTAAACAGCTGCTGAAGAATAGACTCCGAAATTTCTTCAATCCATCCAAACTGCCGAATCATATTGATTACGTAGGATTGATACTCCTTGTTGTTAGTTTCTAGGCAATCCCGAACGGAACTCAAAAGGCTTTGGATACATTTTTGTAACAAATCGTCTCGAATAGTTGAAGGCTTCGCCAGAATTTGCCGTATTATAGGAGAAAATTTACTGGAAAATGCTAAGCGTATGTGGTCGCTTTTGTGCAAGAGAAGTCCTAGCCATTTCTGCTGTATTTGTTCATCCTCTAATATGTCTAAGTGATATAAAAGAGACGGTATAGCTCTTATTAATTCCACAGAGCTCTTTGCACTTTCTAACGCTGAAAATACTGCCGAAAAATCACGTTGAAATTCTGCAGCTGCTGAATTTTTCTTTACATGTATAAATATTCCTCTATTATTTGATAGCAAATCTCTCTGAAATTCCTTCTCCACGTCCTTATCAGGACAAGTACATAGGTTCTGAATGTCACAGTCTTTGCAAACTATTTTATAAGTGTATGAGAATTGTTCACGTACTTTAAACATGAAGACATTCCCACTGAGCGAGCGGACCAGCCTTTTTACATTTTCATTTACTAGCTGCGGCAGAGGTGTTAAACTAAGGTACGGAGTTATCAATTGTCTTTTTACGACACCGAAAGGAAGAACACGATTTATTATCAAATTGAAAAAACTGTCCTGCAGTAGAGGCCCAAATTTGTTTGGTTTGGCTATTAGTTTTTCAATCAGTCCCTTGTAGTACACCTTTGCTTCTTGTGAGAGATGATCCACTTCGATATTTATTAAAAGTGTAACACACCTTAGCTGAAAACTGTCTTCTAAAGATGGAATTATATCATCTACAAGTAGCGCTGTTGTCTCAGAAGTTATACCAAATGTACTTCTAAGACTTTGGAAGATGAAGTTAATGAGGACAATTTGAACCTCTGACGACATTACTAGACAAATACGATTTTGCAGTATTTGCCCTGCTATATCGATAATTAAATAGAAATCTTGAAAAGGAATGTTAGATTTCGAAGATAGTTTTCTTAAAAATTTATTGAGCTCTGATACAACAGCATTCGTGTCTCGGAACAACTTTAAAGGGATTATTTCTATCTGTGAATTATCCAAAAACGTTTTTTCATTACCCAATATGTTGGCCGCACAGATTTCACACCCTGATTGATTTAGGTGTTCAAATTGGTGCCATACTTGATAATTGTGTTCAATATTATTGGCAGACTTAAACACTTCAACGATGACTAGTAAATATTGTGTAAACAAGTCATTGGATATATTTTCATCGCTGCAGGCGTCTAGAGCAGTTATTAGATTCTCATGGATCCTTTGCCAAGTTTCGCTCCCTTCGTAGAAATTTGCGGCTACATTCATATCGGTGGCTTCCTCTAATGCGAACAGCTCGAAAATTCGGAAAATTTCTGGAGTTTCAAGTGAATTGTCTGCAAGTTTAATAAACTCAGCTTTGTTAAGTTGCTTTATATCCACTTGTTTTATTAAATTTGTAAAAAACTTTACTGCTACTAAGTCTAGTGACTGATAGGAGGAATGAAGTGATTTGTATTTGTTGCTATAAATCGTTGAAAGAACGTACGCCCAATCTACAAGAATTTTCTGCACGTCCTCGATATACTTTTCGTTATATTTAAGGCATGAAGTGATTTTAAGGAAGTTTTTAATTTCCTTACTCAGCTCCACCATATCTTCCTTTTTTATGACTTCAAGCTCTAACCACAGCAAAAGTTTTTCAGCAATGGATCGCATACCTTCGCTAATTGATTCTACAGCCGCAATAATATGAGGAGTTACCACATCAGCTATTGAAGCCAATTTACTCACATAGGCGATGCACAACAATTTTATCCTCAAGGTTCCAATATTAAAGACATTTATAATGCAATCAGTGCACTCCTCACACAGGTCCTCGTACAGATCAAAAGCTATTCCTACTCCAAAGGTCACAATTTTTAAAACTTGCTCCAGCAAGAAGTCTCGGTTATCTAATCTGGATATTTTGATCTTATGATATTTCGCTGTTTTATCCATACTCTTTATCAAATCCTCATTATGAAAAAAGGCTACTATTTCAGCAGGAGAATTGGTCTGAGTAAATTCCAACTTTGCTAGGGTACGGCTAAGTTCTACATATTCTTTCATAGTTCTTTTGAAGATTGAGGGTTGTTTCAGTAGACTAGCAGACAGCAATTTTTCATGTAAGTCCATATTTGCCTTGATAAATCTGCAAGGTTCCCAAAAATTATATTTACTCTTAAAATAAATCACCTTCTTGGCGGTCTTACCCCTTATTATTGTAAGATATACTTAAGGAATAAAGAAGCTGATTGAAAAACCAAGTGTTGCATACCTCCTCGTTAAGTTTCTTTTCTGGAGTCGATTTTAATTTAGTTGAAAAGAGTCCAGGATCATCAAATGGCAGTGTACTCGCAATTTTCGAAAGAAGTTCTTCAAACTTAATGCTGCCTACAACTTCGGACACTGCCCTTGTTAGCATCAGCCACATCGATGAATTGTCATCTTCTTCAACCCGTAATTCCTCATCCATTTTAACTAATTTAAAACAAACACCTAACACAAAATACACAATATAAACAAGGACCGCTTGATTTGGCTTCGACGACCCGACCACTTCCCGCCGGTTTATTTATAACAGCTGTTATTTAAAAGAAAATGCAGGGTTGTCCCAAAGCCTACTCTCAAATTATCCGCTAGAGGGCAAATATTGCACTAAGTGGATTTATTTAAGTTAGTGCCACTATGCTTAAGAACAAGATTTAAATTTGTGCAAGAGGGCGACTTTTAACCTAATGTTAATATACGAATTGTATTGCTAATCATTCGTCCTTCCTTTGGTCATTTATTTATTCAAAACAAAATTGTTAAATAAAAAGATCCGCTGACACCAATCATTTTTAAATATAAAATTAATTACTAACTCTATTTGTGCGGTAACAAATTAAGGATTTAAAAGGTAAATGGTAAACTATTATGTAGCCTTAAGTAAAGACACGTGTTTTTCACTATTGAGTCTTAAGAGTAATAATCACCATGATTACATCCTGCTTTTACACCACCAGGGGCCTATTTTGACCCCACGAAGTGGGTTAAGGGTTAAAAAATCAACTGAGGTCTTTTGTTTTTAGTAATAAATAATCTGTATGTTTTTATTTATCCCCTTAACAAATAATTACATCCAAGCTTTAAAGTTTCTAATTAGAGAAAAATGATCAAGTTCGATTTCATTTTTCGCTGTAAAATAAAGAATATTTGTCCATACTTCGAAATGCCTTCATATGTGGAGACGTGAAGCTTTAGTAACAGTCGATCTCCTAAAATCCAAAAATGTTAAGTCAGAACTTACCTCTAAGATTTGTTAGTTAAATAACAATAAGTACAAGTAATTTATTTATTTCTTTATTTATCTCCATGAAGTATATATTTGTCTCTTTAATATGTATTGGCTTTTGAGGTTTTTTTTATTTCAAAGCGAAAACTAAAATATACTAATAATGTAGTTATAACCACGTCTCACGGTCTTTCTGATTAAATTTCAATAGCAAGTTTTTACAAGATTTTAAGTTCGGAAAATTCCCTAATACGAGGATGAAATATTCAACTGCCTTTTAAAAAATTCTTTTATAGAATAAATTGTCTGTTGCCTAATTTTATATGAAAAGAAAGCAAAAAATAAAAAAAATTTAATTTCTGAACTGTTGTGATTTTTTATATAAATGAATTGCGAAGATTGCGTCAGGGGAAATACACAAAACAAAAAACAGGTCATTTCTCTAGCATGAAATTTAATCTTCAAGTCAATTTAGCAAACGGATGATGCAGCACAAAGTGGTACTAATTACACAACACAGCGATGACTCCTTCAACTGGTCCTTCATTTTCAACGTAGGTTTACCGTCTGACTATGTAGACTACGTAGGGGCTCGGTCGCAGGCTCGCACGACTCTTGTTCATCCAAATCATTGGCTGTTTACGTCTTTTTCCCTTATGGGGTTATTCGTTGAACGTGAGGGAAATCTAGGGTTGCTTTGTTCCTTTTTTCAAAAATTATAGGATTATTCATTGGACTCGAGTTCCCACATATATTTTATAAATTGATATGCAAGAGGTTATTAATTTTCAAATGTATTTTGCTCAAAAACCTAACGTAATGAATTCTAGGAAAGAAATCATATTTAAATCATATATCACTTATTTAGAGGGGTGAACAAAGTTTCAATACCCAGATTTCTGTTACTTTTATTCGGGTATGATTTAAAACACTGCAAGGAAGTGGTTGCTTTTGTTTTTCGAAATATGTAATAACTTTTAGGGGACAATTATTTTACATAAAAACTGTGGTACTATGTAAAGTAAAGTAAACGCAGTTTTATCTGTTTTTCTTAATTATTTATTTAAATGTATTCGTCATAAATACATTTACTTATACTTGAGATACATTGTATGCTAGCTTCAAGTAATTGTATATTTTTAAGTTTTGGTGGTTATCATTTAACAATTTTCCATTCTCTCACAGAAGTTTTGACTAACATATTGTTCATTTTAGCACATTTAAATCTGCACATCTTATTATTATCCAATTTACCATATATGTATAAGTTTAACACCTATATTTTGATTACTGCGGTTATCTCTCAATACGTCCAGATCCCAAACCCAAGTAAGCCATATCAACAACCTTTACACTTAATTCCGCCGATTTGTGCTTTTTGCAGCCTCATTTGAATATGAATATCCAACGAAAACATAACCATTGAAATGTTACATGAAAGTACATTCCATTTTGCACGAAAGTTTACTAATAATGTAGTTATTATTTAGTTGGTTGCTTATACCTTAGTACACTTAATTCTTATAATTCGTTTTTTTTGGTTGACAAACATTCATTATCTCCATAAAATATTTTTTTTTCATTTAACTTAGTTTTGTGCTTTTACTTTGGTTTTTTATATTATAAAAGTTTTTACTTCACCTTACTTCGAGGGAATAAGATAGGTTTTACGTTTTCTTTTTCTTTTAAATTTGTTTATTGCACTAGGTCGCCTTAATATTTAAATTTTATTCTAGGGTAGGACCTTAATTTATTTAATATTTTCGAAATCCAAATAAGCGTTTCTGAGTTATTTATTATCTAGTGTATTATCTTAAAAATTAGAGAATAAAACTTGTAATTCTGTACGTAATTAATAAAATTTGAGAAACTGAACTACATGTGGTTTATTAGGACATGAACAAGTTGATATTTTCTACTTTTATTTGTATGTAATTAACTAAATGCAATTTCTGACCTTTATGGTTATATCTTATAAGTATTAAATATTTACATTGGCAGTGAATATTATATTCATTGTTAGTATTAATTTATAGAGTGGTGGGCTTGGAATTTCATAACATAAAGGCGGGGTATAGGATAAATACCTTATTTGATTTCATGTATAAGTCTAAAATGATGATGATGTAAAAACATCTGCCTTTGCAATTTGTTAAGAAAAGGGTAATAAATATAAAATTAAATATTTTGGTATTGTTCTTCAAAATGTATTTAACATAAACATGTACTTTGTTATATGGGTTTCAATTGTGAGTAAAGAGTGGTAAAAAGAATTTACGCTCCATATTTGAAAAGTAAAAAAAGTAATTATTAAATAGATTTTGTCATTCTAAAAAAATGAACAATGAATATAAATAATTAATATAATAATAACTAGCACTTACAAAGTAGAAAAATATCAACTTATTTCAAGCGCACTAAAAGTAGATAATTGAACTAAAGTTGATATGAAAACTCACTCGTTAATTTCGTGTTTTAATAAAACATTTCCTTTTGTTCATATTTAAATCTTATTTTAACTCTAAAATAAATCAAGTTTTATTGTTTGCGTATTCTGTTGAAGATCACTTCCCTTACTTACTTCCGTCCGAATGTGTCTATATTTTAATAATATCTGTTCAACAGCGTTACGTACATAGGTACATTATAATTCGTAAAGGTATAAATAGATATGTGATTATTTATTGTTTTGTAGTGGCCTTACTTTTCATTAAAAAATTCGTGTATACATTTAATTAGCTTCACTCGATGAGTTATTTGCGCTCAGTTTCCATGAAAATAAGAATATAATTCTTTGTAATTTGTGTAAGCTGCAGTTAAAATTTATGGAATTCAATTCTCGTCGACAAAAAGCGATTTTTTTTCAGTTTTACATTTGTAACAATATTTTCTTTCTTTATTTTATTTTAAAGCATGATTTTGTTATGTGTTGTTTTACTTTCTTGAATTACATCAAACATTTATTTTGCGTCATTTATTTCTTGTTATTATGAGTTTATTATTTTACGTTTTAAAATTTCCTTTCATACCAAATAAGAAAAGTTGAAGGATTTTCTGCTCTTATTCAAATATTCTACTTTGTATTTGGTTTTGTTTTACACATATATATATTTTTTTGATTATTTTAGCATTATAAGCTTATATTTGTTTGTAAAAAAAATTAAAAAAGTCTCTAGCAAGCAAACTGCTGCAAAAGTTTTTATTAATATCTTTAGAAACTTGATTCATGTTTGATATGGTGCAAAATAAAAGTATATACTATTGAAATTTAAATTCGTTTAGTTATATTTTACGGCTGTCTTAAAACAGTGTAAATGTTTTCTTTAAATAACATTCTGAGCATATCTTCCCTGCTGCTGAATAAATTATATATTAACGATAAAATTTATAATTCCATGTCTGATTTTTTGGATCAAAATATTTTCACAAGTAGGTAATAATATGAAAAGTTGCCATGAAATAGTATACCAGTGATTAAAAATGTATTATAAAAAATCATTTTTACTGATTCAACCAATTCGTTACTAATTGCTGATATTCGTTCAGATATACCCAGAATACTATTCCCGAAGAGACTTCTTGTTTCATTTGAACTAAACATTACTAGCAACACTTTTTTTAACCTCTATTTGTTACCATTTTATTTTAAATACTCACAAAAGCTATACAGAGGTTTCTTGCAAAACTATCGACACATTTGATTCGGAAAAATATTTCCTTATCATTCGTGTCCAATATACTATTAGTCCTTCCATTCACATTTCCATTATCTCATTTATTTATTTACTTTTTTTTAAGAATAATATTCACACATTACCCTTCTCACACACGCAGTACATTTAATTCTTCGTATAAATATGTTTGTGTATACGTATTTTCTTCAATAAAACTTGTTACCAATATTCATTTTATTCCTTTTCTGTTTCCTTAATAGGCACGGTTATAGTTTAGTATTTTTCTCAACATTTTAAAATCTGAAAATGTTAAATAATTGTTGGGAAAAAAAATAAATCACATATATGAAATACGATTTTTATAAATTACATTTCAATTAAACTAAATTTAAGGTAACAAATTAATAAAAATGCAAACTTAATCCGCGTTCAATATTTTCTTACCGATTAACTCAATTCCCTCGGTGCTATGCAATAATATATGATTTAATATTAAGAAAAAAATAATAATAATTATGATATGAATAGAAAAAATATTCTAGATATCTTATTATAAGTTCATGTTTAATTTAAAATTTTCTATTGTAATATGTAAAAGTAATAATTTATTGGTTACCTTTAATTTTTTTCTGAGCTAATGCACTTCCGAAGCAACGCTTCGAACATTAGAATGGAATGTTTACCTGCATCAGAATATCCAAAGCATTATGGTGCTTCGGCTTAAATAAATATTTAACTTTTAGGATATAATTTTGTTATGACTACCGTCTTCATTAGTTGTGCCTTTATTATTATAAAACTCAAAATTGTGTGTTTTAAATATTAGAAAAATGAGCTCAGAATAATATAAAATGAAGAAAGTAGTAAATACTACTGCTCACTAGCATTTTACGTGCTCAAATTTGTGGTACAGTGACCGGAATGGTATGTTGTTCCTTATGGCATAGGCCAAAAATAATATAAAGATAAAAATTGAATTGAATTAAAACACAGTCTAAGGTTGAATGCAAGAGTAAATCAAAGGACCAGGATTAAAATAGGAGTTTAATTTCTGGATTAGTCTCGTTGCGCTACTTCCAACGCAAGTTTTGAAATACAAGTTTATCCGTTCTGGGTGCCGTCCACCCAAGCAATGCCAATAGTATTGAAATATTTAAGATTTTGTCCGGCAAAGCTTTTTTGTTTCGAAAATTTTAGTTTTTCAACTTTAGTTAAAAAATTGGATTAGGTTGGTTAAATAACCAATTGTAAATGAAACAGCGATTGTACGTTAATATGATCAGTAATGAAGAAGATCGCATGGATTGAATATTCGAGACTGATACTGTAGTTGCAGTTCAATTATGGCATACAGCAGCGCAAGGCTTCATGTTATGAACTAATAAATCACAGCAATTTTACGAGTTTTAATTTCATAATAACAATTAAAATATAAAGTTACTATCACAATAGAAGAAAGTGTATTTTGTTAAAAACTCTTTCAAACTCCTTCATTGCATTCATTAATTTAATTGAATTATTACGTTGGCTAATTAAATTCTTCTCCTATGTTTAGTTCGTGATGAAAGCCAATTGGTGATTTTATTATATTTTACTTAAATTTACTATGGATTTTTTCATTCTGTTTTTATTTCACCTTGCCTAATGCTATGTAGAATTCTTAACCAATTAAAATACCTAAATTATACATAGTTTGTTTTTTTTTAAGTTTATAATTACTAAATATTATTATAACTTCAATTTATTGTAGGTGGCAGTTTTCTTTATTTTCTGTTCTACACTTATATAATTATCTAATTAATGTAACGTTTACTTGTAATTATATTTAACCATATAATTAAAGTTTTAAAGTTATTTGCTAATTAATAAATGCATACAGAAACACAATAACCTACAGCTGTTCTCGAAGTGTTCAAATTTATTTTGCAATGTAATGTAAGCCTAATAAAATCTCCACTAAAACCATTTATTTTCAAAAATATTTATAACAATTAGAAACAATTAAACACAAAATATATATGTATGTGTAAATGCTTATGTATTTTTACTTTTATTTATTTATTTACTTTCTTTTGCGATTTAAAAGGGAATTTCTGTTGGTAAAATATCCACTATTAAAGGAGTTGACAATTTTACCATCGTCTTTTAACTCTTCTTTTGCGTAGTTCATTTTATGCGAAAAAAAGGACGGCTAAGTATGTAAATATTGCAAATTCTTTTTAAATAGAAATTCTTTCTCTGTTTTTAGTAATTATTAAGCAACACTTAGCAAACTTTAATCATCATCTTTTGAAATTCATTTTCATATTCATTAGTAAATGCTTTATAAAACAAAAATTTAATTAGTAAATATTAAGTATCACCAAATAAAAGCAAAGTTTTAAACTGTCTTGTTAAAAATTCGTTTATCCGTGTCTATAAATGATTCCCGTTTTTGTCTTGGTCTTGCGTACTTCTAAAATTTTATCTCAAAAGAATATGTTACTTTAATTTTTAAAAGTAATTTGTAAATAATTTTTTACAGATAAACCATAAAGTTGATAAAATCTTTGGCCTTTACCTTCTCCATATTAAAACATTTTGTTGGTCTAATCAATCACTATAGTGTATTTTTTTACTATTGTATTATATTGAAATTTTGTATTTTCATTATTAGTTTTTTTCTTTTTAATGATATTTACAACATAAAACGTAAGAAGATGTAACTAAAAATAAATGTATAAGAACAATTTTTCCAAATGTAGATTTTACGTTCTTTGCTTAAAAGATATTTAAAATTGGGATTTCTTTCGTGTTAAAATAATAGAAATAAATATATTCTGTTTCTTTCTTCGAATACTCGTATTTATGGATAATATTTGTAGTAAATAGTGTAAGAACATTGCCTACGTCTTTCATTTAATTACTGCAATAGTGCAGCAGCAGAAATTGTTAATGGTTAGAAAATTTGCTAAGTTTTGCAATTTTAAACATTAGCAATTTAATATTATCGTATTTAAATCTTATGAAAAGTAATACACATTTAGAAAACGGCATTTTTCCTTGATTTAAAGGAAATATGTAAGAAAATTGCTTGTGAAAAATTCAATTATCCTCTGTGATTTCCATTGTTTCTCATTGACTTGTATAAAAATAGACATTTTTAGATCTTTTTTAGTTTATGAAGGTTATTAAAATGCTATTTTGTTTTTTCATATTATTTTAAATATTTCTTTTACAAATTACTTGATTCACTGACTTCAATACTGATGTGTTTGTATATAATTAATTTTCTTTCATATTTTTACTTTTATTTTAACCTTTTACTTTTACTTTATGTTGTTTTGCTAAACAGTATATATTAGTACTAATTCCTCCAAAAATAAATATTTCTTCTTTTAATGAATGGCTTTTCCAAATATTCTCAATAAATACTTTTTCTTTAGTTTCTGCTAACAATAGCGGTTTGTGCTCAAATGTGCGTTCCCAGGCTTACTCCTATTATTCATTTATATAATTTCGTTTTTTATGTTTTACAACTAGGTTATCAATATTTATATATATTTAGTTTATACCAAGCTTTTATAATTTTCTTTTTAGTATAAAAACTTATAAAGTGAATAAAACTCTGCATTCTTTGCAAAAAAAAACATTCTTTTATGTATTAAGGAAAATACAACGAAATTATTTTTAGAATGCTTTTAAATAACACATTTACCATTTATACTTAACGTTTTATTTAATTTGCCTTTAAATATTTAACAATATCTAAAACACGAAAATAAGAACAATTCCCAATTGATAAAACATTGCAAGTGCAATATGATTTTAAACATTAAAGGGTTATATTTATTACAAATTGCTTCATACAAATAATTTTGTTTCAGCAAATCTTCCTTTCTTATTTTTTTATACCTCATTTGCGAATAGCAATGACTTTTATTATTCAAATTATTCTAAAAATAATTATTTTTTTCTTGTTCCCCGTAAGTATTTACAGAGGATCTAAGATCGGGAGAGGCAGAGTGCTGGCACACGGCAGTTTTACATGGTTCCAAAGAACCTGGCCTTAAAGATCAAATTTTAACTATTGCGTGCCGCCTCCTTCTCGTATTGTAAAAAAGATGGACTACCATTACTTTCTAAAATCGAAACATACGTCAACGCCAAAATTATAAACAATTTTGAAACAACTTATTGAAATTTGGCTTAAAATCCATACTTCATATTAGCACCGTATCTTTTGTCTTTTATATTATTCAGGTCCCCTCATGACAATTAATTAGAAGATTTTGGTAAATTAGATAAAAGCATTTTATTGCAAATTATATCTTATATTAAAAATTATCACAGATTTTTTTTTCTTTTGAGAAATTAGTATAAAATTAGTATCAATTCTACATGGTAATTAAATAGATAGATAATATTTGGCGTTACATTAAAACGAGTTTGTCAACGAATTGGAATTAATAAGTCCGATAAAAATTCCGACCATGACCTAGTTGAAGAGATTACATATGTACGTTTTATGTTTAAAATAATGAAAATATTAAAATTCTCTAATTGAATCTTAAATATGTTAGAAATAGAAAAAGAAAGTAACAATCTTATATTATATTATTAAGTTATATTGTTTACGAATTTAAAAAATAAATTCCAATTCAAGAAAAATGTATACTACGCCACATTGCTGTATGTGAGGTGTATGTAATCCCGTAAATCTAAAGTACATTAGGATACTCTGTCAATAGCAAAATGTCACGAATAGGCAATGTGCATTAAATTTTGCGAAATGCGTTTTACATCAATTTTTCGTACATTTATATGAATAAGTATAAATAGATAATTTTTGAGGAGATACCAAATATAAATACATGTAAGAAATTTCTCTTTAATTTCGTTTTTATATAAACTTCCCGCATTTAAATAGTAGAAGGTAAACAATTTTCCTGTAAGAAAAAAGAAAAAACTTTCAAAGTAGACATATTATTTTGTAAAATTTGAAATACACTTTTATTAAAATTTACCAAAATTTTCTATTTTACCACCCCAAAAGAATGAATTTTGAAAAAGAGTTCTTTGATACCAAAGAAGTAATGACTATGTACGCAAATTTTCAAATAGTAACAACCTACAAAAGTAAACCTCTAAAAATGTTTAAATGACATCAGATAAAAAATATATCTCTTTTTTAAAATACTTACTGCTACCTAGAAATTTTTTTTTCCATTTTCGTGGCCTTTCTTCTCCCATTTAACTTGTATATAATTCTAAATATTTTAGTATTACAATTTAATGCTCCTTCGTTTTCACCTTTACACATCGCCTTGGGTATCCTATTTTTATTTAATATACCTTTGACCAATAGAGTCAAATATACTTTTCACTTAAACAGGTATCTAGCCTTACTGTAATTTGTTTTCCTTGTTTTGCTTTGTTCGTGATAACACCAACTAATATTTTGGTTATTCATTTAAAAAGAACATATGCTGTGAAAGTAATATCAATTTCTTAAATGCGTGTTCTGTAGAAGATCTCACATAATTTGCACAGGACGAAAATACTTTTAGACATTAAAATATCGACAACTGTGTCCCGGCTGATAAACATGTGTTCAAGATTGAGTTATCGTATAAAATAGCTGGTTTTATAGGATATTTGCCCTTCATTGCTTCTCATTACCTACATATATCTGGTATATATGTTAGTTTTCATAAAATCACATTCTCTTTACTTTACTTCTTAGCATCTAGGGAGTATTAAGATATCAAAGTGAAATACAAAATCTTCTTGGACTGGCTTGGTTTATATATGTATGTATACATTTCTTCTCTGAAGTAGCAACATTTCTCTGCAGTATGATATCCGTTTTTTGTGTAAAAGTAACATTAAAATAATTATAGAAATGATACACGTCTTTTTCTTTCCTATTGGGCGAACTCGATATTTCTACGTGGTGAGCTTCCAGCGCTACTTTGTGAGTCGGTTTTCTTTAAAATGGACACATGGTGGCCTTCACCACTCCGATTTGGATATGCTATCACAGAATCCTGTTTTGCCAAACAGCCACGGCGTTGGTCAGCAAATGAAATGACAGAATCCTGTTTAACTAAATGATGTCTTCTTGGTTCTGGAATTAAAAAAAGATACATGCTTTATTCGTCTTATATTTCTAACAGCATAAAAAAAGCTAGTTTCTACTCGTTTCAAATTAATTATTAATTAAAAATGATGGTGAGATAAATGTTTATGTATTTTTCTAGTATATTATTTAATTAAGCCGATTATATTTTTATTGAAAATCGTTTTTTATCAAATTAAACACGTCGTTTCTGTTCTTCCATCAAAATAAACTTCCTTACAAAGAGTGAATTTTATTGCTCAATTTCATTTCTATCTATCCATAAAATTCGAGGAGAGAAATTGCAAATAGTAAAATTAGATGTTGTAAACATATTTTTCTTGATTTTTAAACAATTTTCACAGTCATCAATTTTGTATAAATTGCTAGCTATTTAAGAAAATTCGCAATTTTATTTATTTGCTTTTAACAATCTGTAAACGTAATTGGCGGAATATTTTTTTTTATTTAATAACACATTTATAGCATTTTAACTTTTTCTGCCTAAAAAGCATTTTAACTCTTTTTGACCCAATTAAAACATACACATTAAATATTTAATAGCAAACTGTCGTGATTTGTCTAGAAAAGCAAAAAATTTAGGCTTTATGAATGCATGGAATACAAAAATAAGATTTTAGATTAAAGATTTGTCTAACTTACCGCAGTATTTATCAATTAATAATATTATTTTGGAAATATTAATTTGGACTTACCTGGTCTTTGGTCGGCGAAGGATATAACAGAGTCCTGCTTAACAAGCTGATGTCGCTTGTGTTCAATAAATGAAACAACGCTATCCTGACTAGATAGTAGTGGCTTTCTATTTTCAAGATAGGAAGTTTGAGTGTCTTGTTTGCAAAGTATTCCCCGTCGTGAATCTATTGAAATGCTATCCTGTGTGGAAAAGGACTCTCTCTTTGATAGATCTGAGTCTTGTCGCATTAATTGTCCACGTTTTGTTTCAATATAGGAAATTTGTGAATCTTGTTTAGCCAGCGAATGTCTAGAGCCGTGGCTGTCCTGTTTCAATAGCATTTGTCTCGATGCATTACTATTTTGTCGGGAGACGATACTTCCGCTCTCTTGCTTGATAAGCATTTGCCTGGAACCATGAGAATCCTGTTTAAGGAGGGATTGTCTTGACACGCTACTATCTTGCTTAAGGAGCATTTGTCGGGAAAGGTTACTATCCTGTTTGGCGATAATATTATGCTTACGGCTTAGGTTATGTTCATAGATGTAGGAAACTGCATCAGACTTTGCGGATGGACTGCATGGACCCTTTTTAGTGCTATTTTGGTAATGTGACGACTTCCGTGTACTTGTCGATGACGAAGCTATTGCAACGTTATCGTAATACCTGCAAAAACAATATTAATAAAAAAAATTAATAAATAACTTTTGACCCATTATAATCTTATGGACTGTCATGTCAATAAATTTGATACATTTACTAAAAAGTATTTCGAGATGAAATGAAAGTTTTTATTGGATCAAATTATTTTTTTAAATCTACTAATATTCCATAAAATGTACCTTAATCTCCCGCAACAAGTTCGAGATTTTATTATAGCTGCGAAACCCCGGCGATATTTTTTGTTGAAAAATGCATACAAAATAGGATTTATGCATGAATTCGACGAGCCTAACCATTGTGCTAGAGGTGTGATGGTGTTGATTATTTCATCCTCCTCCACACTTCTCTCGCCTCCTTTAATATATACTTTTAGATGAAAAAGCCGCTTTTTTTATAATATACACTATTAAGCTTACCTAGTTTAAGCCTGGCAAAAATAACATACAATGGCAGCCATGAAAGGACGAAAAGGATAACAACGGCAACGAGCATCTTAACAACTTTAACTTTTGACTTCTGCTGCAATCGGTCCATCTGAGCATCTTTTGAATCTCCAGGAATTGATCGAGTCCACACCTTGATCCAAATAAGAACGTAGCAGATTGTAATAAGTGCCATTGGCAGGAGGTAGCATGCCACCAAGTTGGCTAGTAAAAAATATAGATTTCCATCGGTACCAGGTGGCCAGACTTCTATGCAGAGAATAAGTCCAGGTGGAGCATTCTGAACATTCGTGACAAGTTCGAAGAATAGTGCCCATGGTATTGTTGAGCTCAGTGCGATTATCCAAATGCACAAAATCATGAATCGAGCTCGTCTCTTTGTCATCTGCTTCAATGGCCACCAAATTGCCAGAAATCTGTAAAAAATTAACAATAAAAGACCTTTAGAAAATATCTACGAGCAGGTATGAACAAAGAGTGTGATCCAAAAAGTATTTTTCCTGTTCATTTTTCAATTAAAGTATTAAAACTCAGATGAAACAATGTGGTCCACTATGCGGGTTCTTATTGAACTTTCTACGCTTGGAATTTAATTTATTTTCTCACTTTCAGAGAATAATAAATTTCAATTAGATTATTAAAAAATTCTCCTTGTTTACAGGCTTTTGTTGTTCACTTGATTAAATAAAAAAATATTTAATGTTACTTCAAAGACAAAAAAATTTAATTCATAACCCGTGCGTACCTACCCTCATCAGAATATTTAGGGAGTGCTGCTGAAAAGATTTTTACTCTGATACCGCTCTATATAAAAATGTATGCATAAAAAATTAAATTACAAACCCTTTGAATGCTGGAAATTTATGATTTTCTTATGTATTTTCTGTATTAGTATAATATTGTACTTAACATAGTTAAGTAAATACAGCACGTTTACAGAACAAACATTTCAGAGCAGGATCCAAAATAAATTTTAATCGTTTTATTTATTCTTATGATTTTATAAGTTGTGGGTTCAATGAATGTAATTGTAACACAAAATAAAGGGGAAGATAATCATAGTACACATTATATTTACATATCGCTTTAATATATTTGTTCTAAGCACTTTCCTTTTTATTTCGGTAAACTTTTAAACATTTCACAAAAAACTTAAAGGGCGTATAGGAATGAGAGCTAACAACAATTCGATTGTAATTTCAAGATCATATATCAACTGTAATCAAATGCAGCAGTCAGGGTTCCAGGGGGATCAGAAAATAACGTGACTAGGTTGTTAGCCGATCAATTGGCTAACTAGTCGGATAACTAATCAAATGATAAGTTGTTCAGCTGAATGAGTCACTAGTTCAAGCGGTCAGACGGTCATGAATCAGAACAACTGCTTAGACAATCAGTCTATTAGTCAAGCAGTCGGGTATGTGGTCGAATGGTCAGGTAGTCAGACGGCCGACAGATCATCAAATTTCAAAAATCTTTCAAAAATGCAGGACATCTTCAATTTTCTTCAATATTCAATGAATATAAAAAATGTGTCCATTGTTATAAATTATTATAAAGTACTTAGAGAAAATTATTGGAGTCCCTTTTTGTTAATAGTATGATAAATACATGAACAACTTTCGAGTTTTTCGGATATTATGAACGTAATTTAAGGCATAAATTTTAAGTCATGTTCTAAATTTAACACGATCTCTTCTTCTTTCGCTTTCCCAAAGTTGTTAAAAAATTAATTTGTACTAGCCTACTTTGCACAATATGTGATCGGATTTCATAGAAATTGCAACTCACTTGTCTTAACGTAAAAAGTAACATACATAAAATTGTCTAAAGTTAATTTTATTATTAATATGATATTTACATACGATAGAAAAGAAAAAAAATACTCTCGCGAAAGCGAAACTATGAGTGGAATATAAAAGAATAATAAAAACATTTCAATTTTGAATATTTTTAAGTCTCACATCCAAATAAAGAGAAAAAAAGTGATGCATACATAAGTTGCAAATTCGTGCAATAATATGTAATGAAAAAAGTGGTATAACTTTTAGAATCAACTTTCGAAACTACTTCACAACTGTTACTTGATAACAATTTTCAATTGTTTGAACATGCTAAAGTGTTCTTAGTACTTTTGAGTAAGTTGATTTTGTAATTGGATTTAACAGTTGCCAGGCTTCTTTACTTCCAAAACAATGTCACCAAGATTCTTAATCCGTGAAATGAAATTTTTATTATGCATGAAAAAATACATAAAAGTGAAGTGGAGGAACCACAAGGAGTCTTGAAGTGGTTTATTCACCGAAAAAGATCAATTGCTTAAAATTTCTGCTTGCTTTTATACCTTCCTTTATTTTTTATTGGCAGATCCATAAATATCTCCTGGCTTGAATAAATTTATGATTTAAAAGCACTTCAAGTATTTTATTATGAGCTAACAGTTCAGTTAAATAATTTGCATTGCAAATTAATAAAAGCGTGAATATTTAAACTTTGACTAATTGCGAATTTACAATTAGGGTTAGTAAAACCGATTTACTATTAACGTATTTTATCGTAATTAATAAAGGCTTTATTTTGATGCATTCATTCTTATTAAATTTTAATGAAATTTTAATTCTTGTCTTGTGGATGTGTCAATGTATCAGTAAATATTATATTTAAAGTATTAAAAATAATTTTTGCAATTACTGGTATTGTAACAGACAAATTCTTTCTAATATTTTAAAATAGGCATACAAGAATTAAGTACCTGAGAGTTCTAAGACCCTTGCCATTCGGCTGAAAGGCTGATAGGTTATTTGAACCTTTAAGGTTAGTGCTGAGGTCGTTCCAATAGGACCATCAAATAAAAAATATTAACAAAAGATTAACAGTTCCAGTGAAAAAATTTTATGGTACAATAGCTGGCAGAAACAAGATAAATTTATGAAAACCATATCAATAAGACTTTATTGCTATTTTATCAAGCATTACATTTGTCGGTCAATTTGTGTCCATTTGGAGGTTGGTGGTAATCTTTAATCGTCCAAAATAAGCCATGTGCCAAGGACTTAATTAAACCCAAAGCTAAACAAAAACGCCTCCATGATTCGGATCAGTTAGTGACATTAGTAATAGTTGCTTAGGCTGTCTCCAGGCCGTAAAGGAAAAAAGGGAAAGGACCAAGTTGTAACCGATGTTCTTGAACTTGAGAGGAAGTGATTGCCATCACGCCATACCGAAAACCCCGGTTTGAGTAAAAAGCCACAGCTTGAAAAGCTAACAACAATAATATCAAGTTAATTAATTGTACAGGACACAACTAGCCTGTGATACGGTCAATATCGTTTGACCCTGACAGCCGGAAATTTCACTTTCTTCTGCGAATTTAAGATGGGAACAAAGAAACAAGCTGGTTCAACTTGATGGTACCGCTGCGTGCTGAACCGCAGGAGGTCGATGCCCCCTTAAGAATATCTTCTTAGATAAATAGAAATGAAAATGTATAAAAGGGAGTCGAGGCATATTGTCGACTCCTCCAGTTTAGGATGGGAGCCGAAGGGATGCTGGGGCCAACATGAAAGCATCAGAGTTCATAAATCTTCACACGACAAGTAATTCAGAGGTTTTTGCTTTTGCTGTGAAAGACCCCACCCTATATCAATGTTGTGACAAGATAAGATTCTTGTTTTAGGAGGCTTATTTAATGAAGGATTTTTCTGGAATTCGTGCTCTTCCTTTCAGTGGGATTTGGTAGATTTTTCTGTTGGAATACACCTTAAATTGTTTAGATTCATAACTTAATGTTTAGGTGCTTAATTATATATGACAGTAACATCTCATTCTATCATTAATAATATTTTGAGTAGACTCATAGTGAATTAATATTAAATTAACTCAATACATCACAATCACTTAGGGAGTATACCCGTTTTATTACTCCTTTGAGAAGGGCAGAAGCTCATTATGATTTTACGACGTATCTCTTGTGATATTAAAAAAATTCTTTAATCAAAGGAATTTATTAATTTATATCCACTTTTATTTAAATATTTAAGAAACATAACTGACGGATATCATCACTTCCTTTTTATCGTCCGAGATTCAAAAATTTCCCAAAGGATACGCAGTCTTTTTAGCTGGGAAAGGAAACAAAGGTTTCTTTTTCACTCCGTGAGTGTTTCAAGACGCTTTCCATTATACATAAATTTATAGGATTATGAGAAACATAAAATCTTCGTGTTTTTGTAAAAATATGCAAATGAAAGATAAAATGATTTTAATGAACGACCTCTGCTCATTCAAAGTGAATAAAAAATAATGAAAGTAATAAGGATGAAAATGTTTAGGCTTTAACATTATCTTGCCAATAATTTCTCAGAAAAGACGGATTTTTGTGTTTTTCTTGAGAAACACTTGAAAAATATTATTGTTTTTATAGAGTTCATTTCAAGTCATCATTCGTGGTGTTAAAATCCTTGGAAAATTTATAAATCATATTAAAATTCTTAGACAGATAAATTTTCTGAAACGTTTTCAAAAATAACCCTTCAACTCCTAATGCTAGTACTAAGGAGATACTTTCTAGAAAACTGTGAGGAAAAATATAGGAATATTTTGAATCAAGTTCTGTTTATGGATACTACATAAATTGAAGCCATCTTATGCCGACATTGGAAATTTTTCTTCTTTAAAACATTTTTTGTTATACTTTAAACTATTTTAAATAAATGAAAAATAAAAATATTGGTAAAAATTTTAAAATTAAATAATAGGCCTTTTTTTCAAATATTGGACCTACAAAAGGAAATTCCGTGTTTTGTGTAAAGATGTTTATTTGCGAAAATATTAAAGCGCACTATCCAGCCAATCACGAGTTACAGAAGTCCAAACATTAGCCAATTACTTATGTAGAAAAATTTATTTCTATTAGTAATAATTCTATATGCTATTCTATGATTCTTTATAAAATATACATACAATACAATATAACATACACTTTTGACTTTTCACTATAAATAGATTATTCAGGAATTTCCTCTGCAACTACCAGGAATATTTTCACTTAGTGATGTTTTTATTTTGAAAGGTTTTGTTCAACTACGTTATGGTAGAAAATATTGCAAAGCACGTCTAACTACCCCAGGAGTGAAAGACAAATTAATTACAAGAAGAAATTTGGTGTTGTGTTGTCGACAAGGCGTCCAACTACCGCCGGCGTGTGATGTCAAAACGTAATCGCCTGAGCTTAAAGACGAGTCGAAAATAAAATTCCCAACCTGAAACCTCTTCTTCTTAATTTTAAATACAGTTTATATCTTGCAAAAATTTTCTTATATGAAATTCAGATGTGATTTAAAAATATGATAAAATTCTAAAATCTTATAATATAGGGAATATAACAATATCGGTCTCCATTAAATTATAATTGAACCTTATATCCTTCAAAGTATTTCATCTTAATTATATTAAAATTTTTAGAAATAAATTGATGGGGTCTAAGCGCGTTCTCTAGATAAAAACAAATTACAGGCAATTACGATCGTCCGTTCCTTAATCAAGAAACCGT
The DNA here is from genome assembly GCA_001932985.1 of Proctacanthus coquilletti. Lineage (NCBI taxonomy): Eukaryota > Metazoa > Arthropoda > Insecta > Diptera > Asilidae > Proctacanthus > Proctacanthus coquilletti. The sequence continues at coordinate 312,794 of MNCL01000166.1, forward strand.
GACACAAAAAACTGCGAAATCAGGTTAACCGAAACAGAGTCAAGGCCAGCCCTTCCGAGACATACGCTAATTACGGAGCATTATATTCTAATCAATATCTTAGAACAATACAAACCGAAAGAAAAGTCGTGACTTGGATTTCACTTTCATTCACTGCTTTGTCCGTGAGATATTCCAGGAGCCAGTTCTACGAGGATAGAAAACACGTGTTTATTTTTCCCACTCTTACCTGACCTTGGACTACCAGTAATCAGACCCGAATCGCTGGTAATTGAAGTGTCCACAAATTTTCGAAACGATGATGAAAAAGTTTCATCGTCCGCAACTATCGCCACCAAATCGGAGGTATTTTGTGCGAAAATAATCAAGACAGGGCCTATGCCGTGAATAGCAAGAAAACTGTTCAACCAGCCAGCCAGGCGGCGTCTCAATGTCACCACCCACACTATCCAGCCGAGGAAGATTTTTTGTTCCTTAAGTTCTCAGCTCAGCATAAAGACGACAAAACCACTATCTCGTACTTCGCTCCATCTCAGGGTTAAACGTCTCCTCTTCGGTTTCGATTTCATTAATGAAAATGCGTGTGACCACCCCTCTGAAAGTGGAAGGTTGGTTCTTTGAGGAGAGCACCGAATCCTTAATGAAGATTTGACTTTTAGTGCACACTGGGTGCCATTTCCTTACAAGGAAACAATTCCCTTAATGGCATGTCATCAAGACCAAAGAGAAGAAACTGGGAAAAAATTGATGTGGTCGACCCAGTGACAGGCCAGTGCTTACTTGTCGGTTGATTCCTCCAGCATTTGCAAGTATCCCTGGCAGTCATCCGCCAAGAAGGTTAAGGTTGTAGCTTACCCTTGAAACCCATCGTGGATTTTGTGTGGGTTGCGTCCGACGGAGACTATTAGAGAAGTGCAGAATTAAGCGCTAAATGCTGATGGAGCTTTCAGCACTTCAAAATGGGTTTCGAATTTACTCAAATTGCGGAGGAGTGGGTTTTCATTGAGTTTGGTTTGGGGATTTCGTATCGCAGGCAGTGCACATAAGCACTTTAAAGTTATGACTTCATAAAAAAAGGGTAAGACTACCCAGCTCCAGCTTCATTAACTGCTCTCGTAAATTCGTGGGATTTTCGCAATCCTCTTAATTTATTAAATTTTAGAGTACGGTACAGGGTCATGCATTCGATAAAGATTCGCTCAACTTGGCTTATGCAGAAAGTTTTATTGTTGATGAAATTCGTTCGTTCGGGACCATCGTAAGCAATCCAAGAAAAGAAATCGATGAATCGAGAGGAGCATTTGATTGATGGCTTAGGCCACGCACACGTTGTAGATTGGATTTTACCTGATTTTTTTCTAATGTCAAGAGTTCTTCGATTGATTTATTACAGGCATGGGTTTAACACCGCCGGTGACAATTTCATGATCGTTACTTTGTGACAAGAAACGGCATGTGACTGCGTTGCCACACAAAAACGCTTCATATATCTGGATGCCGAGCAATTTTCGATAAAAACCTGTTGAATGTAACGCGAAGCTAATTGAAATCCAATGATTTTATTTAAATTCGCTCGATAATGCAAAATACGAAAGAAGATTAAGTCGGTGCACTGTGCTGTCGTTACTGCTTAGATATTCCGAGGGTCACTGTGGAGAAAATTGTTACAGTTTATGCCATTCACCGTCATAAATTATGCATAACTTTATTAATGTTATTATTTTAACAAGATTATTACGCATAAGTGTATAACTTATTTCTTAGATGTAATCGCGTGCAATATAAAAAAAGCCAAGGTGATTAAAGTGAAAGTACACGGTGAGTATAGCACTATAAAATATTCTTCCTTCTAATAATTTCCTCTTCCGTATGTAAATTAAATAAAAATGTACAGTAGCTTTTAAATACATATTTTTTATTAAGTTCTTTGCTAAAATTATGATTCTATACAAAGATAAAAGATTATATAAAAAATTTCGAATTTACAAAAAAGCCAGAGATATTATAAAATTTCTATGAAAATATGAAAATATAATATAAGAGTACTTTAATTTGAAATAAAATAATAATCGTTTACTACTTTAAGCTACATTTAATAACTTTTATTTTCGGTAGTTTTTCTATCACTAAGCTTCAAATTCGTGAACTATAAGAAAATATCAACTCTATCGATTTAATCAACTCTATCGGTTTAATTCTTTATTTTAACATTTGTATTATTAGAAGTTATTGAAATTGGCTGGAAGTGTTAGGATAAAGTTTACAACTAAGAAAATATTCCGCAGAATATTTTGAAGTGAATATTAAAAAAAATTATAGATATATCTTCATAGTGTTTGAAACTCTTTTATATTAATTTTTTATACTTTTATTACTTATTCAGTTTTATTCAAATATTCAACAAATTCGATTTGGCTACGATTTAACAGAAAAGTGCATAGTTATTTTTCTAAAATCAACTCAGATTCAATTTGAATAATCCATATCGTTCAATAAAACGCTAATATTAAGATAAACACATCATAATACATAAAATTGTATGTTATACCGATGTATGTATATTGAAAACACGAAACTATGCGTACTTCTGTAAACACAATCTCTCTCCAGTGGTACATATTTTCAAATTTTATGGAATCTACGAAAGAGGTTGATTGTCAAGGCTTACAACTCAATCAAAGGAAAGGAAATGGTCTTGAACGCCCGCTAAACAAGTTGCCTAGTTAACCGGTATTGTAATTTTGTAGCAATTTCAGGCTAATATTGCATCAGTCATAAAAACACACCGACATTACTAGGTGTGATTATTTAAAATCGATAATTAATTGACAGTGATTAACGCATTGTTGTCCCTGAATCAAAATGGACAAAGTTGACAATAAATGGTCACATGCCCGAAGAGATAACGTCTAAGGTTGATTAATTCAAAGGTATGGCCATACCAGAAACAAATACCTAAATGGAAGCCCGCTACGAAACTATGGATAGGAGGATCACAGGTAGCCTTAAACGTACATGAGAGTATTCATAACTCGTCGTATAATAAGATATTGCAGCACTTTGAAACTGATAACAGCTACTGGTTTCTCCTTACATTTGCAGGTACAAAAGAAAGGTAATGGGTTATGGTGCTGTGGAATTGTCGTGGCATTAAGGCTCAAATGATGCTATCATATTCGCCGATAGGGGACAATGGGAAGCCCAATCGACTCCCAAATGAGGAGGTTTTCCAGCATAATGATTGCTTAATTGGCTGCTGATTGTTCGCGCTGCTATTACAGCTAGGAGTTATGGAGCTACAAATTACCTAACAATTGACTTTGCAAGCTTTGTTCAACTTGCTCACATCCGAGATATACAAATTTACTTATTTATTGTTACCAAGAGGGCTTAACTCTGGAAATATTTTCATTACGGCTGATTTCACATGCATTCCTTCCCATTTAACAATATCCACCTACGTGCTTAAAGACTTAAGTAAAAATCTAGATTTTATAATTTTGGTTTAAACAGCATTTCGACGCTAAAGCTTACTTTCAATTGTTGTTATTGCACTGTTTAAATTATCCAGGTTTATAGTTTAAACTAAGTACATACATATGGCAAATATGTTTTTCTTTGTGAATTTACGTTTTACACTTTTCAAAAATCGTTGAAAAACCCAAAAGAAAAGTATTTTAGGTAATGCGACACTCATAATTTTCGTTTAATCTAAATAGACCTCATCACCAGCATTCTCAATTTTTTCCAGTTATAACGATTTTCAAGTAAATAGAAAAAGAAAAGGTAAATTTATATTGTTTAAAGCACTTGTGTAGCTTCATAATATTTATTTTATTTCACTTTATTTTATTTTCTCAAAGAAATTGTTCACGAAACTTTCAAGGAAGATAAACTGCTACCAACGAAAACAAATAAGGATCAGAGCAGATATTGTTCTCATCGTGTTTGTGTTCTCTTGTTTACCTCAATAACACATCCTGACCGCTGGGCTTTTTCTGGAGACGATTTCTGAGCAGCTTACATGCAACCAAATAAGCAAAGAAAAAATAATAATAATCAGAGCATCACTACCATAAAAGCGTAGTGACTTCCACTCGCCCAGCGACCTTGTCGTGAAACCTAGAAGTACGACCCATTTAAATAATACCAAAACCTAATTCATAAGAGAAACCTTTCGGACAGTTGTCCATGACCTCTGGACTGACGTGAATTATAGGTTGTATCGATTCTAGGAAAAGATCAACTCTTACGCGATATTAGTATCCTCATGCTCCTTAAATGAACACATCGTTATATATACGAGTACCAATATATCCATGTGTCCAGCCGAAGGTCGAGCTGGCGGATACGACAATTACGCCCATCAAATATGCCCTTCCTTAGATTTGCTGAATATCCGAAAATGAAAGTTGTATCTTCACAATTTTTACGACTAGCCAAGGTCAGAACGGGATTTGATTAATCTTTTTCGACTAGGATGCTTTTTGGAGGACGCGAAACAAGATGAATGGATATTGCAGAATTTTATGACGTAATACATCTATTATGTTCGCCGTCCAAAATTGTCCTGGTCAGTTTCACTGGCTAATCATTGGATCCTTTCCAGGGTCTGTATCGAAAATGTGTCGGGTATTATGATACCCAGACTAACCAGGATATGATGATGATTAATTGTTTAGAGTAAATGTAACCGGCCTTGAATTGTGATCATCATTGATTAGTTTCAACGTCCAAATAATGCTTAGCCCTGCACGTTTCCTCCAAGGATCGATTTTAGTGTTTCTTTAAAGCCGGTTTATAGCACATTCCCAAGTTCATCGACCACGTGCCTGAAATGGTCTATTTGCATCACTTCTTTCACTTTTTCACAAAGACAGGCTTTCCGTTCATCGTCCAAGCCACTGGTCCGATTATTCAATCTTTCTTAACAAAATGTGGGATTTTATTTCGTTTAAGTTGAAAATAATTTGAATATCCCCGGCAAGAAATTCGATAAGATTTAGCAAGTTTCAGCACAAAGAAGCCAAAGACATTTTTATTACCAGAGGAGATATCCGGGAATTCCTTAATGATCTCTTGAGATCCATTGAGAGTATTACATTTGCTAAATCTAAAACTTTTCGTAAATTACGCGTACTTTCGATAATTAAACCTAAAGAGTTTGTTACCAATGAATCCCAGAAACAAAAGCGGAGCAGCAAATTAATTGAAGACCTAGAAACCTGTTCATCTCCGTGCCCTTCAGGATAAATCCTTCATTTGTACTAACCTTCGAGTTAATTTCAAAGTATTTTCTTAATGAATTGCGCTCAGGTAGAAATTGATTTACATTTTTGATTGAATGTTATTTAAATAATTTTTATATGTAGACAGGTTGTTATTTGAAACGATACAATGTCGCGTGTGATAAATCGGTTTTACAAATACATGTTCATATTTAAGCCGGAGGTATTGAAAAATCTGTGATTTACCTTTGCAAATTGTTTTACTGAGAAATTTTTGTTCTGTTCAAATTACGAAAGCAGTAGGAAAAGAGACTTTGTGAGTTATTGTACTTACGAAAGGAAATTCAATTATACTTGATTGAGATTTACTTGGGTAATGAATTAATTAATTAATTAATGGATATTGTAGAAAATGAAAAATAAGCTATCAGGGTGTAAATTTAAATTAATCTATTTATTCTTTTGGGATTTCTATAGAATGATGTAATATAAAATATTGGTCCGTTTCTGTTCTTACTACTTTTTCTTTATCTATATATGTAAAGTGGCATGTTCTGACTGACTAAATATAAATTTAAATATAAATATGAAATCTAGTCTGTAATTTTATTTTAAAATGTAAAGACTCAAAAGGAAGGAATTTTTTCAAATTTCAACCCCTAAAGGGGTCATAAGACGTTCCAAACTTTAAAGAAAATTGCTTCCTGAGATATGAAATAGAAATCAATGTATACTGGATACAATTTTTTGTGTGCACGAATTAAAAACGAATTTTGATGAAATTTAGCCCAGTAGTAGCTTATAATTTCGGTAACATATTTTTTACAATTTTTTAATGTTTCTTTTCTTTTTATTTGCGATCCCGTAAAAGTATTTTATTTTACTATAAACAAAATCATCAACTTGTCCGCGGCTCTTTTGATTTCTCTTTTTATAAAAAGTGACGTCTATGCGTACGTAGTCGCGGGCGTAGCCAGTATTATATATTACTAATAACAATATCTTTATAATAAATCTAGTCAACTGCAAAAGAAAATAATAAAATTTCCGATTAAAAAATGTTATAGACGGCATTCACTTGGATCTCAATATGTAGATATATAAAAGAATATATGAAGAAAAGTGACAAGAAATTATGCAATCATCAAAGATAAGTAAGCTTGCAAACTAATGGGACATTTAAAAAATTAAATACTATTCTGGCCTGCATTATATTTTCATGTAGTATCGTTAAAACTTTAGATAGCCGCCAACAGCATCGATTTCGATTTTAATTTTTCAAAATCTAACGCATAGTAAAATATCATTAGCAAGGATAAATTACATTCATAATCGCCTACTTTCATCCATAAGGAGAACTACTTTGTAAAACTGTGTGTTATATAATCTTGAAAATTCTTAATGAAAATCATACCGGCTTGTAAGAACTCTATAGAAACAAAAAAACGGATGCCGGAACATGTAATTGCATATTTTTATTACTGCTTTTTAAATTTAAAACGTATATATCTTTCAAAACTATACCACACAAAGTGTGAAATAAATTACTAATTTCTCTGCATTTATTACATTTAAATAAATAGCATTGTCACAAGAAAAATAAATTATTCCAGATTTTCTGCATGAAAGCGTATAATTTCCACTTAGCATTCATTGATCTTGCTCTAGACAATTCCTCATTACCTATTCTGCGTGAAGTTAATTAAATTCCGGGCTGTATATTTCACCCTGTTCACAAATAACATATTTGCACAACTTTACATAGTTTTGTTTGAATATTAAAATCATTAAAGCGTGCGATAGTTGTCTTACTCCAGAATATGTTAGCATGTGCGGAGGAAGGGCCTTTCCAAATCTCGCATTGTGACCGAAAAAAAGAATAATAATAATAATAATTATCAGCTATTGTCCAAAAAAATGTGATCACACTTTGATTAAAATTAAATGATTTGATTGAACAAACTAATGGGACATGGCTATCGGTCACACCTTGAGAATATCAAACGAGAGTATTACCAGATGATTGGTTCTCAGAGAGGTGCAAACGGTGGAAGAATCAGATAAGCCTAGCTTAATTACGACATCCGCGGCAACTAATGGGCCCGATGCAGGTAAAATTCCGGTAAAACTCTTTGCGGCCGCTGGGAGACACGACAACTTCTCGCGGAATATGTGCTCAAGTACGGACCGTCGTCAGCGGAAGACAGGGTTCTTACTTCTTTCGCTCTTGCCTGGCGTCTTGAATTTCACGGTTGAGTACTAATCCAATCCATTGAAACGTTCGTAATAATTCATGTCTTAAGCCATTCATTGTTTGGTGGACCCAGATGACTATGACCGGGAGTAGTACAAGCGGCGAGAGTGGCTTTATGGCCGCTGGTATACCTTCTTGATCCCACCAAATCACCCACCTAATGATCGCATGTCGATATATAAACTCACCTGGATGCTGGAAAAACCATCAGTTACTTCTTAAGCAATCAACAGCAGTGATCGTCTACGGTATACCAAAAACCCAAAACCTTTCAAAATGTTCAAATTGGTATGCTCGCAGTGGTTGCAGGGTGAACTAAGTTATTGACTATATTATTGGATTTTGCAGTTCGTTATCTCCTGCATCTTGGCCGTCGCCTGTGCCGCCCCCGCACCAGGAATTCTTGCTGGACCCCTGGTCCATGGCCCGGCTGCAGTAGCAGTCCATGCTGCTCCCGCTGTAGTCCATGCCCCCGCAGCTGTAGCAGTCCATGCTGCACCAGCCTTAGCGGTTAGCCATAGCAGCTCGTAAGTTCAATAATACTTTATTCAAAAATACTATTACGGTAATTAATAACAATAATACATATAATACTTTTAATTCAAGGCATATTGTTCATGGTGCTCCAATCGTCGCCGCTCACCACGTTCCTGCTGTTGTTGCTGCCCCAGTCGTCAAGACCGTGGTTGCCGGCCACAGCCCACTTCTCCTTCATCATTGAGGCCAACAATTTTGGATACCTCATAAATTTAATTCACAATTATATAACAAAAAATTTGAAGCAAAGAAAATGCATTAAAAGCGCTTTTGCAAAAATACATATTCTTCTTTTTCTGAGGGAGGGCTCTAAAAAACACCCTGGAAGTTATATGACCAGTTTCGTGTGACACAGAGTGGCATTCAAAGCAATAATTTGCTATCCTTAAAGTTGTTATACCAGCATCAAGAGCAATAATTCATTTTACTCATATTCAAGTTCTAACGTTTAAGTATTCTACTATGGAAAGTTAGAGATAGTTGTTGCAATTGGTAATTGACGATTTTATGACAAAATCATCAAAATTTTGTTTTAGTTACCTTTAAATTGAATTAAAGACAACGGCCAGAAAATCCTCATTAATTTTATCGTGAACTAAACACCCATTTTATTTTTTGCTTTGCAAGGAAATGCACACCATTTCATGGGATGAACAAAATTAATTAAAATGATTAATGTTATTTCCTAATATTGAAAATTGTCTGCTTGTGATGTAAAAATTACAGATTTTTCCAGTAACTCACTATATCTGTCTTTTAACGGATTTTGAAAATATTTTTTTTTGTTTTAATAAAATCAAAATTGATAATAAGGAAACGTATGTGTGTATCTAGGAACAAACTTTTTTATGGAAAGTATTCTTTGAAAAAGTCAAAGCTAAAAATCATGACAGTAGTAAAAGCAATTTTTAATGATTTATTCTATAGGCCATGTCTAAATAGTCCTTAAAATCAGCCACACTTTCATAGTTTTTTATGAAGATCCAAATAAAACCATTGCGAGTTTTTTTTTTGCAACCAGCTTAATTCAAACTCCTTTAGTAGCAAGTGTACTTAAAACCAGTAAGCGCATTTAGGAGCAAAAATTGTCTTAAAAATTAATTTATTAATGAAATATTAAGAATTACAAATTTTGAGGAACATTTGAATAAATTATGGCCTACTTAAAGGTCTTTCTATCGCAATCCTTTACTCTTTGGAAGTCCAAAATAAAATAGTAATAAAATATTATTGAACTGGACTTTTATCTATAAAAAATAGCGTCCAAGTAAAAAACAATTATTACAACCATGTAATCCGGATCGAGTTCGACTCGAGCACCGAAGTCCGTACCATGCGAAAGAGAGAGGAAACACCTTTTAGATTGTGATCTCATCGGGGTTGAATTGTAGAACTACTGAAGCGATATTAAATTTAATTTTTCCCAGCGAAACTATAGTTGTGTGGGATATCGTTCTATTTTTTATGTAATATTTATAGAACTATCATTTAGCGTGAATTATTTCGGATTTTTTTGGTCTGCAAACATCATATATATTTGATTAGAAATAAAACAACTATGCGGTTTAAAAGTATTGCATTTTAGAATATGTAAACAAAGCCCTTTCATATGACACTCCTCTTGTTCTTGTAACTTCACCTTTGAATTTCTTACTCTATTTTGAATATTCTTTGTAATGAGAAAAAATACATATTTTTAAAATTCTTTCACCTGGGATAGGTGCGAGATTGCAAGTGGATAGGATGGATTAGGATTAGTTGCTGATAAACAGCTGAAACATACCGAAGGGTTCCTTTTGTAGCCTTTTGGCACGGAATATTAAACACTTTGCACATCGACTTTTAATATTTTTGACCGAGATCATTCCTTGAGAAATTTGTATACCCTTCTTTATTTCTGCGTACTCTAAACATCGTGAACTTGCAGAATAAATTATATTGGATGGAGATCATTAGCCCTTTTTAGTAAAATTTCATGAAGCGACACAAATATAAATTTTTTATCAAACAAATATTATATTTGGCACAAATTGCTGGTTAGTAGAAGTAATAGTAGTAGTAAGGGCATAAAATTACATTGAATATATTTAAACAACACTGGATGTAATTAGATAGCATAAATCACGATTTAATTGCAGTTCTAAAAATATGCAAATTGCCCACTGTTGGTTCTAAATTTAATGAGAACTATTGATAGAATTTCCAGTAAATATTAAGTAAGCGTTAAAATAGACTTCAGGTAGATTAGTAAATTTATGCCGAAAGTCGAAATTATGCAATTAACATGGCAATTTTTCATGGTGAACTATGTAAATTTTCTCTCACATAAAAAACCTCAAACCTGGAACTCACTATTTATTCTCAACAAGGAAACATGCGGAAAAGTGTTCCTTAAGCAAAATACGCACGCTTAAGTTACACATTTCCCCACAGTTTCCTAAACCGTAATAAATAAATTAATTGATTTAGTATTCCACGATTGCCAAGAGATAACTAACAATAGCACAAATCCAGCATAAAGAATACAAAAAGTTCTTTTGCGATTAAACTGATTCGTTGTTTGATGCCCGGTGGACCCCATGAGTGTGCAAATAATGGCGACTGACTTTTAGTTGCAAACCTTGCTGATCCCACCAGAGTAGGCCGGCGAAGACAGTCATCATAATATATAAACGCAGTTGGATGCTGTAGAGACATCAGTTCTCAAACAACTCACTGAGCTGTTCAATTAAAGTTTATTTCATACCAAAAAGTTAAAAACCAACAATCCTCAAAATGTTCAAATTGGTAACGTTCACAGTGCGTTCAAAGTGATCAGTGCTTTAACTTCTACGTCTTCTTCTAGTTCGTCTTCGCTTGCGTCTTGGCCACAGTCTACGCTGTCCCAGCTCCCGGAATTGTTGCTGCTCCAGTCGTCCATGCAGCTCCGGCCATTATTCCTGCAGCCCCCGTTGTCCACGCAGCTCCTGCTGTGGTTCACGCAGCTCCAGTAGCTGCTCCTGTTGCAGTCAGTCATAGTTCCTCGTAAGTCATGAATTTATCAATTTAAAAAAAAATCTAACCACACTTTTACGTACGAAAAAAACAAAAAAAAACATTTTAATCCAGTTATCTTGGATATACTCATATTTATAATTTTCTATACTCATTACTTTAGACACATCGTTCACGGAACTCCAGTCGTTAAGGCCATTGTAGCTCCTGCTCCTGCTGTTGTCAAAACTGTTGTTCCAGCAGCTCCTGTTCTTGTTCATCATTAAACCAATCAGGATTTAATTGTGCCCATACCTGAACATGTTAAGTTTTGTTACCCCACTAAATTATTACAATATTCAAATAAACTACAGAGCATTTTAAAAAACTTTTGTTTGATTTATCACCGATATTTTTGTGCCTAAATTCTGGGTTAAAACTATTTCAACTTTAACATTATTAAAAGAGGATATTTCGTACTCTGACGGCAAAAACAAACGATAACAATAAAGATAAGATTTTATCGCTAAACGAGTTAAGGAAGCAAAATATTTTTTCTCTGTTCCTAAAAAGTACACAAAATATTTGCTTAAATAAAAGGCATCAAGGTTTTCATACTTTAAGCATTTTTATTTTACTCGCATTGCTTAAGTTTTACTATTTAAAGTAAGAAAAATGTTTTGGATAAAATATCACCTATTTTTCGGAACTTTCAAGTGTGAGTTGGATTCTTACGCCAGGGTGTTGTAATTAAAGTTAATTTCTAATTTCAAATTAAGTTTTTTGTATTCTCTCACTTAATTTTTCGATTGACAAATTGATTTTCCATTTTTTGGAATTCCAAATCCATTTTTTGGACACATATTGAATTCAGTAATTCAAAAATGCAAGTAATAATAGATCATTGTTAGTTTATTGCAATGTATTAGCAATATCCATGCAGACATTTTTACAATTAAAATTAATTAAGAAAATTAAGAAAATAAATTTTTAAAGATTGAATTTGAATTTTGATTAATTGAACAAACAATTTATAATTTATGAATTTGTCTTTATTGAAAGTAACTTAATTTATAAAATCCTTTTGAAGGATTTGTTGAATTAATTATACAAAGGAGAAATAAAAAAAGCATGTGACTTTGTTATTTATTCAAATAAAAAATTACCTTTGATTTGTTGCTAATATTATATTTTTAGAAGATCAATTCTAATTATAAATTTAATTTAATTTTGTGTAGACGGACGAATACACTTGAAAGCAAGATTCCATCCAAAAGACAGTACCAGATAACTTCATTTATTGTTTATAGTCAATGAAGGAAAAATCGCTTTCATCTTAAACTTCCTCAAATGGACACAAAAGCAAATGATGCCATAGAGGTCTCTTTGGTAGGAGTACAATACTCTGTTGTAAGGTGGCAATAAGAACCGGCACGTGGAATCAAAAAGCTGGACTTAGATCTAACACTTTGAACCGTCATCGAACATTTCAAGGTCTTTCATCAAGTTAATTCAGAGAATGTCCCCCATCAAAGCACCCAAATTAACCCTCCAGGTCGTAACTGCATGAACTTTTGCCAGGTTACAGATATCCGTAATGAGGGACTTAATTTCGCACAAATTGAAGGTTAAGGTTAAGCACAATTAACAAAAGGATCACGTACGCTTATCCTATTTGATGCTAATTGAATCGGTTCCGTTCGGAATGGCGGAAACAAAACGTACTTCTGACAGCATACATCAAAACTGAAGAAGTTTTGCACACAGCTTTTCTTAGGGCGGATTTTGAGGGATTTTATTGCGGACAGAAGACGTCTCCGTCTTTAATACGTTTCTTCCCCTTACAATCATCCATTGTGGCAAAAGCATCCTACTGGTGTGTCAGGTTTATGCCGAGCTACAGGATTCAATCGGAAGTAATGTGATATTGGGCGAAATGCTTACTAATGCTCACTAATGAGAAATTCTGTTCACTGCCCCATGACCTTAGTAACCACAAGAAAGTGGAAACCCTACTGTGTTACATCAGAGTTGCAATCATCTAAAAAAAAATTAATTTTACGGAAGGTTACTCATCCGTATTTTCTTTATTTATTTTTTCCCGCATATACCCAGGTATCGCACCGTATCGAAGTCTAATCAATATTTGGATCGCATGTAGCGACTATTAAATAGGGTCGGACGCAACTTAAAACTTATTGGCGAAGGGCAAGAAAACGTCTAGACAGCTCAAGTACCTACTTCGACTGCGACGACGTTGATGAAAGTTATGTTTTCACTCCGGCAGAATGGAGTCCATGTCTTTTGCACTGACCACAAGCAACAGTGCATTTAATATAAAAAGGCAACGTTCTTTCAACCTTAGGATGGAATCTCATTGCATAAGACCGAGAGACGTCTTCTCAATTTAATAGCCATAATTGGACTTGTTTCGGAACTGCATAAAAACATGTCTGTGCACTTTACTTAATGCGAATATGAGCTGAATGGGACTTTTGGAAAACTGATTTAAAACCCATTGAATCGAAATTTATGTTTCTGGGAATCAAAACAAAAATATTTAAGTTTTGCAAGTTTTTCATCCTATTTTAATCAGTTAAGACAGAACACAAATTTATTTAAATTACAACACAAAATAAAAATAAAATCCTGTGTTGTCTAGCCCTATATCTAAGATTGAGGATTATGACAACCAAGAATGTCGTAGATAGCTTAACAATTTGAAACTTAAGTAGACACATATACGCAGACATTACAGAGTTTTACGAATATTGTTTAGTGTGGTGACACAGAAAATAAATATGTTTAAAGAAGGCTCTAGAAGTTAGCAAAAGGAAAGGTAAAAATAATGTGGCCAACAATTGAAATTGAATTAAAGGACTTTGTGACTAAGAGGATTTCAATTTCAAGTTTATTTAAGAACTAACTTTGACCCCCCGGCTTATTATGAAAATACATAAATAAACATGCAGTTTTTCTAGTTTCCTGAAAACTATTCTTAAATTCAAGTCGATTATTTGTCAGATTAAGACGATGTTATCTACTTACTATGTAAATAATACATACTGACTTATGTTTACGCCCTTATATCTAATTTGCTGATTTGTAGGGTTCCATATCTAAAAGGTCAAAAGTAACCCTTATGGTGAGACTTCGGTGTCTGTCTGTCTGTATGTCACGGCCGTTTTTCTCAGTAACTACTATTGCTATCCAGCTGTAGAAGTCATTTGTCCGCAATGACTAATTAATTTTAATTTTTTAATTTTAAGTCGCATTAGTTTTTAACTTATGGCTAAAAATGTGCGAAAAAATTCCAGTGAGTTGCCTCAAACGCGTCTCGTTTTTCAGGAAAATTAAAGTAAGGATTCTTGAACAGATGACTAAAATAACTTCAAAAATTATTTAAATATTTAAACAAACAATATAATGAAGATATAGTGCTGTACGTCCCTTAAAGTATTTTGGAATAATTCGTTTGAGAACATCTGCTTTAAAAACTGAAATCATTTAAATATTCTTTCGATAGTTTAATCGCAGCAAACATCCCCCAAAATGTAATCTCTTCAAGTTTTTGCTCAAAATGATTGCCCTTAACTCTGAAACTTTTATGACCTCCGGGTATGTAAAACTTGCCCTTTTTATACCCGTTAGCGACACAGACTCGCCCAGATACACTAGTCTCGATTTATGCCCTCGTCTCAGTGTCGTGCCCTTGTCTCTTATAATTTTATTAGTTTTTTATTATACATTCCCAGAAGTTGTCCAGAGCAGCGGCGAGCTGCTGTTTTCTCAATGTCAACTCCCAGAAAGCCGCTCTTTACTTTTACTTGATCTGCTCGTTAGATTGAAGGAAGCAATCGGACAATTTCCCAATAGCAAAATAAGCTAGCCTTACTTTACTTTTCTTCCAAGACGAAGACTATTGTTGGCTCGGAGCCATGTATGAGGGAGAGCTTCTTTATTTATTGCCATTGCCGACACAACTCGTCTGCGAGGCAGACAATGCTATCAGCGTTGGCAAATATGCAGGCGAACTTAAATGAAAAGAATCCGCTCCGTTCCTTTGTCCTTGTACTTATACCACGAACGTATAGTGCCGCCCGGTAATGTGATTTTCGCAGCATCCCCATGTGAGGGAAGTCTTAAGATTCTACATTCTTTTCTTCGGTCTAGAGGCGGCAGAAGAGTCGGCCTTTGTAAAAAAAAATATATAAGACAAAAATGGCAACAGCATCGGCGAAATTTATATCTCTTTTTCAAAAGTTGCCAGTTTGTTCGACATAATTGGCGAAAATATGCCGAGATTCGGAGTTTGTTGCCTTCTGGATGTTGTACGTAGCCTGGCGTAGTCGTAGCTGGCCATATGAAGACGTCGGGAAGAAAGCCGACGGGATAGGTATAGGTAGGGAGATGTATGCTCAAGAAAACAGCCGAGAGGCATCTGATAGCTTTTGCTTCCCTGTTGATATTCCAAGGCTCGAAGGGTTCGTGCTTTGATGTTCTTCGTTTGCCAACAAATTGATTTCCATTATCTGAAACTTTTGCGGAAAAAGCCGTCTTTATCTGCGATACCACGCACCGTAAAGAGGGTGCCTAGAGAAAAAGTTAAAGTAACAGGTAACGCCCTTGATTGCTCCAGGAAACGCGGTTAATGCGATTCTCAGATAATTCCAAGACCTATAGAGTAAGGGTAAAGTAAAAGGTACTGGTGGCTAAAAGCCAACAAACTGCGGTTTCGGATTCCGCTTTTAGATTTAGTCTTATCTACGCTGGCTGCTTTCGACTGAGGTGAAATTAAATTTAATTGCCTCGAAATTTCCGCTTTATTTATTCACTTATCTCCGGAGGGTACGTGAATTGAATAGCGTGTTTTATATGAGGATAAGATCTTAAAAAGTCCTACATGTACTCACTATTGTCTTCTGTGTAAATTGCAAAACATTAGAAGATGATGCGTAAGAGCTCTTGGGCATTTAATGCGTATATTCTTAGATAGAAAGCTTTCACGCATCTTAACAATTGTCTGCCGCAATCCTTGAGACTTCGCAAGACGTAGAAACATTATTACTTAGTTTTAGATACATTTCAGAGCATAATGTAGGGTTGCCACTCCCTGCGGATTTTCTTTTTTTTTTTCTTTTCTTCGTTCACATTGAATAGAATTGCTATAGAACTGGAATACGAATTTAATCCTGAACAGAGGAAAAATCTGATTATTATTCCACTGAGCAAAATAATTATTAGTTAAATTGACTACATTCCATAGTAAAGGGACGTGAATTGGATGAATATTAGTCAAATTGACAATGAGTTTAAATTTACATTTATATAAAATAGTAAGTTCAAGCATTGGCCAATTTAAATATTCACGATACGTCTACAATTCAATTATTAATATTTAAATTACAATAATAATTCATTTTTTTATAATAATACTTGATATATTATCGCGTGTTTCGCATTACTAAAATTTTAAACATTTCATACAACCTTTTAAAAGTCTTTTTAATTATTTCTTCAATTCCAAATTTTTGAGCATTTATGCGTCTAGACAAAACAAAAATTTTCTTATTCTCATCCACTAAAGACTAAAATCGTGTTTTGTATTATTTTCCTTAAGAACAAACACTAAATATTACTTTCTTTATTTATGATTTTTTACTTAAGACGTGTAGGAAATCATCATATTAATTGTTTTTTAATGGATTCTAATAAATTAAGATAATATTAATTACTTAGAGTCTAAAAGGTCTCACTTTTTAAATTCTTGTATAAAGTAAGGTACATGTACATACATATGTAGTTTTTACGGAGTTTTTCCGATTAAAGGGGCGAATTGTCTTTTAGAATCGGCTTTTCTTTTTAAATACTTTTTTATAATAAAAAATTGTACGAAAACACAAGGCCTTCCTTTTAATTTAAATTTAGTAAATAAATTATATCTTTGGAAAGCTGAAGAATTCCATTTATATTTTTAATATTTTTCATTGCTGTTTTGCCTTTTGGTTATTTTGCCTTCAATTTAATTTACATGATATTTTATTTCTACCCCCATACCATAATTTTAAGTGTTGGCAACCTTAGTATGACTTACACAGCGCTAACAAAGACGCAAGCTTTAGTGTGAGATAAAAAAATTACCAAAGACAAGTGCTCAATAGAGTTCCTCGACAGCTGTAAAATGCAGTACGTCTATGCAGTATGAGTCCTTCTTTTGGATTGCATAACAAGTGTGCAAAGTTATTCAGTTTCCATTAGGATGAGCCATTGTAAACCCTACTTTTATGGCGCACAGATTTATGCGAAGGCCCCGTCGCATCCTGCACCCATGTCTAACTGAAGGAGTCTTTAGAGGAAACAATTTTCACTCACAGGAGCCATGACCCACTTTGTTTCTAAATAAACGCCTCATCCACACTTTTCGCAGCTCCTTATGTGACTTCTCAATGTTATACGCTTCTGTTTAAGTTTAATCATGTGTCCCAGCAGCATATTAATCCCATATATCACTCCCAAACAAATTCCAGAACGGATGACCCCGAGTTCAGTGGTTTTTCTTTTATTAACCGTGGTGAGATTATCCCTCAAATTAGGTAATCACCCACTCGTGGAATTATCCCAGTCATCCTTCGAGGGCCTTGTTCTGTGAATAATTCATTCAATTTATTTGCATTTTTAGTCTCTCCCGGATAAAATATTCCCTCCACCCTTGACATTCTACTCCTGTGATATATGCAAACAAACTTTGACCTTGCCATTGATTTAGGAGTCAGAAATTTCATATAAGGATCTTCCAGGACGATGAACTTGACCCCACGCAATTCGAATTGCTAGTCAAGTCACACAGATTTGTCTTAGCGTTCGTTTTCTTCGTCTATGCTCGCTGGCAGCGCGCGACCACTACTCATTCGAGATTCCAGCATCCCAAGCATCCCAGCAGCGTCTTCAAGGAGCACCTTCTCTAGAGATATCTGAACTTGTCACGCATACAAATTTTCGAGCATCTGAAGTGGCGGTTCTTAGTGCAAAAGTACAATTCCTTAATATGGAGTGGAGTTCCACAAATTTCCGCAAATTCCTCCACGAAAAGGACTTCTTAGGAAGAAGGCGACAATAAATTCTCATCACTGCAACGCCTTACAAGATGTAAAGGCCTTCGCTACATTAAGAAATACATCTGCTCCGTTGGATTGTATGGAGATCGCTGAAACATAATTCGGCTACACGGTTAATGGGATGAAGAAATTTAATTCTCATATTCCGCGCCAGCCGAACTGGCGCTTTTCCTTTTGGCTTGCTCCTTGAAATGTCTTCGTCTCCGCGAACTCACGTGCTCCTTGGGCTCTGGAGTTCGTAATATCCTTGGAACAGAAGGGCGACACAAGGCACGTGGACAATGGAAGATAGACAAGATTTGAACTTGACGATATGGGTTCTAGTTAGGACGTGATTTATGTACACATTATGGTATGTATGTTGAACGAATGTAATGCTCGACGGTGTCAGTTTTAAGCCTGAGCCAATTAACTCGAATTTTGTGGAAAAATTCTAGCCACGTAAGCGTAAACAGGTAATAAGTTGTCACTTAAACTACTTTGTA